>JAVLUX010000041.1:2732500-3215000 GCA_032164185.1 Moxostoma hubbsi
TTAGGTGTGTAAATATTAGACAAAATCAACCTTTGCCCCTGAATTTCTGCTAAAACAACAATGTCTCTTCCTAATTTAACTTTAATATGTTTGATACATTTGAATTGTAGATGTTTACTTATCAATGTAATGATTCCCATGAGCCAGCACTAAAGAAAACATGTCCACCCCATATATTTAAAAAATGTTCAGCTTTATACGAGGAAGCATGCATTTCTTGAAGAAACTTTTCTTACATTCAAGAAAATAAATAACCTTCTTTCTTTTTATTGGGTGCCCCAACCATTCACATTCCACATGGAGAGAGCCAATCCACTCATAATAACATTTGACATATTAGAAAACATAGTTTGTGTGTCAAAATTAAAATTATAAAGACACATTCCCCATTAGTGCAACAATCAAACCCCGAACTTCCCCTGAACGAAAACAGAAAAAAGAAAAACTTGCGCATTAACCTCGCACACAACAGCGGCGTCCATCCCTCTAAACTTAAACAGTCCATGTACTCCAACGAGTGTCCCCGCGACAACTTTGCCGTTGGATTGCTCAAGTCCAGTGCTTCTGTACAAATTTTGTGAGACAGAATTACATAAAAGAAAAAAATCTATAAGACAAACTCCAGCCAATAGGCAGAATAAACACAAAGAACGTGTAGATTAATTTACAAAACTGTCTCGAATGTGTGTTCCTTATAAATAAATCCATTCAGTTTCCTCGGACATTCAAACGAATGTTCAGTTAGCCAGCTGTTTCATGAGTGAAGGAGATGACCAAATCATTCCAAGGATGCTTTCCTTTGCTCCTCGCCTCACGCAACACGAGATCTTTATCAGATGATCTCAGAAATTTGGCCAGAATTGAACGGGGCCTGTCTCCCTCAGCCAATCTACAAGCCGGGACCCTGTGAGCCTGCTCAATTTCCAGCTTATTGCCTGTTATGCCGAGCAGACTCGGGAAGAGCTCGTCTAGGAATTTCACCATATCTTGGCCTTCTTCATGCTCAGGAATTCCAACAATTCTGACTTTATTTCCCCAGCTACGATTCTCAAAATCCTCCAGTTTTCCAAAACACGCTGCAAATCTACTCTGGTCACTAGCGAATTAGCAACTAATTCCCTCTCCAATGACTCCAGATAATCAACACGTTTCTCGACGTCCCCAATTCTTGTAAGCAACTCAGAGAACTTAGTTTCCATCGCAGTAATTGATCGACGTATTACAGCGAGATCCTCTAAGTCAGCAACTACTTTCATCAGCATCAGAGACATGCTCGCCAGTTGGCATTGGATTTCTCCCACCGCACTGTCCAAACCGAGCACATGATCTGCAGGCCCATCCGAGGGACCAGCTTGAGCACGCAAGTGTCTTTTATATCTCCAGAGCCTTTGCCATGTTGACTTCAAAAGAACAGATAAGTAGAAGGGTGTATCGAATCTCACAGGTTTATGACATAAAAATCATTATAAACTAGCAAAGTGCATGGAGCTCGTCATTTAAATGTCCGACCCTCGCATGGTGTCACGTGACTCATCGTAGTTAACTCATGTTAGCAAAAATAACCTTATTGTTAAAGTGTTACCAAGTTGTGTAATAGTTTAGAAATATTATCCAGTACTGTTTCAGCACAGATGTTATTGTTGTAATGCCTAAAGGAAGAACAAGTGTCTTTGAAAAGTATAAAAAAAATTATTATAATATTTCAAACAAGTGTAATTTAACATAATAATTTTCTGTTTTCAACCCAGTGTGTCTGATGACTTTTTGGTATCAGTAAAAAAAGTATTTTGTTGCATCACTAGTTTTTAGCAGAGCCTACATGTATTGAGAGAGAGAGAGAGAGAGAGAGAGAGAGAGAGAGAGAGAGAGATAGTAACAGAAATTTATACCAGTTTAAAATTTCTGTTGACCTTGGAACAGTATTAAGATCATTAAGAGGAGGTCAACAGAAAGACCAAGCTATTGTGTGCATGCGTGTGTGCCTGCCGCAGACTCTAAATTTACCTGTGAAACAGGACAGACTTGACCAAAGTGACCACATCTCTGCTTGCATTGTAGCCCGCACACACAATAGCAATATGAATTGTCTATGATTAGAAACACAACACACAAAGACATTTTTATCAAATAAAATTGTATTTTAACTGTAGGGTGGAGACACAAAAATGAAATAGAACAATATATTTTTCTAAACATGTGAGTGGTGCTTCACCATAATACCAGGGAGTTGTTGTGAGTGGTTTTTAGCATGTAGCTAGGGTGTTTTTAGTGGATTTTAGCACATTGCAATAGATTGCTTGGGTGTTCTGTGTTGCAGCTAGGACGTTGCTAGAGTGTTCTAATAAATAAAAATAAATAATAAATGGATCAATTGTCACACATTATACATACATTTCTGCATATATACAGTGAAATTATTTATTTTTCACATATCCCAGCTAAGCTGGGGTCAGAGTGCAGCGTCAGCCATGATACGGCGCCCCTGGAGCAGATAGGATCAAGGGCCCAACAGTGGTGTCTTCGCGGTGTTGAGGCTTGAACCCCTGACCTTCTGGTCAGAAACCCAGAGCCTTAACCGCTGAGCCACCACTTCCCTGTTCTGGGTGGTTGCTTAGCAGCTTAAGTTAAAAGAACCCACCCTCGATTTTCTATTATATTCTGGCCCCATATTCACAAAGATTTTTATCTTACCACTAGGAGTTCTCCAAATAGATCCTAGCTAGGATTTTGTGCTTAAAACCTGTTTACAAAAACTGCTAAGAGAAGTAAATTTAATGATAAGAGTAAGGCAGTGTTGACCTCGTTGCTATGGATGTCATCACGTTTTATGAGCGCACTCTTTTAAATCGGCCACAGTGATTGGCAGACAGGGAACCGCTATTTGTCAGCGAAGGCAATGACATATACAGTATATACGACAGCGGACAGATCGATTTTTTTTTTTCCGGTTGATGAACATTTCTTCATCCTGTGTTAATACAATGAAATGAGTGCGCATCCTGTCTACAGCATGTAAACACCGGGAAGCCCCGCGATGGCAGTGAATGCCACCTTTCCACAGGAAAAAATAAACTATGAATTGTTGGATGATATTCAGTCTGGAGAGGGCATTTATAGTTTGATAGATGATTCTGCTGACAGAAATCCTAAATTCATCCATGCTACAGTTTTAGTTTGATGTGGCCAGTGAGCACAGAGTTGTCAATAACTTTATCTCTGATGTAATTGGGTTATTTCAGTTTGTGGGAGAAGTTACTACATCTATAACTAGGTTTAGAATAATAAAAACACCCTCGCGATTCAGGCGATAACTTTTTAAATGTCAATTCCAACATTATAATATTTGTTATTTTATAATATTATATTGTTAAAACACATCGACTCCAATTGTGATTCAGGCAATACCTTTTTAAACGGTCAATGTCATAAATAATAATATTCTAATATAACGTTTTTAATGTGGGTTGAAGGCTGCAGACATGCTTCAGATCATTAGGTCACTCTTAAGGATTTAGATGTCCTCAGGATGACTTCTAAGCTGTAGTGGGTTTAAAAGATACTTTTAGCATGAAACTGCTTCATGAATTACTCGTCGTGTCCTAAAATGTAGTCTAATTTGTACGAGTTACTCTTAAATGTCCATATAAGGAGCTACTTTAGCCTTCAGATTTTTTTGTGAATACAGGCCCTGGTCTTTACATATAGGTTGGGTCAATGAAATCTTTTTCACGTGTTTTATCTTCCACCAGGAGAAAATTTCTTAGAAAAAAATGAAAGTACACCCTAAACAAGCCACAAGATATGAGGCAAAATGTATAGCCATTTAGTTATTACTGTGTCACTTACATACTTACCTCACATTTGTTCACCACAGGCTGAGGCACACAGTCAGAGCTGTTGCCCACAGCAACTCTTTTTTTAGCCTCACTATCACCTGTGCCTTCTTCTGTGGAATGGGTGTGTAACTGGTTGCCTTGGCGACCAATGCCATGATGGCTTCTATGGGTTGGGACCCTGGACAGTGGGCTAAGCTCTCTCTGCATGGCATGGTGATGATCCTCTACATCTCGCAGTCGCAACTGCAACGCCTGATGCTCACCAGGCACCCCGATTAACGTAGATGACTGCAGATGCAACGGTGACAGAGGCAGCGGTTTAACTGAAGAGGAAACACAGAGTTATACACTGCAGGTTTAATGTTCCCCAGCCCACAACGCACTGTACTAAAGCTTCAGTCTATATTCAGATTGACAACATACGTCATTCAAAAGCTTCATTATTCAGTGTTTCCTGTAACACTGCTTAATTTACATCATCATGGCATACCTTCAGTCATGTCCAACTGGAAAAGAACCAAGAACTGTTTTGTGTTGTTAAGGTTTGTGAGACTTAAATCAGTATCATCACTGACAAGTTGTTCATGTGTCAAAATGTAGAATACACAAGACTGCTGTAATCATCACAAAATTTGACATGTCATAGAATTTCTTGGTTTCATTTGTATTATTATTTTGATGTTCTGCATACCAGCGTTTAGCTATTATGCCAGATGTAGGACCTTGCAGATGTAAATTTAAGTGTTGAATTCAATCCATAAACGCAAATGAGATCAAAACAATTGTCATAAATTGTCTTTACTTCGAAATATGAAAATTAAAGCACTTACAATTACCATTGTGTATGAAATGTGCTTTTTAAATAAACATGCCTTGCTCAAAATATTTCTGTGGATTAATGTAGTTGAGTTATTGTCGTTTCAACCATACACAGTTAGTACAGTACACAGCGAAATGAGACAATGTTCCTCCAGGACCATGTTGCTACATAAAACAACATAGGACAAACACAGAACCACATGAGACTACACAGACTAAATAACATACCTATATAAAGTGCACGTGCAAACGTGTGCAAAAAGTATGGGACAGTACAATAAATTACTAACAATGAACAGGACAATAGACACAGTAAGAGACAGTGCAGCACCGACCAGTACACAGTAGTGCAAAAAGATGACAGTTTCTAAAAATGCCAAATGTAAACATAACATACTATGAGATAGTGTTCTATGGACATAGCAGTTATTGAGGTAGCAGCCAGTTATAAAGTGACAATAATTAAAGTGCAACTCAGGACACGTGTGTGTGTGTGTCAGTCCAGTCTCTGAGTATTGAGGAGTCTGATGGCTTGAGGGAAGAAGCTGTTACACAGTCTGGCCGTGAGGGCCCGAATGCTTCGGTACCTCTTGCCAGATGGCAGGAGGGTGAAGAGTTTGTGTGAGGGGTGTGTGGGGTCGTCCACAATGCTTGGGGCTTTGCGGATGCAGTGTTTTTCATAAATGTCTTTGATGGAGGGAAGAGAGACCCCAATGATCATCTCAACTGTCCTCACTATCCTCTGCAGGGCTTTGCGGTCCAAAACGGTGCAAGTCCCAAACCAGGCAGTGATGCAGCTGCTCAGGATGCTCTCAATAGTCCCTCTATAGAATGTAGTGAGGATGGGGGGGTGGGAGATGTGACTTTGAAGAAAATAGAGAAGCTGCTGGGCTTTCTTGTTAATAGAGCTGGTGTTGAGGGACCAGGTGAGGTTCTCCGCCAGATGAACACCAAGGAATTTGGTGCTCTTGACGATCTCCACAGAGGAGCCGTCGATGTTCAGTGGAGAGCATTCACCTTGTGCTCTCCGAAAGTCAACAACCATCTCTTTTGTTTTGTTGACATTCAGAGACAGGTTGTTGGCTCTACACCAGTCGGTTGGCCGCTGCACCTCCTCTCTGTACGCTGACTCATCGTTCTTGCTGATGAGACCGATGACCCGGTCGTGTCATCGGCAAACTTGATGTGATTCGAGCTGTGCATTGCTGCACAGTCACGAGTCAGCAGAGTGAACAGCAGTGGACTGAGCACACAGCCCTGGGGGGCCCCAGTGCCCAGTGTGGTAGTGGTGGTGGTGGTGATGCTGCTGCTGTTCCCGATACGGACTGACTGAGGTCTCCCAGTCAGGAAATCCAGGATCCAGTTGCAGAGGGAGGTGTCCAGGCCCAGCAGGTTCAGCTTTCCAATCAGGTGCTGGGGAATTATTGTGTTGAATGCTGAGCTGAAGTCTATGAACAGCATTCGAACATATGAGTCCTTTTTATCTAGGTGGGTGAGGGCCAGATGGAGGGTGGTGGTGATGGCATCGTCTGTTGAACAGTTTGGACGATAAGCGAACTGCAGTGGGTCTAGTGAGGGGGGCAGCTGGGTCTTAATGTGCCTCATGACGAGCCTCTCAAAGCACTTTGTGATGATGGGTGTGAGTGCGACGGCACGGTAGTCGTTGAGGCAGGACACTGAAGACTTCTTTGGCATGGGGACGATGGTGGTGGCCTTGAAGCATGTTGGAATGACGGCACTGCTCAGAGAGATGTTGAAGATGTCGGTAAGAACATCTGCCAGCTGGTCAGCACATCCTCTGAGCACTCTGCCAGGAATGTTGTCTGGTCCAGCAGTCTTCCGTGGGTTGAATCTATGTAGAGTTTTGGTAAGCCGTGGTAAGACAGAGCACCTGGTCGTTGGGGTGGTCTTCCTCGCCACCACGTTGTTCTGCACTTCAAACCAAACGTAGAAGTCATTCAGCGCATCTGGAAGGGTGGCATCTTTGTCACAGGCAACTGATTTTGTCCTGTAGTTGGTGATGGCCTGGATGCCCTGCCACATGCGCCGCGTGTCACTGCTGTCCTGGAAGTGACTGTGCATTCTCTGGGCGTGTGCGCTCTTTGTCTCTCTGATGGCCTGGGACAGTTTGGCCCTCGCTTTTCTTAGGGCTGCCTTATCGCCTACTCTGAAGGCGGAGTCTCGGGCCCTCAGCAGCGTGTGCACCTCCGCAGTCATCCACGGCTTCAGGTTGGAGCATGTGGTGATTGTCTTGGAGAAAGTGACATCATCAATGGACTTGTTGATGTAGCTGGTCACTGATGCTGTGTATTCCTCCAAGTTGGTAGAATCGTCACATGTTACAGCCTCCCTGAACATGTGCCAGTCAGTACAATCAAAACGGTCCTGAAGAGCAGAGATGGCTCCTGCTGGCCAGGTTTTCACCTGCTTCTGAAGTGGTTTTGTGTGTCTGACGAGCGGTCTGTATGCTGGAATTAGCATAACAGAGATGTGGTCCGAGTAGCCGAGGTGAGAGAGAGCCCCTCCAAGAGAGAGCCCCTCCCTGGTTTTGTATTGAACAGGAAGTTCTTGCTCCTTTGCTGTTCATGGCATTCTGCGGATCTGCTGAAAGCATGACAGGTGGGCCGGGTATTTATCGCATTGACGAATGATTGACAGAATATTGACCAATCAAATCAAATTATGGGTCTTTTCCACTGCACGGTACATCTCGACTCTGCTCGCTTTATTGAAGTTTTCCACTGTGGATAGTACCTGGTACTTTATACTTTTTTTAGTACCACCTCGGTTGAGGTTCCAAGTGAGCCGAGCCGATACTAAATGTGATGTCAAAATCCTGCAGATCACTGATTGGTCAGGGAGAATTGTCACTACCAGCATCACTGGATTTCTGACACGCGGCATTAACCCGCTAGTTTTAAAGTTGGCATCAGCGATGACAGTATCGTTTGTTCTTGAAATGTGTCCCTGCCATGTCATCTCTGAGCTACACTTGATTTAGTAACTTTTTCTTTTATGACCATATTTGGATTATAAAAGCATAAAAGCAGCCTCACCCATTCTGGATGCATGTAATGCATGCCATTTGAGAGTTTTAGAGTGCTTTAGTGCTCCAGATCGTATATTTTAGTGGAAAATAGACATGACTAATATTTCTAAAAGAAATGCGTACAAATGAGAATCCAATTAAATTTCATGAAATGTGGACACTTTTGGACTAAATGTTTTACTGAATGTTGTTCACTGAAGCCTGCTCTAGACAAACCAATGGAAGATTCCAACACTGAACAGGCATGTGCATTTTTATTACTGGTTGCTGCGATTCAACAGTCAGAATCAAGAATTTCGGAGAGTTGTGTAATAAGACTGAAATAATTGTAGTGTCATCTTACCTGTGAAGTTTGCAGATGACAAATAGAGCCAGGTGAGTGCCGGGATGAAGACTAGGGCAAGGGAGGCAGCCAGGAACTTCCTGCGCCCACGGCACATCCCTAGCATCCTCTGCAGCCAGAGGGCGTCTGGTCAGAGAGTGGGCATCAGCTGGGTGGCTGGGGGGTGCAAGGCACTGTCTTGTAAAAATACAACAAATGTGTGAGAGATGGCATAGATACATAAACTACAAAAAAACATATCTACAAGAAGAGCATAATGAGGAAACTTCATTGCTATTTAGTGGTCATTATGAAATTTATATATTATTGTAAAAGAGCTTTCTAAACTATTGTACACATGTCAAGATTTCCTTGTTATTGTCATTGTTCTTGTAAAGACATTATGTGCAACAACCAAATGTATGTGTAGAACCAAACACATTTCAAACAATGGCTCTGTTTACACATGGTATAAAGATGTGTTTTGGGTGATTACAAATGGACAGATGAAACATGTCACCATTTACACCTGGTCATAATATGTTTCTTTTCTGAATACTTGTATTCTGATTTTCATGATGGACGACATCAATCACTACAGAGTGTCAATACATTAGTCACTTTCGTTCATTCGTTGCTCAATGCAAAAGTTGTGTGTATTGTTATGAAAACTACTGCAACACATACAACACAGAGCGATTGTTTGTGAGCAACGGTGGACAAAGCGCACTAATCCTGTACTTGAGTAAAAGTGCAGAAACCCTCATAGGGATGTACGATTTGGGGAAAAAGTCATATTGTGATTATTTTGACAATTATTGTTATTGTGAATTGAACTGCAATATGATTAACAAACAAAAAAATAGTAGCTAAGTGTTTCCTTTTTACAAAATAATAAAATAAGGTAATATTTTGCACATGCTGTCAATGAAAATACCTACTCTTAAAGAGTCCTCATAAAAATGACCTAACTCAATGGCAATGTGCCGTAGTTGCGTGTGTTTTGAAAGATGTTCAAGTACGAATATTGACAGAGACAGGAGAAGTAATATTCTGAACATTACTGTGTACAGCGTCTTCAAAATTTAGTGGAAGAATGGTTTTCAAAGCTTTAATTTAGTCCAAGCTGAACCCTTCAAAAGTTTCTCCTCAAGCGGAGGTCTGTAGCAGATATTTTACCAAAGCTTGAACCACAAATGACAGAAGGTTGAAGGAGACTAGTTGAGGTACCAGTGCTCTTTGAATGAAACTATATTTTTTAAACACTGCTCTGCTCAACGAGCAAAAGAGAACCGATTAACACATGCATCCCCCTGTTTTTCATAAAATGTATGTTTTAATATCCATTTTGTGTCATTAGGCCCTATTTTAAGCACACAAGCATTAAGCACAGCGCAACAATGGGCATGGCCATAAAGTGTTGGTATTTTCGTGCAAGTGTGCGCTAAGACTAGGCGCAAGTGGGTTTGGCAAAATCGCCGCGCAAGGAGCTAATCGGGTCACTGGAGGTTCTTCTCAAGCACCGTCTCAGTCCTATTATACAGTCCATTCCCTGTCAAGCCCCAGCCATATAAACAAAGACATTAGCCATTTTATGCTAAGCTTGTAGGTTCCCCTTGGTAGAAGGGCTCTGGTGTGTATGCGTTGTGAAGTGTACATCAATGTGTAATGACTCCGAAGTAACAAAGTGCAAAAACTTTTGTTACTGTAGGTAAGTAGCTTTTTTTCAAAAATGTTTAGCATTTAATTTTGTTGCAACTTTTACTTTGCTAAATTTTTTTAGCCAAACAAATACTTTATACTGGGATACAGACCCTCTAGTTACTCGTTAACTAGATTAAAAAGTTGTTTAATAATTAGCGAAAATGAGAGCAACTTTTTTCCATTATTCATTCTCGCCTCTTTTCCATGCATTTTGTCATATTACTTCCTGTTTGTATTGAAGCTAGTGAGAAAAGCCGATCAAGATGGATGATGTGTGGGAAAACAGAAGTATTTTCCCCCATTAGTTGATGGTGTGAAACTACAGCACCCCTTTACTACATGAAAATGCTTGGTGTTTTGTGATCACTCTAAATGAAATTTATTTCCAACACCCATAGGATCTGGAAAATCACATTTGGACAGCTATGACACACTGCACTTTTTAATGATACAAGCATTTAAATGTTGTGTAATTCTGTTTAATTTTTTATGTTTTAACTTGTTAATTTGTGTTCAAATGTGTAGTTGACAAGAAATTTCCAACAGTGGCAGCTTTAGGATTATTCTGAGTCTCTAAAACATTCAAACGTGAGAGAGTATGTTCCTGCACATATGCTGTAGCTTTTAACAGCCATTACATTTATCTAAATAGCAACGTCTTGTCCAATGTGATATTTAGACCTGAAGAAGTGTGGTTATGTATATAAATATAATGATTTTTGCTATATACAGCAGTGTGTGAGACGTATGTTCTCCTTTCTATACATTTGACTAATCACATATATGTAACCATCCTGGTGTCTGAATCATGTTAATTTTTTCTCTAAACATTTCTAAAAAATTTGGTTTTGTTGTTATACACACACACGCTGTTTTTCAGTTTCTTTATAAAATTCCCTAATGCTTTATTGTCAGTGTGTAACTTGGAGTTATTAAAAAAAAAAACACGAACATTCAAAAGTCCAAGTGTGTACCTTTACCCAATGTCATGACTTTTCAAATAATAATTTATAAAACTCACTCATGCACCTTCATGGACTTTGACTAGAGCCGCATCAGTCTGTACTCACTTACACCAACAAAGTCTGGACTTGGAGGACTGCAAGGGCTTAGGGTGCCATTTGGGACAAGGCCCTCTGGCACATAAGGTCAATAAACACTTAGTGCATACATGCATGCAGTCTGTGGCAGACCAGCATTGTGCCCGGAACTACACCAGAAACTAAACTTTGACGGAACACAATTCAAAATGCACAGATTAGATGTAATTTACTCCAGCTGTGTACAAAACTGATGATATAAATGTATATACATGTAAGCCACACAATACGAGGAACACAGAAACAATGGAGGGCTCTTCTAATATGCTGTGGAATAAAAGTAGGTGTTTTTTTACAGTTTTCCATTCATCTCATCATTCATGAATAAAGCAAAATCGTGGTGTCGCATGTTTTTGGCTCTTTCTACAGTACGGCAGTACAAAGTATTGACACTATTTGGTAACCGCGTGGTGTTTGTCGACACACCCATCCATGTTTTCCCGGGCTATACAAAAAAAATTTAACCATAATACAAATATTGATATTACTATTTATTTTTATGAAATATAATTTATTTTCTGAATAAAATGCCCAGTACTTATCCACCAGCAACCCAGCTTTACTTATTGTATACTGAACTATTCATTTATTTGAATAGGGACAGCACAAGAACATCAATTCAGCACAAAAATGCTAATTTGTAAATTAGGTTAGGTTTTTCCCCTTAGAAAAATAAATAAACGTATAATAAATAAAAATAAACAAAATTAAAACAAGCATTTGAAATTCAAAGAGAAAATATTAACTATAAAACATAATATTTATTGTATCCAATATCACCTTTATGAGACTCAATGATATGGCTTGGGTCACATTTTATAAGATGAACAGATTTGAATTTGAAGTACTTTTACTTTTTCATACTTAAGTAAAAAAAAGTACCTGGTTTTAAAAATACTTTAATGGATGACTTTTACTTCAGTAATAAATGTGTGTGGTATCTGTACTTTAAGTATGTAAACTGAGTAATTTTTCCACCAATGCGGACACATTAAAGGTTCCACCCTTCCAACCAGTGTTTATGCTGGTTTATGTTGTATTGCCGGTAAATGCATTAACACGTTAAACTTTTTTAATCACACGAGTTAACGTGTTCATTCTGCCAGCTCTAGTACATATATCAATATTTAAAGGGGCAGTCATATATTATGACATTTTAAATTCAACAAACACTGTAAATATTAAAGAATTATACAAAAGGCTCTTACAGCCTCTATAATAGTTTTCATATAGTAAAATTAGCTTAAATGTAATGTGTGGAATTCTATTTTCATTATTTGGTTCCAGATATGTGAATATGTTAAAAAAAAAAAAAGTGTATGAAATTTCAAATGCTGACAACAGCTTTTCTGCTTAATATAAATTCAATTTCCGGACATAAAAATTGATAGAATGTGAAATTTGTAAATTTTTTAAAAGCTAAAATGTTATTAAAATGATGAAAACGAAATATACACTGGCAGCCAAAAGTTTGGAATAATGTACAGATTTTGCTATTTCGGAAGGAAAATATGGTATTCAACTGATCACAAAGTATAGTCAGGACATTACTGATGTAAAAAACAGCACAATCATTATTTGAAAAAAGTCATTTTTGATCAAATCTAGACAGCAGCATCACTCTAACACCTTATCCTCGAGTAATCATGCTAAACTGATCATTTGGTACTAGAAAATCACTTGATCATTATATCAAACACAGTTGAAAGCTGTTTGATTTGTTAAATTAAGCTTAACATTGTCTTTGTTTTGATTTGCCACAGTATGCAATAGACTGGCATGTCTTAAGGTCAAAATTAGGTCCAAAATGGCAAAAAAGAAACAGCTTTCTCTAGAAATTCATCAGTCAATCGTTGTTTTGAGGATTGAAGGCGATACAATGTTTGAAATGGCAAAAAACTGAAGATTTCATAACGTGTACACTACAGTCTTCAAAGACAAAGCACAACTGACTCTAACAAGGACAGAAAGAGATGTGGAAGACAAGATGTACAACTAAACTAGGGCTGAAACGATTAGTCGACATTTTTGACAAGGTTTACAATACAAAATTGTCGACCAAAATTTCCGTTGTCGAATAGTCGTCTGATTTCATTTAACACAACATGAGATCTTTTGAAACACTAATGATGAAGCGGGAGAGCAGCACTTCAGCTCGCACTTGATTGAGGAGAGAAAAAAAGATCAGCTCAGTCCAGACACACTCCAAACTTTCCACACAGATTAAGGTGATGTAGTTCACACAGTATTATAATACAAAATAAGTAAATACAGAAGCAGTGTCGTCGTGAAATAAAGCAGAGCCGTACCTGGTGTTCCTCTTGAGCAAAACTAAAAAAGGAAACACTGTGCCGTTATGTACTGTATTTAATGCATCCTTTATTAAAGTTCAAATAATGAGGAAGCGGGCTGTATAAATAAAACAAACTCCGCTTATATGCGTCGTGTGAAACAGCGCAAGAGAGTTTCAATCTTCCGGCTGATACACGGTCTCACCCGGAGACGCTCATCAGCTAGATTTTCTTTATAGCGATTGCTTGCGAGTCGCGACATAGAGAATTATAATGTGTGTCACGGTGTGTATCTAAAGGTGAACAAAATCGGAGATACGCAGCTCTATAAAGAAGAAAGAGTTTGTTTTTTGTTAGTTAAAGATGGATAGAAATCAAGTGAACAGAAGGTGAGAGGGTGTAGTCTTTGCGCATTATACAATGCATTTTGTTGATTTGCCTTTTTTGGTATTTCTAATATAAATATCTAAAACTCCTTTTGTACATTTACTTTAGCAGCTATACTGCAGAAGTAAAAATTGTTATCGGAGAATTTTGAATATTTAATTCATTTTAATATTTTAATATTTAAAAATATCGAAAAATCCTTAAAACAAGATACATTTACCTGAGAGGCAACATATAAGATATTCAGACTTGATTTTAGAGCAAATATCTTGAATATGAGTATATTTTGTCTTTTCTGCACTGGCAGAAGTATAAACATGTGAAAAAATACAATTATTTTTAAGTTATATTCTCTTAAATCTAAATATCTTATATGTTGCTGCTCAGATTTTTAGACTATTTTAAATGGAAAACAAGACAAAAACACTTGATAACAAAAGGATTTTATGCAGTGATTGTTTTGTTAATTAAACAATAAATACCCAAGTAGTTTTCCCCATTCAGTGAATGTCATTTAGAGGTATTTTTAAAAGATGATTTTGTCCTCTCTATTGTTAGTAAGCACATTTAAAACAACCTTTTAAGTTGGGACACAAGCTGAATAATCGGTTAAGAGCTAATGATTAATCATTGATCGCTCAAATACTCAAATAATCGTTCTAATAATCATTAGATTAATCGATTCGAAAAATAATTGTTAGTTACAGCCCTAAACTAAACAAGAGGACAAGTACATAAGACCTCAAATGTCCTCAGCTGACAGCTTCATTTTTTTTTTTTTTTAATTGCAATATTAATTTTTCACAATATTAATGTCCTATTGTGATCAGTTGAATGCCACTTTGGTGAATAAAAGTACTAATTTCCTTCCATAAGAGCAAAATCCTTGTTTTATCATTACTAACCCAGCTCTACATTACAGGGTAATGTACAAAGTACTAAACCGTAATAATGAGCCTTTAAAATATCATATTTATAAGCGCACACACGAAGTGAGCCGCAGTGACACCGGTATAAGCGGTAATTACTCTGAATGTGTCGGAACAAACAGCAAGAGACTGTCTGAACATTTTGTTAATTTAGAGAGAGAAATGCACATTCGGGTTGAGCAAACAGACGATGATCTCGGGGATCAATGATGGTCAGAGTCATTGCCAATAGCTGATGCCTTTGATGATATCAAGATAATATTTGGCTTGTTTTCCCATTAATGTATTAATTACTATTATTATTATTATTATCAAATTAATATTACAAATAATTTGCCCATAGACACAAAAGACATATTATATTATCAAAAATAAAGTTCAAAGTTTGAAATCAATGTGTCTTGCTTAATTGTGTAGTCTTAATCCTAACCCTGCTTAAAAAAATTACACAATAGTACCACCTAGCAACCAACCAGCGCTAATACCAGTGTTTTTTTCTGCAACCAACTGACCAAACAAAACTTGGTCGACCAAGATTCTTCTCATCGACTAACCTTTGGTCGACTATCGGGGGACAGCCCTATACTGTGCATATTGTAAATTCAGCAAAAAGAAACTTCCTCTCACTTTCAACTGCTTTAATTTTCAGCAAACTTATATTTGTATGAACATAAAAAGAATCAACAACTAAGAAATAAACTGAACAAGTTTCACAGACACGTGACTAACAGAAATGGATGCATGTGTCCCTGAACAAAGGGGGGGTCAAAATCAAAAGTAGCATTCAGTATCTGATGTGGCAACCAGCTGCATGAAGTAAACAGTGCATCTCCTCCTCATGGACTGCACCAGATTTGCCAGTTCTTGGTCCCAGAAGTGCTCAATGGGACTGAGATCTGGGCTCTTCGCTGGCCATGGCAGAACACTGACATTCCTGTCTTGCAAGAAATCACGCACAGAACGAGCAGTATGGCTGGTGGCATTGTCATGCTGGAGGGTCATATCAGGATGAGCCTGCAGGAAGGGTGCCACATGAGGGAGGAGGTCTTCCCTGTAAAGCACAGCGTTGAGATTGCCTGCAATGGCAACAAGCTCAGTCCGTTGATGCTGTGACACACTGCTCAAGACCATGGCAGACCCTCAACATCCAAATCGAGTCCATCCAAATCAAGTACAGGCCTCAGTGTAACTCTCATTCTTTCGACAATAAACACGAGTCCGACCATCACCTCTGGCGAGACGAAATCACAACTTGTCAGTGAAGAGCACTTTTTGCCAGTCCTGTCTGGTCCAGCGAAGTTGGGTTGGTGCCCACAGGCGACGTTGTTGCAGGTGATGTCTGGTAATGACCTGCCGTACAACAGGCCTACAAGCCCTCATTCCAGCCTCTCTCAGCCAATTGCGAACAGTCTGAGCAATGATGGAGGGATTGTGCGTTCCTGGTGTAACTCGGGCAGTTGTTGTCATCCTGTGCCTGTCCCGCAGGTGTGATATTTGGATGTACTGATCCTGTGCAGGTGTCGTTACACATGGTTTGCCACTCCGAGGATGATCAGCTGTCCTTCCTGTCTCCCTTCCTGTGTGCTGTCTTAGGCGTCTGACAGTACGGACATTGCAATTTATTGCTCTGGCCACATCTGCAGTCCTCATGCCTCCATGCAGCATGCCTAAGGCACGTTCATGCAGATGAGCAGGGACCCTGGGCATCTTTCTTTTGGTGTTTTTCAGAGTCAGTAGAAAGGTCTCTTTAGTGTCCTATGTTTTTATAACTGTGCCCTTAATTGCCTACCATCTGTAAGCTGTTAGTGTCTTAACGACCGTCCCACAGGTGCATGTTCATTAATTGTTTATGGTTCATTGAACAAGCATGGAAAACATTGTTTAAACCCTTTACAATAAAATCTGTAAAGTTATTTGGATTTTTACAAAACTATCTTTAAAATACAGTGTCCTGAAATAGGGATGTTTCTTTTTTTGCTGAGTTTATGTATATCGATATGTAATTTACCACAGCTGTAAGGTGCTTGAAATGCACGAAAACGGTTTGATTTGACTCTGAAAATGTTGTAGAAATTTAGGAACCCTGCAGTATTGATAATGGAGTTTTGTGCTTGTAATATTTACAGGAGAAAGCTTCAAGAGCCTTTCTTACCAGTTCCAAGTGGGAATGTCAACAATTGGCAATTTGTTCCTGAAACCTGTGCAGCAATCTACCAAGCCTTAAAAGAGAAATACCTGAAGGCATGCATGTGAAACATGGCCAAATTAATTATCAAGGGTCTGACATAGAGACTAGTTTTTGTTTTAAATGTTATTTTCTTGTTTTTCAGTGCCCAGACACAGTTGAAGAGTGACAGAAAGTAGCCGATGGGTTCCAGGCTCAGTGGAACTTCCCAAACTGCCTGTGTCCTCTGGATGGGAAACACATCAACATTTGCCACCCACCAGGAACTGGATCAACATTCTACAACAACAAGCATAAATTTTCCATAGCTCTAAATGGCACTGGACAACAGTCATTACAGATTCCTGTATGTAGATGTGGGTTGCAATGGGTGGATTTCAGATGATGGAGTGTTTGGTGGATGCTCACTGCAGGATGCCCTGGAGAACAGAACATCCCGGCCCTGCACCACTTCCTGAATCTGACCTGCTGGCTCCTTATTGCATTGTGGCAGATGAGGCATTTCCCTCGAAGCAGTACCTCATGAAGCCATATCCGAACCGCAGACTGTAGAGCAACGCATCTTCAATTACAGGCTTTCACTAGCTCGGGGGTTTGTAGAAAATGCATTTGGCATCCTAGCACACCATTTTCGATCTTGTTTTGGTTTGCTGTGCTCTGCACAACTTCCTGCGTACAGAGTGCTGTGAACTATATATGGCGGGAATTGCCACACACAACCAACAGTACAACACAAGCCAAACAGCTCAGGATAAACTATGCCAGTACTTTAATTCAGACATTGCTGCAGTGCCCTTTCAGTGGGGCAAAATATAGCATGTGTATATGTATGCAAAGTATAGGAAAAGTGTGAATATAGTACACTGACACTTATTTGTATCCAGTACTTGGCCTTGGTTTCAGTTTTATGAATATGGTCTGAAACAAAAAATTTTTTTTTAGAATTTTCCATCATATTGTTTTGTGATCCTTTTTAAAAAGAAAAGTGAGTGCAAGTATCTTTCATCCAAAGTCAAAGTGTTTTTTTCCAATATGCAATACAATTGGCAATAAAATTCTTATAAGGCAAAGATATCAAAATACAAAAAAATAGTAGATACTTTAAAATACAAAATATAATAGTCCAGGAAATATTATATAAAATACAAACGTGCATGTGCAATACAATTTACAATATGCACATCCGTTTAGGCTTCTAATGCATGGTGCTGGCCCACTAAATACTTGTCAACCTCGTGGGCAACTTCCGCATTCTGTGCTCAAGGTTTTTGCAATAGGCAGAGATGCCATCGTTGGTGTGTTCCTGTGATATTAACTTTTCCAGGGTTTTACCAATGGTGCACATCAAGTTTGCGGACTACTCACTGGAGGATTTGTCCAGCATCTTCCTGCTGCACTTCCCCTGAGGCCTTGGAGTAGATGACTGTATGAAGGTGCTTGGCAAAGGCTACTCTCTCAGTGCTGTGGACTCTGCTCCACAGATGATGAAAAATGTGAAGAAATTAGAAGAAATGAGAAGAGCGGACTGTGTTTCCTCTTGACTTCGTTGTTTGCTTACTTCTTCACTTCTGTTTTTCTTCTTGTGCACTGGTTCGCGAAGCTGAAAAGCCAATCAGAATGATCCAATGAGCTCCATCGCCAATTCAACATGCTCAATAGGCCGAAAAAAATCCAACGGGGACAGACTAGCCTGACACTTGCTCACCGACAGCCGAACATTGGCTGACGACCAATCTTGGTGTGTCAGGGCCTTAAGGCCTACCTTCAATCTCAGTGCCTTTTTGGTGTGACATCATGGGAAAATCAAAAGAAATCAGCCAAGACCTCAGAAAAAAATTGTGGACTTCCAGAAGTCTGGTTCATTCTTGGGTCACTTTCCAAATGACTGAAGGTACCACATTCAACTGTACAAACAATAGTACACAAGTAAACACCATGGGACCACGAAGCCATCATACCGCTCAGGAAGGAGACACATTCTGTCTTCTAGAGATGAACATAGTTTGGTGTGAAAAGTGCAAATTAATCACAGAACAACAGCAAAAGTCCTTGTGAATATACTGGAGGAAACAGGTAGACAAGTATCTATATCCACAGTAAAACAAGTTCTATATTGACATAACCCAAAAGGCTGCTCAGCAAGAAAGAACCCACTGCTTCAAAACTGCCATAAAAAAGCCAGTCTTCTGTTTGCAAGTGCACATGGTGACAAAGATCTTACTTTTTGGATAAACATCCTCTGGTCTGATAAAACAAAAATTTAACTGTTTGGTCATAATTACCATCGTTATGTTTGGACAAAAAAGGGTGAGGCTTGCAAGCCAAAGAAAACCATCCCAACAGTGAAGCATGGGGGTGGCAGTATCATGTTGTGGGGGTGCTTTGCTACAGGAGGGACTGGTGCACTTCACAAAATAGATGGCATCATGAGGAAGGAAAATGTTGTTGATATATTGAAGCATCATCTCAAGACATCAGCCAGGAAGTTAAAGCTTGGTTACTAATGGGACTTCCAAATGGACAATGACCCCAAACATACATCCAACGTTGTGGCAAAATGACTTAAGGACAACAAAGTCAAGGTATTGGAGTGGCCATCAGAAAGCCCTGACCTCAATCCCAAAATTTGTGGGCAGAACTAAAAAAGCATAAGCGAGCAAGGAGGCCTACAAACCTGACTCAGTTACACCAGTTCTGTCTGGAGGAACGGGCCAAAATTCCAGGAACTTATTGAGAGAAGCTTGTGGAAGGATACCCAAAATGTTTGACCCAAGTTAAACAATTTAAAGTCAATATTACCAAATACTAACAAAGTGTATGTAAACTTCTGGTCCACTGGGTATGTGATGAACAAAATAAAAGCTGAAATAAATCATTCTCTCTACTATTATTCTGACATTTCACATTCTTATAATAAAGTAGTGATTCTAACTGACTTAAGATCGGGAATGTTTTCTAGGATTAAATGTCAGGAATTGTGAAAAACAATTGAAAGATTTTAAATGTATTTGGCTAAGGTTTATGTAAACTTCAGACTTCAACATGTATGAGATAGATAGATAGATAGATAGATAGATAGATAGATAGATAGATAGATAGATAGATAGATAGATAGATAGATAGATAGATAGATAGATAGATAGATAGATAGATAGTACTCTGACATACTATAGCGTGTAGTCATATAAATGAATAATATTTACACTCCCGAGCATAAATAAATAAAAAATAAGCCAAGAACAAAATGGCAAGACATTAAGCTTTTAATGGTCTTAACCACAAATAATTGTTCAGGAAATTAGTAAGAAATTAACAAATTGGAAAAGTAACTTAGTATGAGATAGATTTTACCTTTGATTTCTTTAAATGTTTAAGCCTTGTGGGTAAACTTGCAGATACATTTTTACAGCAAGAAGAGCCAATGTTGTTTCACTCAATGTTGATGGCTTCAAACAGTTTATGAGTAGTTGAAAAATGTTTCCCATTCAAATCTGGACTCTGACCAGGCCGAAGCATGAGCATGATGGACTTGTTCTCAAGCCACTTCTTGGCAGTCTTTGCAGTATAGGCAGGAACATTGACTTGTTAAAAAAAAAATCACATTTGATCATTCCTCTTTAGAAAACAACTTTTAAAATGTAGGAAGCAAGCCTTTCTGCAATATATTTTCCTATTGACAGATCAACAGAGAATGGCCAGACTGGTTCAAACAGTCTGGTAACTCAGATAACCTCTCTGAACAATTGTGGTGAGATGCGGTTTGGCTCTGTTTTGGCGGCACAAGGGGGACCTACACAACATTAGGCAGGTGGTTTTAATGTTATGGCTGATCGGTGTAAATTGCCTTATCATGTTAATGATAATCAAGATTAATTAATGCTGTAAAAATTTAGGAAGTTATTATTTCACATTAGCTACTGCACTAACTAATGTTCATGTATAGAACCTCATTGTAAAGTGTTATCCACAGTTTTAACCCTATTTACTTCATACCATTGGTCAGCACCTCACTGCTGAGGCACGCAACATTGTAAATAGGATGTTATCTCACATCTCATACTTTATTTGTAAACACTCTGATTCTGGTTTCTGCCAAGTCTCTAACAAGTCTCATTTGGAAGTCTCTTTTCACAGCAACAATAAAGATCCACTTCCACCACAATCAAACCATGTGATCTAACTGAGTTTCAATGAATGCTTATTCGACCATAAGAAAGCATGCATACACTTGTGTGGCAAAAGCTCACAGGTGCCAACTTGTGCACCTAGCCAATAGAGAGAAGGACAATGAGGGTATTTAAAGGCATAATTCATTAAAAAAAAATGTATATTCCCTCATCATTTACTCACCCTCATTCCATCCCAGATGTGTATGACTTTCTTTCTTCAGCAGAACACAAACTAAATTTTTATTAGACGAATATCTCCGCTCTGTTTGTCCATTCAATGCAAGTGAATGGTGATCAGACCTTTTTTAGCTCCAAAAAATCACATAAATGATACAGAAATAATCAATAAGACTCCAGTGGTTAAATCCATATCTTCAGAAGCTATATAATAGGTGTGGGTGAGTAAAAGATCAAAACTGAAGTACTTTTTTTTAACTCTTAAGTGATTTTTGGAGCTACACAGGTCTGATCACCATTGCTTTGCATTGTAAGGACAACGCAGAAATGTGAAATATATAATTTTATAAAAGCCCTTGCATTAATGTTTCTTTTAAAATCTGTCTAACTTGTTTTTAGGGTTTACGGAATTACGTCGTCATGGCAACAAAGTTGCAAAATTGGATATAACTTGACACAGAAAAGGTTGGTAAGTGATTTTATCGCACTTAAATCATGTTAACGCACACATAAAAGCCATGTTTCCACTGTTGGGCCAAATGAGGGTGGGCTAGTGCATGCCAGGGCCACATACAATTTCACTATCACTTCCAGGGCTTCATCGTGCCTCCTGGGGGCATTCTCAGGGCCAGCGGAAAATGGCCCACCAATTAACGTACTAACTCACACTACCCGATAGTGGAAAAGCAGCTACTGTTTATGGCTTGTGGCTATACTTATAAAACAAGTATTTAAACATTTATGGATTGGCCCCATTCACAACCATTGTAAGTGTCTCACTGTAACCCAGATTTTGACATTTCTTAAAGAAAATGAGAGACAAGTCGAAATAAATTTTTGTAGCAATCAACATTATGCAGAAAATGCTGTCGACTGAGCTTAAAGGAATATTCTGGGTTCAATAGAAGTTACGAAGAATCAAATCAGTGTACCTATCAGTTGAAAATGGTACATAATTACAAAAATCTCCACTTTCAAAATATAAATGTAAATTGCAAAATGTAAATTGAAAGTTAAACAAGATTAATAGTAAAAAAAAAACAAAAAAAAACCGTATTGATCTGTTTCTCACCAACACCTATTCATGTCCTTTCTGAAGATTATGAGTGGTATGTATTACTTGTATGCTGCATTTATGTGATTTTTGGAGCTCATAAGGTCTGGTCACCATTTACTTCCAATGAAAGGACCAACAGAGCAGATATATTCTTCTAAAAGTGTTTGTGAAAGAAAGTCATACACATCATAATTTTCAATTTGGGTGAACTATCTCTTTAAAACTAGCAGTTTAATTCATGAAAGCACACTAGTGTTTCACACACATATCGGTACTTTGATTAGGCCTAGTTATGAAGGCCTTCATTTTCACTAAATAGAACAACACATTACCATGGCAACTACAGTTTACCTCGCAAGCCTAAATACCACAGTTTATATAATGTCAGTAAAATACAGGAAATGATCAAACAATGAATACTATGAGTAAAGAAGAGATATGTCTTTAATAAGGAGTCTCCTCCGTTAACGGAATTGTGCAGTGTTTACTGCATTAAAATAAATAATGAAAGAAAATGACAGAAAGCGTGTGAAACATTTTACACTGTGTGAAGGAGATATATTGTTTTCTTATGATTTCACAGTTGCATTATTGCGGTAACTAAGGTGATGTGTCGGAAACTATGGTTACCATGGTGAATTGTTGCATGTTACACTGAATGCTGTCTCACCTGTGGTGTTGAAATTACTGAATGAACCGGACTCAAACAAGACGCGTCCTTCTTTGTCAGTAAATCCGCAGTAGCTACATGACAAACAGACGATGAAATGGTAAAACTAGTGGAAGACGTGCATGAGTCACTCTTTCGGCACACAGAGAAATAACGCCTTTACTGCCAATCCTCTTCAGAAATACAGTCAGAATAAGTGTGAGCAGATATCGCCGGTATTTTCAAGACTCTCGGGAGAATCGTGTCAAATATCTTGCATTTGTGTTGATTTCACATCCTACGAACAGCGCGTGAAAATGCCGCATGCTTGATTCTAAACATCGGTTCTGTTGAATAACGATCTGCTGTAAAGATCGCCTTCTGCTTTGTTAAATGCGCATTAAAACGTCATAAACCACCAAACGCGTCGTTTGTTCGATCGCTTTTGTAATGTCTATGTGCATAATCGACACTTCGGCCTTTAAACTACACAACACTCCCTGTGTCTTTCCCAGCTCCTTCAGTCCTCTTCTCCAATCACTGCCCAAATCCACACCCACTATCCTGTCCATGCATTAGTGTTTTCACAAAGACCTGGACTGGATTCTGCTGAGTTTGTCTTGAGATATCAAATAAGGATGTTTTGCTTACTGCTTACAGTAAGTATTGCAGTTTGCTGTATAAAATTGAGATTAAAGATCATACACCTCTGTAGGCTACTGGTCAGTAATGTGTACTGTACTGAACTGAACTGTATGTACACTTTCAGAATTACAGAAATTAAATACTTCAAACCTGATAGACTTTGATGTGATTTTGAATATGGTTCATCATTTTAATATTTTATTTATTTTAGTTCAATTAAAAGTGAAAAAGCTTTGGTTTCAGTTATTAATGAAACGTCACTGTGTGCTTTGAATATATACTTACAAGATATACATTAGAATAACAGAAAGAATCAGAGTTGGCAGAATATACAGGATAATAAAGTAAGCAAATAACAATCACAAAAGAAACAAAGCAATTGTTGACAAATATTTATTAAAGATACTTTAATAAACAATCCATCTTTTTTATAAAAGAAAATAATACTTTTTAGATTCAAGATAATTTAAGACTTTCAGAGTAAGACATAGCAAGTTATTTATATAAGAGTATTAACTATTTTTAAAGTGCCCTTGTGTGCATCATTGTGCAGCAGTATATCACACATTTATTCTCCTGTTCTAGACGGTTTGCACATTTCTGGCTTGTAGACGTCCAGTATAAACGACACATATTTGAACATACAGTAAGCCTATTAATATTTAGTATATGTAGTTAATCTGGGTATTTCTATGAATGCAGAAAAGCACACAGCATGCAGTACATACTGCAAAATTGGAATGTGTAGTATGTTAGTATGCCATTGATTGTATGCCAGAAAGTCACTTAAGTAACGTTAGGAAAGTCAATACTGACAATATGTGTCAGCGAAGGGCATGTCTGAGATCCTGTGAACTATGAGGCGTAATGTGAAAAAAGAAAAGAAAGATCAAGGTAAATATCACTGAAATTATTATTATTATTATTATTATTATATTTGTATTCATAATGCATAAAATGCTAACTATGAGTTTGCCATTTTAGTCCAAAAAATGTTTGGAATGTCGTTTTCACCCCAGACTATTATGAAAATACAATACGTTATTTGAGATGTGGTGGAAATGTTCATGTTTTTCAGAAAATATACAAAAATTGCAGAATTCTCCTGTGATGCATTTATATCTGTTGGACATCATTAGTAGCCAAATTAAATAAACAGGGTACAATGTGCCCATATTTGAAGAAACACACCGTTATACTTAGTATATCTTCCAAATTGTGTGCATATTCATAGGAATTTGTTAACTTCAGAAATAAATAAATATATCTGAGCAGCAGGTAATTGTGTAATTTCACCATTGACATTTAAATATGATTCAACAAGATAACATATCAACCATAACAACATACACTACAGAGGGCACCCCCCCTCTCAGAAATAGCAGAGATACTATCTTATAAGGAGTAGAGACATCCTCCTATTGGCTTACTGGTGTCAAACTATAGAATTTCACTGACCTGCCCTCAAAAGAGCAGCAAAGTGTTTACTCCCAGTTATGAAACAACCAGCGGAGGGAGAAGATGGTAATATTCTGCGCACAATAAACTTCATGACCAACTATCTATCCATGTTTTACGTCAACTGCAGAGATAGACCAGACCAAACCAAAGGTGCTCTACAAAGTAAGGCAATAACTATCAATTTAATTGATAGTCTACCTGGATAAGGGAGGAGACAACGGGAGGGAAACAAAAAAAATGCGGTACTTACACAACATAACGGCGATGTACGAATTAAAACACTAATATTTAAAAAGCGAGGGAAAAAGCCAACAAGGAGCGGCAGTGGGAGAGAGAGGAGAGAGAGAGAGAGAGAGAGAGAGATAAAGGGGAGCCTGAGATGCCAGTGATAGAGTTAGAGACACATGGAGTTATGTTTGTGTCTTTTATATTACGTTGAATTTAATTTGTATTGACTGCTCAGCCTGGCCCCAGCTTTTTCCTTTCCTTACTGAACAGAGTTTTTTTACATTTGGTACCGATACCCGGGAAGGAGGAAGTGCCCGTTGTCTGGGAAAACTCGATGCTGCCATCCACTAGGGGACGGAGGAACTGCTGCTGTCCACCAGGAAGGGAAGGGACTACTGCTGTCTGGCAAGAAGCGGAAAAGCCGTTGCCGGCCGCCAGGGGGGATCGGCTGAGGACCAGTGGACGGCTTGTTCAGGACCAGCAAGCCAGTTTTTCTATCACTTTCTCCCCTCTGTTTCTCTCTCTCTCCCGCTCGCACTTTCTCTCTCCCCGGGTTGCCAGGAGGCAGGGAGGACCATTGAAGGGCATCGAGACGGGGGAGTAAGCCAGTTGGGATGGCACTTTGGCCTGAAACAGGCAGTGGAGGAGTGTCACGAGGAGGAGGGTGTGGCCGAGTCGTGAGGGTCCACAGCTGGCGCTGAGTCACCTAATCAGTGGGAGAGGGAGAAAAAGGGGAGCCAATGATGCCAGTGAGAGAGAAAGAGAGACACAGAGTTATGTTTGTGTGTGTCATCTATGTTATGCTGAAGTTCATTTGTATCATTAAAACTTTATGTTGACTGCTCAGCCGGGTCCCAGCTTCCTCCTCTCCCGACCAAACAGAGGTCTTTTACAAATGATAAAATATTATAAATAACTATAAATAAATAATAATATAAATAATAAATGCAAGAGCTGTGCATTCTGCAGCCGGAGTGAGAGATGAGACGAGTGGTCAGACTACCACACTGCATACGCTGAATTTAGTGGACAACATGTTGAAAGCACTATAAACCTATTTATCAACACATCTCAGGAAAATTTTGATGTAGTAATACAGAAATCATTTCATTTTCTGTATAGTCACACAGTACAAACAATACAGATGCAATAAAAACTCAAAGTGTGTCTCCTGATGAAGTTACACACACACACAAAGTGCTGTAGCCTGTGATTGGTCACAGACAAACACACACACACACACACACACACACACACACACGTTAAACTTTGTATACTCTTGTTGGTTTTATGTTTGCTCTGTTAAGGGAATTGTAAAATCCTCTGAGTAGCTTGCTAGCTAGTGGTTTAAAATGGCAGCTGTGGACATCTTTCTCAAAGCTTTGTGCGTCATAGGATTTTGACCAATCACAGGCTGCAGCACCTCCCACAGTTTCCCACAATTCTTATGTATCCCTAAAGTAACTACTCCAGATTAGGAGTTAAAAATCCCAATTCCCAATTTTTCAAATTAGAGGCAGGATTAATGCTGATAACTGGCTTGAGCAAGTTAAACTCACATGACACTGTCAAGCTAATTTTTACCTGTGAAAAGCCATTTCAGGTCAGGGAAGTAGCTAACACAGACGGTGGGAAAATAGCGCTTTAAAAAGAGAGATACAGCAATTAAAATGTACTCAAGTAAAATTATAAAAAAATTTAACTACATAAAAAAGCATCATTCCTGGGGAAAACTACTTAATTACAGTAACGCGAGTATTTGTAATTCGCTACTTTACACCCCTGCATTTATGCAGTTTCAAGAGAAACTACGTACATTAAAAATTACACTTAAATTATTAATTTTGTTTAATACATGCTATTTGGAATCTGTGTTGTGCAGTATTAACATTTAATAACAATTTCATTTATTCAATTATTTAATTAACTATTGAAATTCCTAAAAATGTACATTAATTATAATTATTTATTATCTGGGATAGAGAATAATAATAATAAACAGGAACAAACAACTATACAATAGAAAAGTAAAGATAATAAAATGTTAGTAAAGAACTACCAAGTAATGGTAATAAAAATAATAATAATAATAACAATATACACTATATAATATAAAATACAATAAACATTTGACATAACGTTAATGAACATTAAAAAATATTTAATGCACACATGTTCGTGGGACAGAGTGTTCATTTGCACTCTTTAATGTGGTTTTCCTTCATTTTCTAGTTGCAATACAATGTAAAAATATCTAGTGTACTGCTAAAAGAACGACACAGTTGAAAGATTTTTACTTTAAGCCTTTTTCTTCCTACTGCAGAAGTCCACAAGGAAAATGCTTAATGTGGCTTAAGGTTTCTCTTTGAAGAAACCTTTTTTTCCTGGTCGTTATTTTGAGTAGTATGAAACCATGTTAAGTATGTCCATTGAACTGCATAATTATTGAGTGTTATGAAATGCATGTATTTATGTATCAATAAAATCATAATGTGCATGTCAAACATATACAAATACTATTAGTAACTGAATCATTAGTGTTCTATCGGCATGTGCACAGTATACACAATAAAAATGTATTTGGCTTGTCCATGTTTAACATGCTTTGTCGCTGCCTGCTGCATTGTGGTTCTGAGAGAGATTCACAGATCCCCAACCAAGCACAAGCCGAGCATCGACTTCGGCACGAGAACAGCACTGTTTTGGTGAAAAAGGAGTAAATAGCCTAAAGGAGTATAGGACTGAGTGAAACATCAAACACTTTCACACATTTATACTCACAGTCAGTGATATAAAGTCAACAATATAGTTTATTGCCATTTCTGATCGATATCACTTGCTGTGGATTTTGCTGAGACTGGTGATTAGACGGTGCCATTTGAGAAATGAACTCACTGACTAAACCATTAGTGACTGCGGATTGCTCAAAGAATTAAACAATCTTTCCCTATACTGATCATGTCTCTCCTGTACCACCTAATGTCACACAGTGTAAAATCACAGGATATATTTCCTTTAGATGTACATTCTCAAACACCGCACCTGTACATGTTAGATGTGTTTAATGTAATGGAATATAGAGTAAACATACATCATGATATATATGATTCTCAGACATTACCATCATCATTCTGTGATTCTGAATTAGATTAGATTAGATCAGATTCAACATTATTGTCATTGTGCAGAGTACAAGTACAAAGACAACGAAAAGCAGTTTGCGTCCAACCAGAAATCCAAATAAGCAGAAAAGTGCAATGTGATAATCAAGTATAGACAGGTGGCGCATAGGCAGGACAAGAAATATATTGCAGTGTTATAAGAGCAGAATAAATATGGCTATGTAATATGAACGGTGTATGAACAACATGTACAGATATGTGCAATGTAGTAGCAGTGACATTTAAAAAAATGTAGTAGAATAATATAGCAGTGTATTAGCAGAATATATAATAAGAAAACAGAGTAAAAATGGATATTCTGTATGAACCATATAGACAGATACTATGTACAGTATTTACAGCTATGTGCAGTGTGGTAACATTATAAGAGCAGTAAGAATAAGTGTATGTGCAGGATGAATAGTATGAAGAGCAGTATAATATGACTATGTATAGGTGTAATTACAGTATGTACATTTAATTAAATAAATAGAACAGTATGGGTGGGATAGGGTAGTGTCGGTGGGAACAGTCTTTAATGATGCTGTGCGTCTTACGCAAGCATTGCTTACCCTGGATGTCCTCGATGGAGGGGAGTGAGGAACCGGTGATGTGTTGGGCAGTTTTCACCACCCTCTGCAGTGCTTTCCAGTCATGGGCAGAGCAGTTGCTGTACCAGACTGTGACACAGTTGGTGAGGATGCTCTCGATGGTGCAGCGGTAGAAGTTCACCAGGATCTGAGGAGACAGGTTTTTACAGAATTGTAATCATATTGGAAGTAACTAGTAAATCGCTTCTTGCGTATTTTTTTCATTAGATAGTTTCTTACTCTTACTCGTGTAATTATTAACCTTATTACTTTTACTTCTACTTGTGTAATTATCTTTTTATAGTATTAGTACTTTCACTTGAGTAAAGGTGTCGGCTACTCAACCCATCTCTGTTTGTGCCTTGATTCATGACTCGTACAGACAATGCATGGTGTATTATAAATATTATTGGTAAAGCCACATTATAACAAATGCTCATTGTCTTTTGAAGTTAGTATTCCTAGCTGGACACCACAGTCTCATTATAACCTGTTCTTTCTCTCTCATTTCAACTGTCTCCCAAGCACTGGGGTGCATTTGGGTGCTTGTATGGTTAGTGTATGCACACAAGCACATACTCCTGGTTTTACTGCAGGATCCAAACCTGGGTCTCCAAACCTGCTGCTGATGCATCACACTTCATGTGTGATGCATCATTTAATGACTTAAATTTAATGACTAATGACTTGCTTTTTTTGACTTGCTTGACTTGAGACTTGAGGACAAACGGTAAGACGTGGAAGTGAGAGCCAGGTGGGAAAGTTGGAAGTTGCTTGAGGGAAGATTCTTATGCTCTTCTTTGGGACTACTCCGTTGCCATTTTAAAACTTCAGCCTTGTTGATACAAGTTCTGTAACTGTGATGAACTTAAAATAGTTCATTCAAGTAAATGAAATAAACTGAATTAAATTATTTGGGTGCCAGACAGGTTTAAGCCTGTCAAAACAACAACCACTTAACCCAGGATAGCTAAAAAAAATAAATTTAAAAAACGCCACCGGTCACAGTGATGGAAGAGACCTGTTTTAAATGCTGGTTAAATTATTGCCAAACAAAAGAGTGCGTGTGTGTGTGCAACAGGAGAGCGTTCATCTGGATGCATGAACTGGA
Source organism: Moxostoma hubbsi (assembly GCA_032164185.1). Taxonomy (NCBI): domain Eukaryota; kingdom Metazoa; phylum Chordata; class Actinopteri; order Cypriniformes; family Catostomidae; genus Moxostoma; species Moxostoma hubbsi. Next base: position 2,762,371 of record JAVLUX010000041.1, read on the forward strand.
GAGCAATGGGTCCAGAGTATGTTTACTTGTACTGTACCTTGAGATGAGTGAGTCCAACAGAAGGAAGTTATGCAAAATGGAAGCCCCCCCCCCCCCCCCCCAAAATGGACCTCTTACTGTGTCCCATGTGTATCGCCACTCCACATTAAGGAGTCATTTGATGGCTTTGAAATCCAGGTCAACACTTGGATTCAATCCTTCCAGTGTTGGGTCTTACTCCTCAAATCACGTTCCTTGTCATGACACATGTTCAAAAGGCAAATTCTCTCTTTCTACAGACTCAGGCTGCTGCTTAGTTACAAAACAGCTAATTGTTTTCACAACTCAGTACTCAGTACTCACTACTCATGAGTACTTTTAAAGGAGCTATGCTAATCTACTCTACTCATACTACATTTTTTAAGATGTAACAGTACTTTTACCTGAGTATTATTTTTCAGTACTCTTTCCACACCTACATATTTGTTTCATGCCATGAGCACAAAGTGCCCCAAAATACTTTTTGTTGTCATTTATGTGCTCAAAACGAACTCTCAAAAATTATAAAAAATAAGAATTCTTTTTAGTGTAATTTCATTTGTTTTATTGCTGAGCGGGGTTGTTCAGTTAAACTGTCTGATGCCTGAACTGAACTATAATTTAAGGTGACCGATCTTTCAAAGTCAAACCTGATCTTCTGTAAAAGCAACACATTTTAGGATCAAATTTTTGTACATACCGATGCAGACTGAACTTTTGCTGCAATTTTGCACTGCTTTTAAACCTTAAACCAGCAAGCGTTTTGTGGATAAATAAAAACATATTTTGTATACTTCAACCATTTTCATATATTAATTTAATTCTCAGATATATATGTATAACTGAGAAAATTCACAATTCCTGTGATAAAAATAAATAACTAATTAATAACCTCTCTCCTTGATTATGTTTTGTACTGTGTTTTATACTGTACTGTGGCTTGAGGCTTCAAGGTAAGGACTTGAGACTTTCACATGTGTGATTTGCTCCCACCTTTGGTGGTTTACAAGATAAAAAAATAAATGTAGTGGTGTGGTCTCTATTCACCCCAGCTGTACTCTAGTGTACTGGGTCATCACACAGACTTTCTTCATTATATATCACATTTACCATGTCTTTCCATACGTACTTCCCAAAGATAATCATACACCCATAGTGTCTGAAGGCACGCAAACCCATCTGAATAATATGCTCTGGAATGTATTTGTTACAGTACTTTGGAAAAGGAAGGAAGTATAAGCCACATCAAGACAAAAAAATGCCCCGTTATCTCCACTTAGGCTTCACGCTTTAGCTAAACTACAGGAACAAGGTATGCATGCCCTTTTTCTGAAAACTCTAACCCATCAAAATGGACTGGAAATCAGTGTGAGAGAGAAGACCAGCAGAGGGGAAAACCAATGAATCGTGGAAGGATGAAAGAGTGCTCTGTCAAGGAGTAATGACAGTGTCAACAAAAGACTTTCCGTGTGAAAAAGAGCCGGTAATTAAGTCAGTTGCTGGTACCCTGATTGTAATAGTTCAATGGTAAGCAGTGGGCGAGGAGGAACTTAATTCACAAGTACAATAATAGCATAACACTTTCTATCAATATCTTAATCACTGAAATGCCTCATATCTGGAAAAACATATATCCAGGTTATAGCATTAAGGGTGTTTGAGGTGTACGAGCCGCTGAAATAGGTGCCATATCCAGATTCAGCTAGTTTAGCACAGATAAAACAACCATTTTCACACAACAGCAGCAATTGATGTGCAAAATATGTATCTTCCATGTTTGATTTAATTTAGTTAGATGTTTAAATTATTATTGAAAAAAAAATATTATTTCAGTTTACCACAGTTGATTTCACTCTTTTTTTACAAAGACATCCTAAACCATCTAAACAAAAGTTATTCATTTTACACCATGTGTTCACGTAGAATGCACTAGAATTAAAAAAATAATTAAAAATAAACTAACAATACCTCTGATCCAAAACACTTACACAACAGTAACACGACTATTACACAAGGTGCAAACATTCATTGATGCTCAAGAAGACACACTACTATATGCATACTATACTTTCTGTAAATATCTGTAATGTACATTCTGAAGTGCAGCACTAAATAAAAAAATATGATCTCTTATATTGTATTAATTATGAAAGGGGTGTGAACATTTATGAGACAAAAGGGAATGCAAACTTATCTTCTCAACTATATATCCTGTTTATTAAACCTTCGATTACTTATCAGCTGTCTTCCTTTTCTTCGGCTTTCTATCGTGTTTCTGAACAGCAATCTAAATCAAGCAAATCTGTGATTTGGCGACTAAAAACAGCCATTTGGCTCCTTAATGTTTCAGTTTAGGAGCCAATTGTTCGTAAGTAATTTCTTTAGTTTAGCTCTTACGCTGTGTTGTGGAGTCAAAATATGTGAAAACATATATTGTTTTTTCCAACCGGGCTGTAACATACAGTAAGCTTATTAATATTTAGTATATATGTCACTACATTTTGGCAAATGTATTAGTTAATCTGGGTATTTCTATGAATGCAGAAAAAGAAACAGCATGCAGTACATACTGCAAAAATGGTATGTGTAGTATGCCCTCCATTTTGCCATTTTAGTCCAAATATGTTTGGAAAGTAATTTTCACCCCAGATTATTATGAAAATATAGTACGTTCTTTGAGATGTGGTGGAAGTGTTTGGGATGATTGGGATATGGTGGGAAAACAAAAATTGCAGAATTCTCCTGTGATGCATTTATATCTGTTGGACATCATTAGTAGCCAAATTAAATAAACAGGGTACAATGTGCCCATATTTGAAGAAACACACCGTTATACTTAGTATATCTTCCAAATTGTGTGCATATTCATAGGAATTTGTTAACTTCAGAAATAAATAAATATATCTGAGCAGCAGGTAATTGTGTAATTTCACCATTGACATTTAAATATGATTCAACAAGATAACATATCAACCATAACAACATACACTACAGAGGGCACCCCCCCTCTCAGAAATAGCAGAGATACTATCTTATAAGGAGTAGAGACATCCTCCTATTGGCTTACTGGTGTCAAACTACAGAATTTCACTGACCTGCCCTCAAAAGAGCAGCAAAGTGTTTACTCCCAGTTATGAAACAACCAGCGGAGGGAGAAGATGGTAATATTCTGCGCACAATAAACTTCATGACCAACTATCTATTCATGTTTTACGTCAACTGCAGAGATAGACCAGACCAAACCAAAGGTGCTCTACAAAGTAAGGCAATAACTATCAATTTAATTGATTTCATGATTTTTAATGATATTGTTATGTGTATTTTTCTCCAGAGAAATGGATTTAGATCATGGTGTTGTGGAGCGAGTGTCTTATACTAAGCCTTTGGTTTTTGGCTTGTCTTTGGACCACCAGTATTCCCCATTTAGAGATGCACTTCAAAATCCACAGAATTACCAGGAGCCAGTTTGCAGTCAACCGTACATTGGATGCTTTTCATACCTGGCTTATCACAGGCACTTCAGTGTGCACGAGAATTCCTTTGAACCTGCATTCATCCACAAACGCAACGAAAGAGAGAGACAGAGAGTTCGATGTGTCAATGAGGGATACGCCAGACTCCGAAAACATTTGCCACAAGAATTTGAGGATAAAAGGCTCAGCAAGGTAGAAACTCTGCGAGCAGCCATAAGCTACATTAAACACCTGCAAAATCATCTGGAGGTCAGTCAGCCTAAAGGAACTGACAACATTGATCTGGACAACTAAGTTTACTTGCCATTGGATTTTCATTGATCTTTAGTAAATTTAAAGACTGTGGCTCAACATTGTGTTCACGATGCCACTGTCATTAGTTTGATTCTCAGGGAATGTCACTGCATAAATTAATTTTCATACTCATTTTACTGGAAATCAAGACAAATGTACTATGTAGGCATCCTTAGATTCTTGGCAAGACATTTTTTTTCAGATATTTTGTCATGTTTTTAGATTAATCTAACAAAACGTTGTGAGATTTATGCTTAAAAAAATAAATAAATAAATAAATAAAATGTTTTGGCAAATGTTTTGGCAACCAATTTCCAAATAGTTTTTTCTTGTGTTATTTTTCCTTGTTAATTTAAATATATATATAGCTTGAATGCACTGTAAGTCGCTAAAAGCATCTACCAAATAAACTATTTTTTACCAGCAACAGGACTGTAATCACAAATGGGCAATTAAGCTCTCAAAATCGAGTAGTTCACTGGTTGATATATTGAAAACTGGCTTTTCTGTGTATGTGCATGTATTCTAAAACAGTGGCACAACCCCTTTGCAAGGCACATCAGCGGAACAATGGACTTCTTACTGTGTGCCATGTGTATCGCCACTCCACGTTAAGGAGTCATTTGATGGCTTTGAAATCCAGGTCAACACTTTCAAGTGAGATACAATCCTTCCTGTGTTGGGTCTTATTATATCAATAGCATTCTGAGATGATGTTCTTTTCAAAACAGTTGTACAGAGTGATTATCTGAGTTACAGTAGACTTTGTCAGTTTGAACCAGTCTGTCCATTCTCTGTTGACCTCTCTCATCTACAAGGCATGTCCATCCACAGAACTGATGCTCACTGAATGTTTTTGGCACAATTTTGAGTAAAAAACCATTGTGTGTGAAAATCCCAGGAGATCAACAGCTCCGAAAATACTCAAACCAGGCCGTCTGGCACCAACAATCATCCACACGATTATCTAATCAGCCAATCATGCGGCAGCAGTGCAGTGCATAAAATCATGCAGATACAGGTCAGGAGCTTCAGTTAATGTTCACATCAACCATCAGAATGGGGGAAAATGTGATCTGGACTGTGGCATGTTTACTTATGCCAGATGGGCTGGTTTGAGTATTTCTGTAACTGTTGATCTCCTGGGATTTTCACGCACTGCAGTCTCTAGAGTGTACTCAGAATGTGCCAAAAACAAAAAAACATCCAGTGAGCGGCAGTTCTGCGGATAGAAACACCTTGTTGATGAGAGAGGTCAACAGAGAATGGCCAGACTGGTTTGAACTGATAAACTCTACAGTAACTCAGATAACCACTCTGTACAATTGTGGTGAGAAAAATATAATCTCAGAATGCTAGTACTTTTCGTTGCATTCGCACCTAAGGAACTACAGATCCTTAGAGCCGTTTTTGGGGGATTTTTAATTCCTACTCTGGAGTAGGTACTTTAGGGGTGTATAGGAACTGTTGGAGACTGTGGGAGGTGCTGCAGCATGTGATTGGTCAAAATCCTATGACGCACAAAGCTTTGAGAAAGGAGTCCACAGCTGCCATTTTAAACCACTAGCTAGTAAGCTACTCAGAGGATTTTACAATTCCCAGAAATAAAATAAAACCAACAAAGTACACAAAGATGATCACCCGTTTTGTGTGTGTGTGTGTGTGTGTGTGTGTGTGTCTTCATCAGGAGACACAATTTGAGTTTTCATTGCATCCGTTCTGGTTGTACAATGTGACTATACTGAAAATAAAGTACTGTATTACTACATCAAATTTTTCCTGTGATGACAGATATAAATAATATGATGTTTATTGAGAGTGGGTAACTGAACTCTATTATACACTAAACCATCATGAAATCTAGTTTATATGAGGGAAGTCTTGTGTGTGTTGGAGCAGAGAGATGTTTCTCTCTTAAGCCAGAAAGAAACACATGACACCAAGGACTTCATAGAGTGGCTTTTATTAGAGCTCAAGCAAGCACCAGATGATATACAAATCTGCAAAACAACAGCTGTACTTGTACTTTTATACCCTCTAAATGGGTCACGGGGGTGTGACCACACAAGTCATGAGACGTCTGTTTGCACGTACACACCTAAAGGTTGGCGACGTGTCACACATCAGCACTTTTAGAATTTTTTTTATTTTCTCCCCTTTTCTCTACAATTTGGAATGCCTAATCCCCAATGTGCTCCAAGTCCTCGTCGTGGCATAATGAAACGCCTCGATACAGTTGGCAGAGGACGAATCTCAGTTGCCTCCGTGTCTGAGACGTTAATCCCATCTGGACATAGTGCATGTGGAGGCTTCATGCTATTCTCCGTGGCATCCATGCCCAACTCACCATGCGCCCCTCTGAGATTGAACCACAATAAAGGAACCAGGAGGAGCTTACCCCGTGTAACTCTACCCACCCTAGCAACTGTGCCAATTTGGTTGCTTTGGGGACCTGGCTGGAGTCACTCAGCACGCCCTGGATTCCAATTCACGACTCCAGGGGTGGTAGTCAGCGTCAACACTCTCTGAGATACACAGGTCCCCCCAACTGAGGCTAATTTAAGCACATCAAAGACATTATTTAATGTTTAAAGGTCTATCTTGACAACTTTTTATAGCTCATTTATTGTGAGTATTCTATGTTTTCCCTCTCTCTTAAGAATAAAAACAGCCTGGAAGCCATAGTTAAGACTAAAAAATTACTGGTGTGCCTCTGCTCAGTCGAACTCAATTCTATGAGTAGCAAATGATAAGGAAGACTTGTGTTAATATGAGAGATGATACATCCTTGTATCCTTAGTTTTAATTGTTGCCTTTGGGCAAAGAATAGGAATTAAAACTTAAACTTATCATTCACTACAGAAACTGTATTCTTCTTGTAAGAGGGGTCCAACTATTGGTCCAATGGCGGTTTCCAACAGTGTGCTGAAGGTCTCCTGCGTGTTCTGTCTTATCGTGCGCGTTCAGTTTAAGTTATTTCATTCTAATTAAATCACTATATTATTCATTTTAAGATCCTCGTTTATTTTATCTGACTCCAATTATAAAAGTTTCTAAGGATATATAAATGTTCTAATCTTAATTATTATTATTAAATTTGATTTAACATTGAATCATCATATTTAACTCTATTTTACATTGTACTTGTTCATTCGGATTCCTGTCGCTTAGAGAGTCTCGCACCGGCCGCGAACGCGGATCTCACGGTCACAGATATGCCAGTATTGGTCATTAAAACAGTATTTGACTAAATACTAATTAGATGGCTGCTCCTGCTTGCCTTTATATCTACAAGTATTTTGTTTAGTCCCCTTAGTTAACACTTAATTACAGTAACATTTCTACCCAGAGGTCATGACCACTACATTTACAAAGATAGACCAACTTACCCAAGTTAAAATAGTTTTATATGATCATGCCATAGTTTCCTATGTACACTTAGCTAGAAAATATTACAATAACCAGAGGTTTAGACTTCACCCTATTTAGGCTTGGTCAACAATCGAGCCTGTACACACTAAGTACACTTGAAATAATGCCAATTAGTTAGTCAGAGCTCTAAAGTCTCTGTCGGTGTGCCCCATGCTCCACTCAAAACCGGCTTTAGTCCGCTGCTAACCTGGTCGAAGAGTTGCGGAAACATGGACTTAACGTAATCTACTAAAGACAATAGTTTAAGAATCAATCATAATAAATACAAGTGTAACAATTTATTTACCAGGTGACATAACCAATTCATCATCCAATTTGACAGTAATAAGACAAATGTAAACAATTGTTTTTCTGAAAGGGAATGAGACCACTTTACCAGTTGCACTGAGACCTCTTGAATGATATCAAACATGTATGAACAGAAAATCTCTTATATTACAGAAAATGATGAGTCATTCTAAATAGCCCATAGGTGAGATAGAGGTCAAATGTGGGATTTGCTTTTTATGGTCCTTAGCAAGTAGGGGAGTGTTATCTTGGGTGGAGATGTTCATCTGCGTGAGAGTTTTATGACGTTGGTTCTCGCAGAGTTCTTTGCCTTTCCTGGAGGTGATGAAGACAATTTGGTCCCAGTCTTACATTCTCAGTTTATGTCTCCTCCCAACTCTGAAACTTGGGTATCAAAAATATTGTTTCTCAGTCAGAATTATGACTTCAGGGGGGCGTTCATGTGCAACTTCCAATTACAAAACTCATATTTACGATAACTCCAATAGCATGTGTCATAATCATTGAAGGGAAAGCCACAAAAATGACAAAATGTGTTTCTGTGAAAGACGCAATCCAAAGTAGACTATTTTCAACTAATCCTCAATTATTATGTTATGTAGGTCAGCTCGGTCATTTTATGCGCATGCTATCAAGATGTTTATACGCAACCTTAATAAAACATGGGCCTTAGATATTTATGCTATAGAAACAATGGGAAAATTTATGTGGACACATAAATTGAAAACATGTTTTTCTTAGCAGAGGTGTGTTCAATTAATAGTTTTGTGTGAATTGCATTTTTTAAATGCATTTTTAAATAACTTAATAAAACCGGACAAAAACATTTGGATAATGTAATTGACCGATATACAAGACATTTGTACATTTCATGTGATATCTTTTGTTTTAGCCAAATATTGTTTATTAAAGTTGCAATATGTAAATGTTTTCATGTAATATTCACCTTTTTTTGCCAGTGTGTGAACGGCTTGTAAAGCAACTTAAAAAATGAGCCCTTACTAGACTTCCTAGGTTACCTATTAAAGCCTGTAGACTGATTTTCATGCGAAGGGAGCGGGTCACTTTTACTGTGAATATCCAAAGGATGTGACGTTTATGTGCTTGTGTTCGCATCATTCTAAACTAAAGTGTAAGATAAAATATGTATTAATAAGTGTTAAAAACTATGGGTCATAGCAGTTGCATAGCATTAATTCTGGTTAGTCTGATATGTGGGTAAGTTTTGGTGAACTGAATTGCTTGATTTGAAGGAGTCGATAGTTATATGGTGTGTTTTGTATTTTGACTCCCTGCAAAATTGTATTGCAAAATGCTCTGGATTGATCTGGCCCCTGTTTCCCAATAACGATTGATCTTATGACAAGTTTTCACCACACGATTTTAAGCCCGATTTTCGCTCGCCGACAGTTTTGTGAAGATCGCTGACAAAAGCCCGAAATCATAGGCAAATCGGAGCTTGCACCATTGAGCGACGATTGCAATGTATGTATTATCAAAGACATGATCTGAGAGAATCGCTGACGCATTGCAGATGTCAGCAAGATATCTAGAATATTAAATATCTGGACCCGTCTGCGATTCCAAATCGTGCAATGTGAAATATGTTTTGACTGAATACAACAACAGCATTGACCTACAGCCAAAGAAAGAGCAAGAAACGGGGCACGAGAAGTATCAGTGGGAGAAGTCCTGATGAATCTGCAACAGAACATCATCTAGCATGGCTGCGGTATCAAGAAAGTCTCATTTGACCAAAGAAATGGAGGAAAAATTAATGGAACATTGGCAGGAGCAACAGTGCCTATTTGATGTTTCATCTAAACTGTAGCACAACTGGGTGGAGAAAGAGAAGAGTTGGAGAGATGTAGCCAATTCTCTTGGACAGTCAGGTAAGCAAATAGGTAGATTTTACAGTAGGAGCTACTTTTTCATATTGTAACCAATAAAATATATGATGCCTTGAGGCGATTAAAAACATACACATTATTTTCTGAAATGCATAACATATGATCATGCATTTGTTTTCGTATCTCGTATCACTTCTCGCGTGTACTCTGCCTGGACTCCAAATTACATTTCACAATAGAGTCATCAGTGATTCGTCAATAGTGAAATGTTTTGTAATGTGTTCTGCCGATTCATCGTGTAATTTGAAAACGCTACGACATTCATGACAAGACAGACAGTTGTGTAATATGAATGGTACAACAATGTCTTTGAAAAGTCGTGTAGTGTGTAGGAGGCATTCGTTGTTAAGAGTGGTTTCTACTAAAACATTAAAAAAAAATTACCTGCGTATTCTCAAAACTGCACTTGAGATAAAATCGTGAGGACATGCTTTAAGTGCTACTTAAAGTTTCTGTTCATGCGCAAGGTTATGAAATGTGACCGTATATTGCTGCTCGTCATTGTAGCTTCATAACTTGTCCTAAATGTTTGTGATTTACATTACTGGACATGTTTATACAAATGTAACCTAATTAATTACATATTCTTTTGTAATAATTTTGAGTAGAACGATGTATTAATATCTGCAATCACTGTTTCGTTTATCAGGTGTGCATTTTTAATATTTACTTTTCACAAATTGCTCTGTGGTTAGGGATGAAAGCTTCCAGGATCAGTGAAGACAGTGGAGGCCCTGTGTTTGGTCCTGCCAATGACAAGCATTAATTGAATATAACGAGGCTCACTGTTTTTGTGGATGGAAAAATAAGGAGACGCATGGAAGCTGCGCTTTAGGGACAGTCATCAATGGGAGGACTGCTCTTTACTCCCAAAATTGGAAAGGCACAGATTCTGCGTGTGGTCTAGCAGATACTGCACATTTATATGCACTGTGTTCACCCAGTGAAAAGCATTGTGCTTTGTCTGTTGCAGGGGTTGTGCCAGGGGAAAATTCCAAATGCCCACACACAACATCTGTAACATATTCAGAACACTTTTAGAATACATATATTTAAGGCAAGGCACTGTCATACTGAACTAGCCGTCCATATAAGCCACACATTTTACAGCAGCTATTTACAAGTTTTTATGTCATCGTTTGGACTCTGTTCCTTGTTGCAATACCTTCTCCCATATTTTACCTATTCATATTGTTGTTGTTAATAACTACTATTTCTCAACAGTCCTTCATTCTGAAAGTTTCTTCTGTGGATGTGATCACCAAGCTTATCGTGAGCCATCCGTCTTTACACAGAAGCCGAATTTGCAATTGCACAAATGTATTTGCACAGCAGCAATTGCAGGGAAACAATATGTCATGCATGCAAATGTTGTATTGTTAAAAAATAAAAAAATATTGCCGTCTGTACTGATACTGTAAGGTGACCAGATTTCTGAAATGAAAAACAGGGACATTTCTAGTTCAGTGGTAAACATCTCATTGAAATTCCATGTTACTTATCTATTAATTAAAAAAGGGTACAATTCGGATGTTATGTATTCTGACCATGGTGTTGGAGAGGCAAATGTACTGTTAGGATCTGACTCTACTCATAGAGAGAATGAAATCATGATATCAGCCGAAGTGAGCAATACAAGGCTTTGTGGGATTTTAGGACATGTAAGCTACGGTAAAGACAGAGTACTAGTGTAGGTAGACGTTGCGGTGGTGTTTATATTATCCAATTCAAAACATGGTGGAATGGTGAATGCTCTCTGTATTACCAACTGCCATAACCGTTCTCACAACAGGTGTAGAAAACGTGTTGCAAATGTAGTGCAATTTTTCAAAAAAGGGACATTGTTTGGCAAATAAAGGAGGAAGCGGGAGCTGGTTTTCACGATCCACGTGAGTCAGTTTTTAATTTGAAAACACAAAAACACAACCTCAGTTCCCTGATGGAGGGAACGAGACGTTGTGTTAATGAAGTGACACTAGAGGTCACTCTTGGACCGAGACACCTTCTGATCTTTTATAAAAGGCCGACGGGAATTGGCGAGTGGTTTGCCAATTTGCATGCCACTCCCACGAACATACGGGTATAAAGGAGGGGCGTGTATATCACTCATTCAGGTTTGGTGCTGAGGAGCCGAGAGTAAGGTCTCGGCCGTTTCAGCGGGTAGTCCAGCGTTGTGGCAGGAGGGACACAAAGTCTTGTTCCCACCATCAGGGAACGGAGGTTACGGAAGTAACCAGAACATTCCCTATCTGTAACTCACTCGACGTTGTGTCGATGAAGTGACACTAGGGGTCCACTCCAAAAATGTCACAACTAGCTGGACTGTGTTACGTGAACTGTCGGTGCGAGACGTGCAGACTACTGTGTGCCTCGTAGCCAGCGCACCAGGCTGACACGTAACCTCCCCCGACACTGTTTTGAGCATCGAACAGCTCTTCGGGGACAAGTCAGCTGCCCAAAGAAAGAATAGGGGCAGGCTAGCCCAGTCTAGCCTTTTTCCTCTTTTTTAATTTTTTCTCCCCGAAAAGAGTGAGTGAAAGGGCAACCCGCCCTTGGGCCCTCTGTCCAAGGAAGACGCAATTTACCCGGAAAGCGATTTTGCGAATCAAATACGTCGCAAGGGGTAACATACAGGAAAGAGCACATGTAAAGCACGCACTGGACACAGCAACGTCAAGTCTGGGTCTGCCTCCACCTGGGGCAGCGCTTGCAGTTTCATCACCTGATCCTTGAATGGGGTCATGGGAACCTTGGGAACATAGCCCGGTCGGGGTCTCAGGAAAACGTGAGAGTAGCCTGGACCGAACTCCAGGCACATTTCGCTGACAGAAAACCCTTGCATGTCACCTACATTCTTGATGGAAGTGAGCACAGTCAGGAGGGCAGATTTTAAAGAGAGTGCCTTAAGCTCAGCTGATTCCAGGGGCTCAAAGGCGGCTCTCCATAGACCCAGAAGGACTACAGAGAGGTCCCATGAGGGAACGAGGTGTGGTCTGGAGGATTCAACCTCCTGGCGCCTCTCAGGAACCTGATAATCAGGTTGTGCTTCCCTAAGGACTTAACATCCACTGTGTCGTGGTGTGCTGCTATAGTGGCTACATATACCTTCAAGGTGGAGGGGGACAGCCATCCTTCCAACCTCTCCTGCAGGAAGGAAAGCCCCAATCCGACTGTGCATCTCTGGGGGTTTTTTGCATCGGGAAGAACACCACTTCAAGGCATACATGCACCTTATAGAGGGAGCCCTAGCCTGAGAGATGGGTGGTAGGCCACTTAGGTCTTCTGCGTCCCATCCAGGGGCCAGACATGGAGATTCCAGAGGTCTGGTCGCGGGTGTCAGATGGTGCCCCATCCCTGAGTAAGAAGGTCCTTCCTCAGGGGAAATTTGCCAGGGAGGGGCTGACGCAAGTACTACTGGCCCTCCACCGGGGGATTGAGTGTGGCTGTGAGAGGTGCCGCATGCCCAGGAACCAATCATCGAGCCGTGAGGTTTCAGGGGAGAGTGGAGGGTTCCACTCTTGCCCAACGTTCATGGCTGCCTGGGAAAGCACGTCCGGCATCCCTCTTAGCAAGAAATATCTCCCAGGCGGCAAAGGTTAGACTTTATTGAGCAAAATAATAAACCCGAGATGTCAGCTGATCACCTAGCATCTCATTCAAACCTTACAGTTTCTCTTTGTTTTTGTTGTAGTGACTTATCCTCTGGCCCAACAGTGGTACTTCAAGTGTTTTTAAAGTTTAAACATGCATACTATATTTCATTTAAAAGTAATTTACTTGGTTAATAGTACCTTCAGAAATGATTCGAACAATAAATGATATTCAAGGAGTACAAAACTTGATTATATAACAAACATCATAAATTGAATCATTAAAAACTCCTTCCTGATCATAAATGTTTTTGTCCAAATGCCAAATTATTGCACAATTGCCTCGAAATTTTCCCATATCTACCTCTCCAATTAATTAAAGCACTCATATTCGGGGGTCACGTGATACCATGCGAGAAGCAGATGTATGAGCGACTTGTTCTGCGCTCATACATCTGCGCTTTGCTAGTTGTTTTTGTTGTTATAATCCAGTGAAATTCGATATACCCAGTTAAATATTTGCTCTGAGGTAAACATGACAAAGAAGTCAAAATCCTCAGACTCTGGAGACATTAACAGACACTTACATGCTCAAGCTGAAACCTCTGGCAGCCCAGCGGGCCAGGGACTCGATTTGGAAGGCATGTCGGGAGAAGAAATCCAGCGTCAACTGTCCAACATTTTGGTGATGCTGATGAAAGTTGTTGCTGACTTGGAGGATCTCGCTGTGATACATCAATCTATTACGATGGAAACAAGAGTGGCTGAGTTGGTCACAAGAGTGACAGATGTTGAGAAACAGATCAACTACCTGGAGTCATCAGAAAGGGAATTATCCGCTAATCTGCCTGCGTCCAAAATAGACTTGGAATTAATTTTGGAAAAACTGGAATATCTAAAAATTAGATATCGAAGGAACAATATACGGATTGTTGGAATTCCTGAGCTTGCACAGGGCAGAGATATGGAGAAATTCCTGGACGAGCTCTTCCCGAGTCTGCTTGACATAACAGGCCATAAACGGGAAATGAGCGAGCTCACAGAGTCCCAGCTCGGAGATCTGCTGAGGGAGACAGGCCAGATTTCTGAAATCATCCGATAAAGATCTTCGGATGTTACGTGGGGCGAGGAGCAAAGGAAAGCTTTCTTGGAAGAATCACAATATATTCATGTTCCCGGATTTTACGAATTCAACAAGAGAGAAACGCGATCGGTTCAAGGAATGTAAGAAACTCTTACATCAACGAAAGATCGCTTTTGCACTGATGTTTCGGGCCAAACTGAGAATAGACACCAAGGATGGCAGCAAAGTATTTTTATGCCCCAAAAAGGCAATTGCGTTCTTATAAACTATGGCTGAGTAAACCATCAGGCATTTCTTTTGTGAGTGGACTGACTTGCTGTTCAGTGTCTCGACTGACAGTTTTTGTTTCTTTTTGCTTTGGCTCTGCCTAGTGGCTGCAGTTTGTTTTGTGGCATGACACTTCTCCTTCAAGAAACTTTTGCATTGACGGAAGATTGATTTTACCTTAAAGTTCCCGGCCAGATTGAGAATGGACACTACTGATGAATGCAAAATATCTACATGCTCACATAAAGGACATCTTTCATAAAGTTGACGGACTGATTAAGTTTTTTTTTGTTATTTTTTTATGCAGGGCCTCGGAGTGAATTTGAACTGGGATGTCTGTTTAGTTTCTTTTTGTGCTGGTTCCGCCTAGTGGCCGGAGCTTGTTTTGTTGAATAACACCATTTCAGTACAGTTGTGGATGAATCTGATCATGCCTTGTGCTTATGCCTCCTGTTGGATGGAGTTTGTTTTTGTGGAGTATTTTTAAGGGACATTAGAATGATTACGTCATCTGCTGCGCTCGTCTACTTATTTTTAAACACAATTCACAATCGTATTTTATCAAACTACACAATGAAGACATTATAGATTACAGTTTTATCTTCTTTCCCCTTCTGTCACTCACTCAACATTATGTCAATGAAGTGATTAGGGGGTCGCTCTTGGGAGCGCCATTCATCTCTGATCTTTTAAGAAAAGGTTAATGAACATTGGCGAGTGGAATTTGCATGCCACTTCCCTGGATATATAGGTATAAAAAGATAGAAAATGCAGCCACTCATTCAGATTTCTTCTTCAGAGCTGAGCGGTTGTATTTCATTGAGCTGAAACTACTACGCCAAGCCATTTTCATCTCTCGCACTTACGAGCTGTTGGATTCTATGTCACATTACGGTGGTTATCCCCCTCTCGCACTGGTGTTGTGTAGAGAATCACTCAATTCAAGATTAAAATATCTGATATTCCTGCTTATTCTCCTAATGAGAATATTTCCTTACTAAAAGAGTGGCACTCACGAAAGCGTATTTTTCAAGATACCTTTTCGTTTGTTTGATATTCCTTGTTGCGGTCATTATCTCTCCGCTTCTGATGGCCACGATCGCTGTCTCACGAGTCTGGAAGCTTCCCATTCGGAGACTGCATTTGTGGATGTTTCATGTCCTCATAGCGAGAATAGGACCATGGCTATGTTGCGGTCGCGGCTTTCCTTCGTAAGAGGGAATGCCACCCCAGCGGCTCCCTGCTCGGTCCTTCTACCTACAGGTATGAGGCGGAATCTGCACTGGGGGTGATATGGGGACTCAATGGGACCGCCCCCCACAGACCTCCCATTCCCCAATACGCTCGTACACCCTGCCTGAGTTATGGGACGAAACCGTGGGCTCGTTTCAAGGCGGGTTCGCGGCTCCATTCAGAGCTTGTGAAGAGGATGAGCTATCGATTCCTGCATCAGAGAGGGGGCTTGTCATGTTTGACGCAGAGGACAGAGGTGGTAGCCCAATCCAAGTCTGATGGCCATGCTTGCCTGGGCAGCCGAGAGCATCAGGCTGGAGTGGATCGCTCCGCTCCCCCCCGAACCCTTGCGACTCGATGTTTGGTTTCTGGGGCCAGAGTGCCGCTCAAGGTCACCCTCTGCCCAGTTCCTTTCTTCCCGGAGGTGCATGAGGAGCTTATGCGGTTGTGGCGGATACCTTTTACTGCTCTGACTCAGCTTGCGAACTCCTCTGCTCTTCATACCCTCGATGGTGGGGCGGCAAGGGGTTAAGCGGCGATTCCTCAGGTGGATCAGGCGGTCGCAGTACACTTGTGCCCACAGAGCACCGCCACCTGGCGCAACAGTCCAAGACTCCCGTCCAGGACCTATAGGCTTATGTCGTCACTGGCAGCTAAGGCCTACAGTGCTGCTGGAAATGCCGCCTCAGCCCTGCATGCCATGGCACTTAAAGAGCTGCACGAGGCAAGTCCTGACCTGGGATTGATGCAGGAGCTGCACTTGGCGACCGATCTTGCCCTCCGGGCGTCTCTCGGGGAGGCGATGTCCACCTTGGTGGTCCAGAAATGGCACATTTGACTCAACCTGGTCAAGTCAAGAGTGGCAAAGGGCGTCCTCCTTTGTTGACAACACCGGCCCCGGCATGGAGCCTCCCGCAGGAAGCAGATGCCGACATGGCCACCATGAACCCGTGGAAGGCTTCAAAGTGCCCCTGAGACGGGTAGCCCAGAAAGTTTGGTAGCTGCGTTTCAGGAGCTGGGAAGAAGACCACTCCTTCCCCCAGTGGAGGGCTGGGTGGAGAATCTTTATTTCCCTTTTCTTTTTTGGTACCCACCTTCTCAAAAAAAGAGAAGTTTCCGCACTTTCTGGGCCCTACACTCTGTGCGCACAGCCGCCGTTTTCACGACCACCAGTACCTTTTCTTTTTGGCAGGTCTGGTGTGGAGTTGCCTCCACAGGGTATGAGGAAGATAATTTTTGAAGAAAATACAATGGGCCTGTCTGCATCACTTCCCGGAAAGTTAAAGATCTTTGCGAGAACCAAGTTTGTAGTAGCTACATCGTGCAACAGGCAGGCACCTCTCGGGGCAGTGCAGTCACATGTGCAATTTGTCGCACTGTGTTCTTTTAATGGGGGACCACCCGGAGGGTGGGTAGACCCACTATCCAACTATTTTGCCAACGTTGACTAATAAGACCCCTGGACCACCCGGAGGGGACGGGGCTGTCCAACGACCCACTATTTGCCCCCTAACCAACTGTTTTGCACAATTTGTCCAGTGAAACCCCCAGATCACCTGTAGGGGTTGGGGCTGTCCACAGACCCACTATCTGCCCCCTAACAAACTATTTTGCCAACTTTTACATGAAAAACCTAGGTCTGTTAACCACCAACATAATAAATTGTCCATTTCCCATTAATTGTATTAGTCTATGACCCCTGTGTCCACCATTATACTTAATGTCCATTTTCAATTTATTGCATATGTCTCGTTAGCCTGTGTCCACCAACATACTAAATGTCCATTTCCAATTATTGTATATGTGTATTAACACTAAATGTCCATTTCTATTTGATTGTATTGGTCTATTACCCCTGTGTAAGACTGGAACCAACTTGTCTGCATCACTTCCGGGAAAGTCAAAGAACTCTGCAAGAAGCAAGTTTGTAGGAGCTACATTGTGTGTAGCTATCAGGTAATTGCAAGTAATTGTAATTTGAATTTCTTATGCTTGGTAAATGTTTGAATGAATGCAACTTTCGTATTTGTGACAGTGCGAGCCGTGTACACGGCGGTGCTAGACTCTCTAAATGACAGGAATCCGAATGAATGAGTACAAAATAAAAGAGTTAAATATGATGATTTAATGTTAAATTAAATTTAATAATAATAATAATAATAACTAAGAATAGAACATTAACATTAACATTACTTTTATAATTGGATTCAGATAAAATAATGGGGGATAATAAAACTAAAATATATTTAGTTGGAATGAAATAACTTAAACTGAATGTGCATGATAAGACGTGCAGGAGCCCTTCAGCCACGCCATTGGATATCGTCCTTGGGTCAGTTGGGTGGCTTCCCCCATACACCTGTGTCCACCAATATACTAAATTTCCATTTCCAATTTATTGCATATGTCTCTTTACCCTGTGTCCACCAACAGACTAAATGTCAATTTCCAATGTATTGTATTGGCCTCTTTACACTGTGTCCACCAAAAGACTAAATGTCAATATCCAATTGATTGCATACAACATAGAAAATGTAAATTTCCAATTTATTGTACAGGTGTATTAACCCTAAATGTCCATTTCCCATCAATTTCCAATGTATTGTATTGGTCTCTTTACCCTGTGTTCACCAACAGACTAAATGTCCATTTCCAATTGATTGTATTGGTCTATTACCCTTGTGTCCACCAAAATATTAAATGTCCATTTCCCATTTATTGCATAGGTTTCTTTACCCTGTGTCCAGCAACAGACAAAATGTCAATTTCCAATTTATTGCATACCAACATAATACGTGTCCATTTTTAATTTATTGTACAGGTGTATTTACAATAAATATCCATTTCAAATGTATTGTATAGGTGTATTACAGAACAGAAATACAAGTTTCAGCTTCCTAAGTCTATCCAGAGCTGAGATCTGGACCTCCCACGTACAATGTATTCCATTCACAGAAATAGTGGCTTCGTGGACAATGGAATTTTTATGTTTTGATAGGTGCATGTTGTTCAGGGGGAGTCCTACAGTCACCTAAATATGATATTTAGTAAATAAACTGATCCTGTAAGTTATAAAACTAAAGTCCACCAACCACGTATTTCAGCCCTTTATATACACTGGAAATGAGATGGTACCACAAACAATTTATTTGAATGGCCTGAAATAATGACTTGGTGGACATCTCTTTATAATGTGAAGGAAACAGGAAATCGCTAAATATCATACTTAGGTGATTCTCTGACTCCCCTGAATAACATAAGCCCTACAAAACCCTCAAGTTCCACTGTCCACAAACCACTATTTCTTTGAATGGGATACATTTTACATGGGATGTGCAGATCTCAGCTCTGGATAGACTTAGGAAGCTGAAACCTGTGCTCATGTACAGAATACATAATACAACATGTTTATGCAACTTACAACACATAAATATGCATAATTTGCTTAAACAATGAAAGTGTCCAAAAGCTATCTGTTCTATGGAGACTCAATACTCCATTACTATTCATTACCATTGTAATAGATTGAATTTGGAGTACCATTGTCATAGACTTGAATTTGGAGTAGGGGTGTGGGGCTCCAAATGTAACTATATACATTCAACTGAGGTTGAAGTGGTGCAGTACAGTGTGCTTTATTATGTACATTTATTCAATACTACACAACTCACTACTATGTTTGTGAATAATTCATTTTAGTGACCAAGTATCATTCACATTAAATTGAAATGATAAAATCCCCTTGTCAGCACTCAGAATACACAATACAACATGTTTGTGCAACTGAACAGAGGCCCTTGAACTGGCTGAGAGGCAGTGAGCCCACAATGTGATGGTTGGCATTGTTTCTCAAAATAGCACCACTGTTCACATGTTCACCCCGCGAAGGGGCGTGTTAGAAAACCTTGTTAGTATCCACCATCCATGAAACACATTTTTCTGGACTGTAATACTTCTACACATCTGAGGAACTTGTATTATTCTGTTGATACTTTTTAAACTGTTTTTTAGGAAAACTTTATATTAAACACCTTATTTATTTATATTCTTGAATAACAAAACCTGACTCTCACCATGAATATAGCAATAGAATCTGTCATGGCATAAAAAACTGCCACTGCAGTATATATTGGTGCAATCTGGACATTGCAGTATGTATGTTCCATTTCTACAAATTATTCAGTCTATGTTTTGAAATTCTGACATTCTCACCAAGATTACTGAAAGCAGTTCTGGGGTTAGATGTTATATGTCACAGACTGATGGAACTTACTACTGTGAAAATGAGTTAGTGTTTGCTGAAAAACAAAGACTATCACTGCAGCTATAGATTGATGATTTGAAAATTGCCAATCTTAATAAGTTATGTGCAATATATTGGACCCTAGCCAATCTACCCCCTAAATATTGATCAGCATTACATTCCGAGTAACAGACATCCAGAAATATGATTACTCTGCAGTACAAGCTCCACTGTTACGTGATATCCAAGCTTTTGTACAGGAGGATGTCTTTCAGTCAGAACATGAAAGGCACAGTGTTTTGTGTTTCTGCTGACAATTTGGCTGCTCATGGATTAGCAGACTTTGTTGAGTCCTTCAAAGCAGGGAATATTTTCAGATTTTGTATGGCCAATACTGAGGAATTGCAAGTGAATGCAGAGTGAGGGAACATTTGTCCAGAGAACCAAAGCTGCACATGACATTCATGTTGAAAGTGTAGTGCAAAATTGCTCTGTTGACAGCCACTATAGAGTAAAGGGAAACTGTGTTCTGCGCAAGTCACCAACACATTTCCATCCCATTACTGGTTTCCCATCAGATCTATTGGAGGGTATAGTGCCAACTGAATTGTGTCTTTGTTCAAACACTTTACCCTAGAATTGCTGAATCAAAAGATCCAAGCGCCCTCTGTTGGTCTGGAGGAGAACAGCACCCCAAGAGAGGAGATCCTTACAGGAGTCCCTCCCCTTGGAACGGTTCCTGACGTTCTCCAATCAGTTCCCTCGGGACCGGTGAAACTCCGTGATGAGAGACGGATCGAGGACATCTCGAGCGGGGACCCAGGTCCGCTCCTCCAGGCCATAAGCCCCCCAGTCCACCAGATATTGAGTCTTCCCCCAGACCTGGCGAGAATCCAGCAGTCTACGGATGGTGTACGCTGGTTGGCCATCAATGATACGAGGTGCTGGGGGCGGGCTTCCTAATTGGAGACAGAGTGGAACAAACAACAGGTTTTAACCATGAGACATGAAAAGTGGGGTGAACCCTCATGGACCTGGGCAGACAGAGACGATAGGAGACAGGGTTGATCTTCTTGAGGATCTTGAATGGGCCAATGTAGTGTGGCACCAGCTTTCGGGACTCCACCCGCAGAGGAAGATCTCGGGTAGATAGCCATACTCTTTGCCCAGGGCGAAGCGTGGGTCCCACCCTCCGGCGTCAGTTAGCCTGCCTCTGTTGTTGTCGGGAGGCTCTCAGTAACGCAGCGCGTGCTCTCTGCCAGGAGTGTTGGCACCGGCGGACCAGTTGTGTGGCAGCAGGGACTTTAACCTCTGGCATTCAGACATTCAAAGGGGGACATGCCTATGGAGGAATGGAAGAGGGTGTTGTGAGCAAACTCAGCCCAGATTAATCGAGGACTCCAATTAGTGTGGTTGTCAGAGACCAGGCATCTAAGTGTCCTTTCAATGTCCTGGTTGACTCTCTCTGTCTGGCCATTGGACTGGGGGTGGAAGCCAGAAGACAGACCCGATGAGTCAACCAAACACCTTCCAGAACTGCGACGTGAACTGTGGGCCTCGACCGGAAACCATATCCTGCGGGAACCTGTGGATCCTAAACACGTGCCTCAAAAGCAGATCTGCTGTTTGGTTTGCTGTGGGGAGCTTGGGCAAAGGTAAGAGGTGACCAGTCTTTAAGGATCTGTCCACCACCACCAGAATTACTCTATTACCTTGTGACTGTGGTAAGCCTGTGATGAAGTCCAAATAAATGTTGGACCAAGGGCATCTCGGGATGGGCAGTGGGTGCAGCAGGCCTTGAGGGTGGGTCTTGGGTTCCTTGTTCTGGGCACAGATGGGGCAAGCAGCGACGAAGGCCTGGATGTCGCTCTGCAGTTTGGGCAACCAGAATTTCCTCGGGACAAGCTTGCAAGTCCTGGTAGTTCCCGGGTGTCCAGAAGGAAGGGTGGCATGAGCCCACTGCAAAACCTTAGAACGGAGACGGTTAGGGACAAAGAGGTGCCCAGGAGGGCTATTACCTTGTCCTGGTTGCTGTAATTGAGCTCTCTTGACGGCCATCTCAATATCCCACTGGATGGGAGCCACCACCCTGGAGGTGGTAAGAGTGGGTTCTGGACATGACTCCCCCACTGGTGGCTCAAACTGTCTCGAGAGAGCATTATGCTTGACATTCTTGGAACCTAGGCGATAGGAGAGAGTGAAATTGAACCGATTAAAAAAAAGAGGGACCAACGGGCTTGTTGGGAGTTCAACCTCTTTGCCTCCTGGGTGTAGGTGAGATTCCTGTGGTCTGTCCATCTGAGGAAAGGGTTCTTGGCCCCCTCCAGCCAATGCTGGAGGGGGCTCAGAAGGTAAAGAAGGCATAGGTCATCAGGAGGAGGATCTGGGGAAGTGGCGACTCAGAAGGTGATGGATCTCTGACAGAGCCTGGTCATGCCTCTGAATGGTCACAGCATGATCTGAGAAGGCTGGACAATATATGATGAACAGGACAATAGACACAGTAAGAGACAGTGCAGCGCCGACCAGTAAACAGTAGTGCAAAAAGATAACAGTTTCTAAAAATGCCAAATGTAAACATAACATACTGAGAAAGTGTTCCATGCACATAGCAGTTATTGAGGTAGCAGCCAGTTATAAATTGACTATAATTAAAGTGCAACTCAGGACATTGTGTGTGTGTGTGTGTCAAACCAGTCTGAGTATTGAGGAGTCTGATGGCTTGGGGGAAGAAGTTGTTACACAGTCTGGCCGTGAGGGCCCGAATGCTTTGGTAACTCTTGCCAGACGGCAGGAGGGTGAAGAGTTTGTGTGAGGGGTGTATGGGGTCGTCCACAATGCTGGTGGCTTTGCAGATGCAGTGTTTTTTGTAAATGTCTTTGAAGGAGGGAAGAGAGACCACGATGATCTTCTCAGCTATCCTCAGTATCCTCTGCAGGGCTATAGTGCAAGTAGAAATGGTGCAAGTCCCAAACCAGGCATTGATGCAGCTGCTCAGGATGCTCTCAATAGTCCCTCTATAGAATGTAGTGAGGATGGGGGTGGGAGATGTGCTTTCCTAAGCCTTCGAAAAATGTAGAGATGCTGCTGGTCTTTCTTGGTAATAGAGCTGGTGTTGAGGGACCAGGTGAGGTTCTCCACCAGGTGAACACCAAGGAATTTGGTGCTCTTGACGATCTCTACAGAGGAGCCGTCGATGTTCAGTGGAGAGTGGTCACTCTGTGCTCACCTAAAGTCAACAACCATCTCTTTTGTTTTGTCTACATTCAGAAACAGGTTGTTGGCTTAACACCAGTCCATTAGCCACTGCACCTCCTCTCTGTATGCCGACTCGTCGTTCTTGCTAATGAGACCCACCACGGTCGTGTCATCAGCGAACTTGATGTGATTCGAGCTGTGCATTGCTGCACAGTCGTGAGTCAGCAGAGTGAACAGCAGTGGACTAAGCACACAGGTGCACACATGGTGGTGGCCTTGAAGCACATTGGAATGACAGTGCTGCTCAGAGAGATGTTGAAGATATCAGTAAGAACATCTGCCCGCTTGTCTGCTCATCCTCTGAGCACTCTGCCAGGAATGTTGTCTGGTCCAGCAGCCTTCCGTGGGTTGACTCTACGTAGATTTTTCCCTCACACCAGCCGTGGTAAGACAGAGCACTTGGTCGTTGGGGGGAGGGGTGGTCTTCCTCACCACCACGTTGTTCTGCACTTCAAACCGAGCGTAGAAGTCGTTCAGCGCATCTGGAAGGGACGCATATTTGTCACAGGAAACTGATGTTGTCTGTAGTTGGTGATGGTCTGGATGCCCTGCCACATGCACCGCGTGTCACCGCTGTCCTAGAAGTGACTGTGGATTCTCTGGATGTGTGCGCGCTTTGCCTCTCTGATGGCCCGGGACAGTTTGGCCCTCGCTGTTCTTAGGGCTGCCTTGTCGCCTGCTCTAAAGCGGAGTCTCGGGTCCTCAGCAGCACGCGAAACTCCGCAGTCATCCAAGGCTTCTGGTTGGAGCGTGTGGTGATGGTCTTGGAGAAAGTGACATCATCAATGCACTTGCGGATGTAGCTGGTCACTGATGCTGTGTATTCTTACCAAGTTGGTAGAGTCGCCATATGTTGCAGCCTCCCTGAACATGTGCCAGTCAGTACACTCAAAACAGTCCTGAAGAGCAGAGATGGCTCCTGCTGGCCAGGTTTTCACCCGCTTCTGAAGCAGTTTTGTGCGTCTGTATGCTGGAATTAGCATAACAGAGATGTGGTCTGAGTAGCCGAGGGGGTGGCAGGGCTCTGCCTGGTACGTGACTGGGATGTTTGTGTGAACAAGATCAAGTGCGTTCACCCCTCTCATTGCAAAGTCCACATACTGATGGAATTTAGGGAGCACAATCATGAGATACGCATGGTTAAAATCTCAGGCGACAATAAACAGTCCGTCAGGGTGAGCGTTTTGCAGTTCGCTCATAGTCCCATACAGTTCACAGAGCGCTTCCTTAGCGTTAGCGCTGGGGGGAATGAAATCTCCAGTTATGATAACAGTGGTGAATTCCTGTGGTAAATAAAAAGGTGTGCATCTAACAGTCACAAGCTCCACCAGCGATGAGCCTAGCATAGAGTTCTTGCACCATTCCGTGTTGATGTAAACACACAAGCCACCACCGCGGGTCTTACCGCACAGAGCTGCATTTCTGTCAACATGAAACGAGGCAAGCCCATCTAGCTGAATGGCGGAGTTCGGAACTCTGTCGCTGAGCCACGTCTCTGTGAAAACAAAGACGCAGCAGTCTCTAAACTAACTTTGTTGCGTAGCCTGCTAGAGTCAGATGTAGTCCAGTTTATTGTCCAGGGAACAAACATTTGAGAGCAGGATAGACGGGAGAGCCAGCCAACTAGGGTTTGTTTTTAGCCTAGCATGGACCCCCGCCCTCTTGCCGCGCTTCCGCTTCCTCGCACACTGCTTACGACATCCTCTCCCCCGGCCACTGGCATCAGGCGACGCCGAGGTCTGGAGGCCTGGTCTCCGCAGCAAGCAGAGTTCACGTAGCGCCTCCTGCAGGTCATCATGCAGCTTAGTTGTTGCATGAATCCTATATTTGAGCAGTATCTGGCGATGGTAGACACGAATACCAGTTGCAGTTCAATCGATCCAAGCATACTGTGGCGCGAAATCTGAACTGCACGAGCCAAATGTCTCGAGACTTCTTCCGTTTCTAATGGCATCCTTTGACTGGAAGAGAATACATTTCTGCATATATATATATATATATATATATATATATATATATATATATGTTTTGGTTAGAAAACGTATACAATGTTAAATTATTTCCATAATAATTTTCTCTTTATATATATCATCTACTTTTCCTGTACATAGTTACCTAGTTGATTCAATAATCAAGGTGAGGATACCATTGCTGTATACGTAATCGCCCTCATACACTATTCCCTATATTTATCCACTAATATAGTCCACTTGAATGAGTGAATGAAAACGAGCGCGTGAATTCGAACACTGAGTGGATCGGAATGCCTGTGTCTCATCCATATCTGCCAACATAGATAAAAAGACTGTAAACTATTGGGCAGATAGTGTTTGCTGTGGACGCCTTCTTCTGGCGAGACACGGAAATTCATTCAGCATGACTCTAGCAGATGAGTCTGGTCTGGTTGTACACTCGTTAGTGCGGTGCATTATGGGATTGAATGAGTGCCTTCCATAATGTCCACTATGGATTCATAGAGCACTACAAAGTGGATGTCCCCTCAAATAGTGCACTATATGATGGTACAGGGGTGATTTCGGACACCATATAACCTATGCAGTTTATTACAAACAAAATAAAAAAAAATTTTTTTTAAAAAAACACTAAAGTATTTCCTTTCTACACAAAATATTGGTTTTGACTAATCTTACTGTTACTATGGCCTACTCTGGCTCAATGATGATAGGCCGCCTGTGTGAAGCGTTGACGTCGGTCACGGACTAGATTTATTATTTATCCAGGTCACGTAATAAACCAACAATGTTTCACCTAATGTCGATTCACGTTGACCCTCCTCCCCTCACAAATCCTAAATACACTTTAATATACACTTCAATAAATAAATAAATAAATAAACGGACACTTACCTGCGTCGGTCTCATCAGCAGTCAAAACACCAAGCACTTGCACAATATCTGCAAACTGTTAGAATGACACAAGACTGTGCGATAAAGTTACAATATAAGGTACATTTAAAATGCATTATCATCTGCTGTACCTATCATAATTGTGTGTTGTTTGTGTTTTAACCAAATGCTTTAATGTTTTGATAAAGAATTTATGATAATCAGTAGTAGTAGGTCTGTTTAAAATTACAGTTTAATTATGTCACTTTGAAGTCCGAAGTTTATATACACCTTAGCCAAATACATTTAAACTCAGTTTTTCACAATTCCTGACATTTAATCGTAGAAGGAAATGTCTCCAAAAAGTAAGATCTTTAACCCCACGTGCACTTGTGAACTGTAGTCTGACTTTGTTATGGTGGTTTTGTAGCAGTGGCTTCTTCCTTGCTGAGCAGCCTTTCAGGTTATGCCGATATAGTACTCGTTTTACTGTGGATATAGATACTTGTGTACTTGTTTCCTCCAGCGTCTTCACAAGGTCCTTTGCCATTGTTCTGGGATTGATTTGCACTTTTCGCACCAAACTATGTTCATCTCTAAGAGACAGAATGCATCTCCTTCTTCGGCAGTATTATGGCTGCATGGTCCCATTGTGTTTATATTTGCATACTATTATTTATACAGATAAACGTGATACCTTCAGGCATTTGAAAATTGCTCCCAAGGATGAACCAGAATTGTGTGGATCCACAATTATTTTTTTTTTCCTTTTACAGCAAAAGCAAAACAAACCAAAAAAACTCCTACACAGCTTTGCAAAAGAAGATAAAATATACAGTGCTGAAAAACAGCAGTAAGAAGAGAATTAGGAAACATTTTCTGTGTTAGAAGCCTCATTGCAGCTATGGTAACTGATTTTTTAAAACTTATTCCAGGGTAATATAAAACACACATTGTAAAGTACAAATAAATGTACACTAAATATTTTTTTAAATTATACAAATATAAAAAAAGCTTGCTAAATTTACATTGTTAAAGGCAGAAACACGAAATACCATGTCTGTGAAAAGGTGTTTACGCCTCTTTTAGCAGCCCAAATCTAGCCCACACACACACAATAAAAAAAATAATATATATATATATATATATTATTTTTTTTATTGTGTGTGTGTGGGCTAGATTTTATATATATATATATATATATATATATATATATATATATATATAAAATGATGAAACACGCCACGCCGTTCACAAAAACCCAGTGGACGTGGAAAAAAAATGGGTAAAAGGTTCCAAAGTTAAAGGGAAAAAAGGACGAGAAAAATTCTTGTTGTACCAAAAACAACTCCAGGCACGATCAATCTCATGCATTATATATATATATCCAATAATAGTTAGACAAAGTATTAATACAAATAGGCTATATTACAAAACAATATTATTCTCTTACCATATTACCCTGATAAAGGGTATAGTAAAAACACGATATTTTCACGACAATAAAGGAAATGAACCGGCAACAATAAATTACATCCCAATAAAATACCCTCCCTATAAGCAAAACAACACTTGAGTATCCTCGTTTAAACTTCAGTACCCCCTGCTTAATTTAAAGAATGAAAGAAACATCCATGCCCGTCACTGACGCAACGCTACCCGACTGCGTGATCTGCTCTCGCCACCACGGATTTACAAGCGCTCAAATTAAACGCGGGACACGAACTCCATCTAATGTAAGAATCGCACACACCACAACTATAAACCACAACCTGTAGTCCTTCACTATTAAACGCAGAGTTGTGGCTGAGGCAACGCACAAGCCATGACTCTCTGTCATACACACGACAGCGTAACAAGAAATGACCTGCACGCCCCGACAACAAAGGAGAAGGAGAGACCGCAATCGCATATGTGTGACACAACTGTCACACACCGACCTGACGCATTCATTCTCCTCCCCTTTTACATCTGGTGCAATAGTTTTAATTAAAGTTTCACCTTTACAGTTTAAATAAACCATAGTTTTCACATACTTCAACAGTGAATATTGAATTGAATATTATAAATCAAGCACACCAATGTATTGCAGCTGCACAGAGACATGCTTTGAAGTGATGTGTGAGTAAGACATTCCATTTTACAAAAACATCTTGCTTCAATTCTTCCATCTTCATTTCTTTCCTTTATCCTTTCCTCATTTCCTAAGAGGGTGGAGCTAGGAAACAAGGAAAGGAAATGAGGATGCACAGTTTATGAAATAAGCACCCAATGGCAGAGTTTGTATTGAGACCAGCTCATCCGAGTCCAAGTCCAGACCAAGACCAGAGTAGGTCGATTTCGAGTCAGGACTGAGTCCATGGGGCCTGGGTAGCTCAGCAAGACTGAATACCACGCCTGGAGTCGCAAGTTTGAATCCAAGGCATGCTGAGAGACTCCAGTCTGGCTTCCTAAGCAACCAGTTGGCTTGGTCACTAGGGAGGTTAGTGTCACATGGGGTAACCTCCTCGTGGTCACTATAATGTGGTTCTCGCTCTCATTGGGGTATGGGGCGAGTTGTGCGTCGATGCCGCGGAGAATAGCGTGAAGCCTATGATAGGGGCAGTAGCCCCCATTCTGTGCACGTCAGTGCTAGCAGCACATTTAACAGGTGGCTATTAAAATATTAAGCTGAATAGAAATTTTGCAGCACCCAGTTTGGGAACCACTGGCCTAGCCCAAATGGCATAAAGCTAATGAATGAAATTTCTGTGTGTGCCTCGATCTGTATATATTTGGATAATATTGTAATATTCCTAATCCAAATGTTGTTTCACAATTCAATCCTTTGAAATATACTTTTCTTTTTTTATTTATCTTATGTAGCAACAGGAGATCAACAGTTAGTACTGGAAACAACCAAGGAGGTGTTACCACAGTAGGACTTAGATTCCTATGCTTTGGGCTCCTTTATGTGTATTCCATCCAAAGCTACTTATACTTGTATATTCAAGTTTCAAGCAGTTTTTTCAAAACCCTTTTTTACTGGAGGATTTTTAATGTGCCCCTTTAATGATTTCCAAAGGCATCTCCAAAATTTCAACCAGCTTAACTGCAAAACTGAGCCAATTATATAAAAGACAAGGAGAGAGACACAAGATGACTGGCTACCAGATAACAAGTCAGAGAACCAACTAGCCTACACAAACTGGCTCAATATGTCTTTCTGATAAATTGTGGCTCTGTTTGACCATTTATGCAGGCAAATAGAAAGAGTTTTGTCTTCATGTTGACGAGATGGTATAAGTTGGTAGAAAAAAAAAAGTGGCCCCAAAAAGTATGTTACTTAAGCTACACTTAAAGATGTATGAATGTGTTGCCAAACTACAACAAATAACAAAACAAGTGGCAGTTATTTGAAAGATGCACCAGTACACTTTTAAAGCCAAATTATAAACCAACAGATGTAGTGTTTAAAATGTATACAAAAACATTCAGACATTTTCTGGTTGTCAAATTTTAGTGAGATACAGTGTTATGCAAAAGTTTGGGTACCCCTGATCATAATTTCTGTTGCTGTGAATAGCCAAGCGAGCAAAATATGGCCTAATTTCCAAAAGGCATAAAGTTAAAGATGTCACATTTCTTTAATATTTTAATCAATTTTACTTTTTATATATACATATTTTACGGTTTCAAAATAATAAAGGAAAAGCGCCCAAAGCAAAAGTTTGGGCACCCTGTATGGTCCGTACTTAGTAACACCCCCTGGAAAGTATCCCAGCTTGTAAAAGCTTTTTGTAGCCAGCTAAATGTCTTTCAATTCTTGTTTATGGGATTTCCACCCATTCTTCCTTGCAAAAGTCTTCTAGTTCTGTGAGATTCTTGGGCCATCTTGCATTCACTGCACTTTTCAGGTCTATCCACAGATTTTCATTTGCAAACGTCTGACACTGACATTTCTTGTGAGGACGCAGGAAAGGTTTTCTTCTCATGACTCTTCCATGAAGGTCATATTAGGGCAGGTGTCGCTGCAGTGTAGAACAGTGCATCACTATTCCAGAGTCTGCTAAATCTTCCTTAAGGTCTATTGCAATCAAAGAGGGGTTTTGATTTGCCTTTCTAGCAATTCTACGAGGAGTTCTCTCTGAAAGTTTTCTTGGTCTTCCAGACCTCAACTTGAACTCCACCATTCCTGTTAACTGCCATTTCTTAATTACATTACAAACTGAGGAAACGGCTACCTGAAAACACTTTGCTGTCGTCTTGTAGCCTTCTCCTGCTTTGTGGGCATCAAATATTTTAATTTTCAGAGTGCTAGGCATCGAGGAGCACGTTGCTGCTGATTGTTGGGCCAAGGTTTGAGGAGTCAAGAGTATTTGTAAAGCTTTGAAATTTGCATCACCTGGCCTTTTCAAATGATGATTGTGAACCAGCCATAGCCCTTACATAGCCTAGCCTTCATAAACGATGACCAGCCATAGCCCTTACATGCTCATTAAGGTCTGGGAACTTGGTAAAAGTTATCTGAGAGCTAAACTCTCTTGGGGTGCCCAAACTTTTGCATGCCACTGTATATCCATAGCTAATGTGTTAAAATATACTCGTTTATTCACTCTGCACCTGTGTGAACAATTTGATGGGAACAGACTTCATACATCCACTAAATATCACATATGAAAATGTCTGAGAAAAGCTTGTTTCTAATTTAGTGTAATTCATACATTAAGACAGAACTCATTTTCCAAATACTTTATCAGGGTCACTGTAAATAAAAGATGGTTAAAAATGACAACACTGATGAATCATATGAGATTTTTAATTCCCATGTTAAGTGATGTGGGACACATTTACAACACATTTATATATTTAGTATGAGGCTATACATTCAGAATATTTCATTCATAGTTGCTTACTGACGACTAATGCTCATGCTAACGTTAAATGAAAAACAAATCTAAAATAATAAAAAGCACATTGGTCTCTAAGACTAGATTTCTACAGTAAATATCCATGGTTACACATTAACAATCCAAACAGATTTGGGCTTGTTCAGGTTGTTCTAGTTCAAGTTATTTCACCAAAAATCAATTACTCGCCCATATGTTGTTCCAAACCCATATGACTTTCTTCCAAAGACAACAAAAAGTAACGTTCATGTTGTAGAAGCAGAAATTTCACACTGCAGTTTTCCATACGATGAAAGTGGATGGGAAATGAGGCTATAAAGCTCCAAAAATGACAACAAAAAAAGCACCACAAAAGTACCAAGAATAGTTCATGCCACTTCTGCGCTACATTCCAAGTCTTCTGAAGACATACGCTAGCTTTGTGTGAGAAACAGGTGAAAAGTTATTCACTAAAATCCTCTCAAATCTCATGTACAGGTTGAATATGCAGATATTCAAATTTAGCATGTCGTGAGTTTTTGAGACACAAACAACATTCGCTATCATTGATATTAAACCTAGCTTAAAATGTTGTCATGTGCCAAATTTGAATATATGTAAATGTGAATTTGAGAACATTGATGAATAGCTTAAATGTTGGTCTTTTCCTACGATAAAGCTATTTTATGACTTTGGAAGACTCCTTTAAAGCACATAAGTTTTATGGACAATTTGATGGTGCTTTTAGAGCTTGGCAGCCACTGGTCACTGTTCAGTTTGATTGTATGGAAAAAGAGTAACGTAAACAAGCTAAACTAAACTTCTCCTTTTGTGTTCCCAAGAAAGAAAGAAAGCCATACAGGTTTGGAACGCCAGGAGGGTGAGAAAATGTGATCAAATCATTGATGTTTTCACTCCACAAGAGGCACTCAAATTGATTTAAAAGTCAAACGCTGTGGCTCTTCATGTGCCGATTCAAGTGTGTGCGACATGTGTAAGCCTTCGGGCACAGGGGGCATGGAAAGGGCCTCTTTCCAATATGAGTGTACATGTGTTTGCTTAAGTCATATCGTCGGATGAACCTTTTCCCACACTGCAAACAACAGTGTGGACGCTCTCCTGTGTGAAAGCACATATGTGCCGTCAAGTGACTCGAAACCACAAATTTCTTGTTGCAGATTTTGCACTGATATGGTTTTTCGCCCGTATGGGAGCGTATATGCACTTGCAAGCATCCAGCAGATACGAATCCCTTTCCGCATTGGCGGCAAACATACGGCTTCTCTCCAGTGTGAATTCTGATGTGAATCTTCAAATTCCCAGACAAGGTAAACTGCTTCTCACAGTACGGACAGATGTGTGGCCGTTCACCCGAATGACATCTCATATGCGACTTCAATTGGATTTTGCTGTAAAAACGTTTTCCACATTGAGAACAAAGGAGAGGTTTCTCACCCGTGTGGTTCGAGAGGTGGGCAAGCAGACTGCTGTTGGCCGAAAAGCACTTTCCACACTGGTCACATATATATGGCCGGAATTCTGCATGACTTTTGAGATGGCTTCGTAATTCGCTGTCAACGCTGAACGTTAAGTCGCAAAAGCGACACTTTCCTGGCTGCCGTTCTTGTTTAGACGATTGAACGTCTTTAGATTTATGGATCTTCTGGTGGATCAAACTGTCTCTGTATGAACCAAATGTCTCACCACATTCTTTGCAATCATAGCTCCTTTTAATGGAGGGAGCTCTGTGAGTTCGCCGGTGACCGACCAGTTGTGACAGACTGGTGAAAATCCGTCCACATTCAGGGCATTTGTGGGCGGTTTTCTCTTTGTGTACTCTGTTGTGTCTGTACAGGGTCTTGAGAGAAGTAAAGTGGGCTGAACACCTGAGGCATTTAAAGACTCTGGACTTACAGCCTTTGCTGTGTGATGCCAGTTGCGTTGGGTTGTCAAAAGCAAGCCCGCACTGAGGACATTCGTGCGCCTTTGCCGGGGTGTGAGATTCCTGGTGCTTTAAAAGATCAGAGCGATAGATGAAATACTTAGTACACTGCTGACATTTATGAACGGTCCTGCCAGCATAATGGAAGCCTTTAGAAGGCGTCTTTGGGAAGGTGTCTAGAGGGGGGTGCTGGACGGGCACCGCTGCCTTAAAAATTAAATCCCCTAAAAAGGACACAAGTGACAAAGAAACAGACAGAGAGTTCAGTCTAAAGATCTGGCGAATGAGAATAATGAGAGAAACTTTGAGAGGCTGTACCTCCATGGGCATCACTGGCTGATGATGGTACACTTGGTTCTTCCAGGTTGCTCCTATAAGAGAATAAAGAGCATATTTCACTTATTATTACATATTAAGCATATAAAACGTAGGAATGCACAATTACTTAATAATAAATGAAGATTACTAAAGCTTCAAGTGTGCATTATCTTAGTTACCAAACAAAGATGCAAAAATAAATCACCAATTTCAAACTGATTTCAGAATGTGATACTGTCCACATTCAAAGAAGGTGCTAATGTGTTTTCATGATCCAAAACACAATTACGGAAGAAATGAATTAAGTGATAAGGTTGTGCTACAGTCAACCTTTGTTAAAAGGCTTACCGAACTTGTTTCATGCACATGCTCTCACTCACAGATGTGTGAACGGACGAAATAGGGGCCGTTCACACCAAATGTGACTGTGCGCATCTGTTGTTTTCTAATTTTTTATACACCTGCTGGACGAAGGTCTTGCACCAAGTCTCACATTTTTTCCCAGCGTCTTGTGCAGGTCCGGCATATTTTAAACATCATGTCAAGTTAAAAAGAACTTAAAATTGTCAAAAATGCTTGCCACTCTTTGACCCGCATCTAGATTGTTTTCAGTGCAGGTGTCGCAAAGATTCAACAATATGAACAAGTTCAGGCTGCATAGAGGGGACTGTTGCATTGTTTCATATTATTCCAGATTGTTCTGCACCAGGTGAAGTTTCAGCGCATAAATGGAAAGTCAATGCTTTTTTCCCTTCTGCTCTAGTGTACTGAGGGGCTGCTGTGCCTTAATAAAACAGAGCATGTTTACGGATTCAGTATGGTTACGAATGTTGCCCATTTGCTTACATAAAATACAGCGTACTGCAACAGTACTTGCTAGGAGAACAAATTCAATTTTGGGTTCAGGCTTAAAATCTGACAGTATCGTTCGGGCCGGGTAGGGTCTCAGGTTCTGGTCAGGTTTCATTTTAAGGCCCGTGCAGACCTCTAGAACACATTTTTTAACAGGTATATTCGTTATGTTTTTATTTAAAGAGGAAAAGGGTTAATTTAGGGTCTATTTTCATCTTCCGGGTCTGAAATGAACACAGAGTCAACGTCACAGGATGTGACCCACAGCATTTAGCTTTCCATTGAATTTCAGCGCCTCTACGTCACAGGTGTTCTTGATATTATTCATGAGAAGGCGTGGCCTTTACCCTTTGAGAAGTGAGCACTGCAGGTTTGTCAGTGTGTCCTTGCCATGAACATGACCAGCGCTTCAAACTCTCAAGCACCTCAGTTGAGGCAATTGATATTACTGTGCCTCAAACCCCATCCCAGGGTGCTGACAGGAGGACAGGATAGGCTTTAAGTCAGAGACAACACCTTTTAAAAAGTTTGCGTAGCACACATTTATTAATGCGATTGTTTCAAGATATGCGTATATACTGACTCTGAATGGGACTCCTTTGAGACGTGGTTTACTTATGTTTCTGAATCAAAGTCTTGACATTTATTTGCACATTAAATTACAAATATAAATTACCAGCAGGGGTGGAAAGAGTACTGAAAAATAATACTTGAGTAAAAGTACTGTTAATTCTTAAAATAATTTAGTTTGAGTAGAGTAAAAGTACCCGTCCTAAAATCTACTCAATTAAGAGTGAAAGAGTAGCTCATTTAAAAGTACTCATGAGTAGTGAGTACTGAGTTGTGAAATCTATGCCCCTTTATAATAAAAAATCTATGCTGCAATTTAAAAATGTTGCACACATACCGTAATTTACATTCACTTTTATGGCCGTTTCCCCAGAAAGAATACAAAATATAGGTATTTTAGAGGGGTTTATGATTGACAACGTCCTCCTCCTGTGATACAATGTTCCATATATATTTAGTTCTTGTATCGTTTAAGCCCAGAAATAGTTGTATTCTCATTCTAATGCATGATGCACAATTTTCTGAAGTTTGTGACTGGTGGAATATTCTGCTGAAGTATTGCTCTACAAAGATTGACACTTTTCTATCAGGCATTAGAAAAAACTTGTTAAAGGCTGAGCATAATTATAAAATATTTTAGCATCTCTACTTTCCTGGTAATTTATTATATAAAATAACACTCTCTACATCAGGGGTCAGTATTATTAAAAAAAAACTAACAATATTATTAAAAAAATTATTCTATTACGTTAATACTTTTAAAGCTACTCAAGTTGTTCAGTGGTTTTCTCATTTCCTTGTTATTGTTGTTTGATTAATAGCCTTTATATGACATTGCCTACTAGACAGTGCTCAATTCGGTTACATCTGACATTTTGATGTAAATACTCTTTTTGTCCCACTGTTTAAGTTCACTATAGACATAACCGACTGCGTTTACATTAATGCCTCACCAAGACGGGCATTGGCGGAATTATACAGAGTATTTGATCATTTAGGTGAGTACACGCATTAGCGTGGGGCGAATGATGGGATGTCAGGAAATTAAAAGTCAATCTTTTATATTTTATCTTGATCAACCAACCAGTGCTTGCCTTGCTATAGCGATCGATGTAATGAATACCCCGTTCTAGATGTAGAATATAGGATAAATATAGAAAATTACTCACGTTTATTCTCGATATCGAGGACATCTCTTATTTTCTGATAAACATCGAGATAATTTTAGAACACAGCCCTATTGATAATATTGCATTAATCTCTCACATCAACTCAAAAATATGTTTCTTCAAATTAGAGGCAGGATTAATGCTGATATCTGGCTTAAGCAAGTTAAACTCACATGACATGATCAAGCAATTGACCTTTTTCAAAAAAAAATCACTGAGGTCATAGCGGCCTAACATGTCCTTTGCTGACAGCTTCATTGAATTCTACCCGTTAAACACCAGTTTCATGTCCAACAATAAAGAGAAGACTCAGGGGAACAGGCATTATGAGAAGAATTGCAAAGAAAAACAAAAAGAAATGGTTTGAGTGGGCAAAGATACACAGACACTGGACAACAGATAACTGGAAAAGAGTGTTATGGATCTTAACCCCATTGAGCTTTTGTGGGATCAGCTAGACTGTAAGGGGCGTGAGAAGTGCCCGACAAGACAGACACATCTATGGCAGGTGCTACAGGAAGTGTGGGGTGAAATGTCACCCGAGTATCTGAACAAACTGACAGCTAGAATGTCAAGGATCTGTAAAGCTGTCATTGCTGCACGTGAAGAATGTATTGATGAGAACGCTTTGTAGTTTAAAAAGTTCTAACATTTTTTTCAAATTGTAATAGTAATTTTTCACATTATTAATCTCCTGACTGTATATTGTGATCAGTTGAAAGCCACTTTGGTGAATAAAAGTACTAATTTCTGTCCATAAGAGCAAAATCCATACATTATTCCAAACGTTTGGCTGCCAGTGTTAAATTTTTCTTTTTTTAATATAATATAAAAAGTCTAAATGTCTTATGAATTCACTATTAATACATGATCTAATGTTAACATACTGTATCTCCTGGAGTTCCACTAAAAAAAGAAAGTCATAGGTTTGCAACAGCATGAAGGTGAGTAAGTGATGCCAATTTTCATTTTTGGGTGAACTATCACTAGTCAATACTCACAAGATACATTAAAAATGGTTGTTTTATGTTGACAAAATGTATTGAAAATGTTAACATTACAGGGGTCATGTCATGAGGAATCAAATCTTCCTTGATATTTTGACAAAAACTATAAAAACATACCGGTACTGTAAATTTAATTCCCAATGCAAAAAAACGTTATTGAATCCAAGCTACAAAAACACCTCTTTCTCTACTTTGCAACTACCCTACATCACTAGGGGTGCATTAATTCATGACCGCGTCCTACAGCGGAAAAACATCAATGCCTACTTCATATAATCGCATCCATGGCACTGCACACTGATGCTATTCTCCACAACATCCACGCACAACTCACCATGCGTCCCACTGAGAGCGAACCACATTATACCGATGTTACCCCATGCGAGACTAACCTCCCTAGCAACCAGGACAATTTGGTTGCTTAGGAGACCTAACTGGAGTCACTCAGCACACCCTGGATTCAAACTCACGACTCCAGATGTGATAGTCATCGTCAATACTCGCGGGGCTCCCCAGACCCCCTCGTGTATTCTATGATATTTAAGATTTCTTTATGGCCTTAAATATTAAAAAGTAAACTTAAGATTTAAGGACACATGGGTGCCCTGTATAATATCTCAAAGATAGAGGCCATTTGATAAGTAATTGTTTTGTCTAAAGGGCAATTTTTTACCTGCGTGAAGTTGGCCCCCCCAACCAATGCAAAACGTTGGCAAAATAGTCTCAATGTAAAATGTTTTGTTTGTGTGTGCTTCGGTTTTTAGATATTAAAAGAATATTTATTAGGTCATTCTGAGGTCAGTCAGCCCCCCACATGCTCCAAATTCCCCCCAAATAGTCTTATTTGTTTGTGCTAGTTTATGCAAGTAAATGTTTCGTTTTTGCAGCAGTCTTTTTTTTAAAAATACAATTGAAGTAACAAGGTGAGATCCAAATCACATAAATAGTTGCATTCACTTAACTGTTACCTATCCACTGTTCGTTTTCAACTTGTAACGGACACAGCGGATCACAGGATGAGTGGAATGTAACACAAACTCCAAGGTAAGTGTTTTAACTTGTTACTGTATGTAGTTATGTGAATAACAGTAGTAATATTAACATTGTCATAAATATAGGCACCTTAATCCGTTTGCTGTAGCTCTGTGTTTATACACACATAGGCTGTGTGTGTGTGTGTGTGTGTGTGTGTGTGTGCGCATGTGCAGTACAGGTCAAATGTTTGGAAACATTACGTTTTATAAATGTTTTTGAAAGAAGTCTCGTAATCTCATCAAGGCTGTATTTATTTGATAAAAAATATAGTAAAAACAGTAATATTGTGAAACAATACACATTCAAATAGCTGTTTTCTGTTTTAATATAATTTAAAATGTAATTTTATTTCTGTGATGTCAAAGCTGAATTTTCAGCATCATTACTCCAGTCTTCAGTGGTTTGTTTGTTTTTAATTTCGTTTTTGTTTTGTCTTTCCTATTTGTAGTCTATATATGCTCAGGTTTATATGTGTTGGATACAATATGATTGGCATAATAAAAAAAAAACATCCAGTCTTCAATGTCACATGATCCTTCAGAAATCATAGTCAAATGTTGATTTTGAGCTATTATCATTATTAATGGTGCTCAATTATTAAGAATGGTTCTTATTTTTCATCAATGTTGAAAACCATTTTTGCATGCTTAATATTTTTGTGGAAACTTTGATGAATAGAAAGGTAAAAAGAAGAGCATTTATTTGAAATAGAATTCTTTTTAACCATATAAATGTCTTTTACATTCTCTTTTGATCAATTTAATTTGTCCTTGCTGAATAAAAGTATTATATATATATATAGCACAACTGTTTTCAACTGGAAATAATAATGAATTTTTCTTGAGCAGCATATTATTATGATTTCTGAAGGATCATGTGATACTGAAGACTGAAGTAATGATGCTGGAAATACAGCTTTACATCACAGGAATAAATGACAGTTTACTATATATTCAGATAGAAAACAACTGTTTTACATTGGAATAATATTTCACAATATTACTGTCTTACTGCATTTTTGATCAAATAAATGCAGCCTTGGTGAGCAGAAGAGACTTCTTTCAGAAACAGTAAAAAATCTTAATGGTTTCAAACTTTTGACTACTTATATATATATATATATATATATATATATATATATATATATATATATATATATATATATATATATATATATATATATATATATATATATATATACACACATACACACAGTACCTCACAAAAGTGAGTACACCCCTCACATTTTTGTAAATATTTGATTATATCTTTTCATGTGACAACACTGAATAAATGACACTTTGCTACAATGTAAAGTAGTGAGTGTACAGCTTGTATAACAGTGTACATTTGCTGTCCCCTCAAAATAACTCAACACACAGCCATTAATATCTAAACAGCTGGCAACTAAAGTGAGTACACCCCTAAGTGAAAATGTCCAAATTGGTCCCGTTACTTTACATTGTAGAAAAGTGTCATTTCTTCAGTGTTGTCACATGAAAAGATATAATCAAATATTTACAAAAATGTGAGGGGTGTACTCACTTTTGTGAGCACCTGTATATATGTATGTGGAAACTTGTGACTCAATGAATTAAGAATTAAACCAAAATGATTTTACTTTTGAAATGTAATTACTGTTAAAAACTAAAAACACTTAATACTGACAAGCTATTATCTGTCTTCAAAACAAATATACCACACAGAATAATAGACTTGAGTGCAAACAACATCAAGGCCGACTTCCAGAAAAGCAGATACTACTTCTCCAAACAGGAGTAGGAAAACAAGAGTGTGTGGCATATAATAAAAATACTTGTATTTGTGATATTCAATTTAAACAATTCAATCAGTCTTTTGTGTATAAAACAGCGTGTGGGCATATTTTATTTTTTACAACAGTAATACTGCATAATTGCTATTTTGCATCATCCAAGGATTGTGACATGAGAAGCTGTGCCATTGACCTCACAAATAATTATTTAATGCGATGTGGTTTTTTTCTTCAAGCAGTCCCACTGGCAGATCATCTTGATGCAGTGTGCAACATCAATCCCAACAAAACAAGATGGAACTTTTGCTGACTGTTTACAGAGTAATACTTTAAAAACCGAAGCAACAGAAACGAAGCACAAACAAACAAGACTATCTGGGTGAATTTGGAGCATGTGGGGGGCTGAGTGAACTCTGAATGACCTATAAATATTCTTTTAATATCTAAAAACCAAGCAGCACAAACAAAACAATTTTAAAGCACAAACCAGCAAAAACGATTGAGACTATTTTGCCGAAGTTTTACGTTAGGTGGGGGGCCAACTTCACGCAGGTCAATTTTTTCCATAGTTGTTAAATTGAGCTTTGAAGGATTGAATATGTTTACAAACTATATATTTGAATTTTTATGGTTTCTTCAAAATAGTTAACATTGGTTATGTGAAAATAAATAAATGTTGGGATTGTTTTCAGATACAGTAAATAGACATGTTTTTTTAACAACATGAGAATTGCATAAGGGTCTCAATACTTTTGCAAGGCACTGTATACAGTGATATAACATGATATAAGATTTGAGTCATACTGCCCACCCCTGGTGTAAACATGCATTGAGTGGCAGTTTCAGTGCGGATCATTTATTCTAAATTTTAAATAATTAAAATAAAGTCATGCTGCTAAGAGGTCCTATGGGCCCATTTACACCTTGAATTAACATGCATTTTCAGGGATCGGATTGCTATCGGATAGCACTTGACTGCATTAAATTCCATGTGTAAATGCACCCAAGATGCATTGTGATCAGATCATGATCAGATCACTCAAACCACATTTGAAGGTGGTCAGGGACGGATTCGGACCACATTCAAAGGTGACTTTGACAACAATTCAGATTTTTTTCTTAACCATGCACCCATAATAAAACTTAAGCTTAATTCAGGAGGAGTAATGAGCAAATGTCATGTGGTATCTTACTGTTGCAGTTCATCTGCAGTTGAGTTCATGACCTTTTCTCCATCACAGTCTCCTTCTGATGAGTCACTGGAGCTGCACCCAACATCCTGGACATTTGGATCTTCTGTTTCAGTCTGCTTGACCACACTGGGTTCTGGGATTGGCAGGTTTTCAGAATCAACAGGCAGCTGTAACTTGCCATCGTCGTTGTGCTGGCTTACAACTGCCAAGTCCCCAAGAGGAGGCAATGACAATGAGCACACAATTCGATCCTCCACTATTGATGGAAGAACTAAAAAAATAAATTCAATTAAAACATTAAGAGGAATAAAGAAAACTGTTGTTTTTAAATTGTGTACAACATTTGAAAACTTGTTCATTGGATTGTGTACAACACCTGTATTTTAACAGATTTGGGTCCCAATCATTGGTTAGTTGAAGTTCAGTCATATCTTGAAATAAATCTGGTATTTTTTGTTCTTCGGAGCAATCTTAAAGTTTATCCAGCTATGTTTAAAGCAATATTTGACTTCTTAAACCCGCTTGCTGGTGGGAAAACTATCATAATATCTCAGGTTTATGGCAAGTTATCCTAACCAAGTAAGAAAAGTTCATTGAAAAGGAATGATAAATTATACTGAAATTCAAGAACACCACCTTACCATTTTTCTCCAAAGTCCCACAGACATCCGTTTGCAGCAAATAGAGCAGATTCTCTGATTTACAAACCGAGTCCACACATGCATCTAACTCCCCAAGGTGACAGCTAAGCAATAATGAAAGCTGAAAAAAAATGAAAAAAATCATACTTGTTAGTATTCCAAGTTCTCCAAAACACAAACAAACATGACTACAAACAAAGAATTATGAATTTCATTTTATTTTGGTAGGCTAAATGACAACACATAGACATAGACTTATTTATAAAATCAAGATTGTAGGTTCAAATGTATATAAATGTATAAGTAATTCAGAAACACAGCTCTCAGCTTGTGTTGGATGATTAGCCTAAAGAAAATGGCATGCAGTTGCTCGTAAAACAAAAGTACTCTGAGTGTGGTGTCAGAAAAACACTAGAAGTGCAAATTCATTCACTCATTTATGTAAGTTGTATTTAAAATACTAAATTTAATAAACACATTTATGATATCAAGTAAAAATTGAACAAATCTGATATTTTTTCTGGGCACCCCTTATAATTCAGTAAGAGTAATGAGCAAATGTACCATTTCTATTACATTTTACAACATTTTTAATAGTTTATTATAAATAGCCCAGCAAAAACAAAAGTGTAAATTGTAATTTTTTGCAGGACAGTACTACAAATCTTCCACATACTCTAAAAATTTGAGATGCACAGAAATTTTGGATGTCAAAAAATGTTGCTCAAAAATTGCATAAATGCTATTTCCGGTTTTCGATGGAAAGAGGGGGAAAACACTGAAAATCTTGGTTGTATATTAGAACAGACATTTTAAAATCTAATGACAGAAACATTGACAATGTGAAAAGGCAGTGTTTTATGTAAAAAGATGTTAACGGTGTCTAATGTGTGAAGATATATTGATAGTAACAAGGTCGTGCTTATAGTTGAGACACGATTACATCTGTAAGTGTATCCACACGAACCAGCATGACAGCACAAAAACACTCAATGGAGTATATGGAAGCACACTGTGGTAAAATAGATAATGTGATTGCACATTCAGTTAGTATTTGCATTTCAAGTAGCACATTAAAGTCTACACCACCAGAAGTTATGAAGCAATCACTCTATTGGTTATTAGCGCATTACTAAACAGCATTTCCCATGCTCGTACAGAAGCGGTAAGGCTGTCTAGTGTGAGCCACTCCTAATAGCAGCAGTCAAATATCCTCCCTACTGTTCAAGCCGTGCTCTACAACAGCGGAGACAAACACGAGTCCAATCCGCAGCTCTTCCATAGCATAGAGTTTAAGCCAATCCCAGACTACATGACTTGCAGTCAGCACCCTGCATACACTTAAAGGTTCAAAGTCTTTTGTTTCAGTCGTGGTGGAACGCCACACACAACGTGACAATGTCCCCGACTGAAGCCCTGTTTACACCGGGAAGTATGAAGCGTTTTGTTTGATCTGATCACAAGAAAACCTGGTTGTCTCTTTTGACCAGTTGTGCTTGGATTTCGAGGGGAGAGTCTCTGATTTCATATGGCATACATCAATCAAGTCTAAAAGAGCAGAAAGTAAAAGAAGAAGAAAAAAAAACGCTATAAACCGGCACACCGTTTCTCTTAATTAAACTTGCATTTAGTATGGGCACAAACATGATGTTTACAGCAGATTTCAGAGTTATGACAAGAGTAATTTTTCCAGCAATTGTTTACTGACAGATTGATTCACTTTTAACTGGCTATAATCACAATTCCAGTGGGTAAGAAGTTTATATACACCAAGTTAACTGTCCTTTAAGCAGCTTGAAAAATTCCAGGAAATGATGTCAAACCTTTATACAATTAGCTTCTGATAGGACCTGTTCTGAGTTAGAGGTGTACCTGTGGAAGTTTTTTTAAGGCCCTACCTTCAAACTGAGCGCCTCTTTGCTTGACATCATGTGAAAATCAAAAGAAATCAGCCAAGAACTCATAAAAAAAATTGGAA
Organism: Moxostoma hubbsi; assembly: GCA_032164185.1. NCBI lineage: Eukaryota > Metazoa > Chordata > Actinopteri > Cypriniformes > Catostomidae > Moxostoma > Moxostoma hubbsi. Next base: position 2,805,654 of record JAVLUX010000041.1, read on the forward strand.
CTCCACAAGTCTGGTTCATCCTTGGGAGAAATTTCCAAATACAACTGAAGGTACCACATTCATCTGTACAAACAAATGTACGCAACTATATACACCATGGGACCACGCAGCCATCGTACTGCTCAGGAAGGAGACACATTCTGTCTCCTAAAGATGAACGTAGTTTGGTGCGAAAAGTGCAAATCAGGACAAAACATGGACCTTGCAAAGGACCTTGTGAAGATGCTAGATGAAACAGGTAGACAGGTATCTATATCCACAGTAAAATGCATCCTATATCGACAATTGAACTGTTTGGCCATAATGACCATCGTTATCTTTGGAAGAAAAAGGGTGCAAGCTGAAAAACAACATCCCAACTGTGAAGCATGGGGGTGGCAGCATCATGTTGTGGGGGTGCTTTGCTGCAGGAGGGACTGGTGCACTTCACAAAATAGATGGCATCGTGAGGAAGGAAAATTAGAGCAACCTCCAAAGTTGTGCCAAAAAGAATTAAGGACAACAAAGTCAAGGTACTGGAGTCGCCATTACAAAGCCCTGACCACAATACTATAGAATATTTGATGGCAGAACTGAAAAAGCACGTGTGATGATTAGTCAGGAGATCCTCATTATTCTGCAAACAGCAGCTAAAAAGGAATACATGAACGCTGTAATTTGCTGAGTTAACCCTCTTGGTTAACTCAGCAACTTTGGATTTTTTCGTCATTTCAGCGGAAACAACATAAAATTCTCTGTCATTTTTGGGCATACAGATAAGTGCAAGACATCATTAGAGACTATAAAGGGTCTACTTTTATTTGTGTACACTCACAATAACAACAAAACCTTTTACTTTTGTAAAATAAAGAAAATAGAAAGGGTGAGCTGTCAGCGGTCTCTGGGTTCGCAAGCAAATATCTGAAACTTGTCACAAAAATGAACTGAAACAATCACACAAACATGAATTCAAATTTAAAACAAATATTCTCCTGCAATGTAATCTGTATGAAACAAAGTGATGTACAGTTTCACCTGGCTCAGCTAATTATCACACCCACGGGCAAAGGGCGCTATTCATACGGTAATGTGCTGAGACGATCAATGCAAATGGTAAACGCCACCGACTGTGCATTGAAAACAAAGTTCATTCACTTTTCTGCGCTTTTGAAAGACAGCACGATACACAATTGAGGAAACTCCTGGATAGTGACGAAGAGTTACAATTTTCCTCAGAAGAAGAGCGGGACTCTGATGAACATTTGTATTTTGAAGAGAGACTTGCGGAGGACACAATTTCGGACAAGTCATTTAGTTTTCACTTGTTAACATGCCATTTTATATAAATATGTACATATTTTACTAGTGGGACTGTTTTCAGACTTGCCAGCCAGGATTCAGTGTATTGAAATATGAAATATGTCCAAATAAGCAAGTTTTAGTTGCATTTAAATGTTGTTTCGTCTAAAGTAGGTATTTAAATTGTATGCTGTATGATATAAATATGATATATAATATGATATAAAAATAATATGAATGTTTAGATTATATTTTAACTAGTGTTTATGCTGCCTCATCATCATCAACAAAGCTTGTGCTTGCAAATGTGTGTTCAGGTTAAATAAGTAAAAATGCACATATTATAAAATCACCACCTTATGATTTCTGAAGGATCATGTGACATTGAAGACTGCAGTAATGATGATGAAAATTCAGCTTTGATCACAAATTGCATTTTACAATATATTCAAATAGAAAACAGTTCTTCTAAATTGTAAAAAGAGTTGACAATATCAATGTTGTTTCTGTATTTTGGATCAAATAAATCCAGTCTTGGTGAGCAGAAGAGACTTCTCTTAAAAGGTAGTGTAGGTCTAAAATTAAGTCATTATGTAAAGAAAATGTATAGTCAGATTACTTCTTTTAACTTAAAACTTGTTTTTGATCATTAAGTCTCTTTGTCAAATTCCTCATTGATAGGCCCAGGGGAGGGGTCTTTTGTCTCCTCAGATGTGAATGCCATCAATATTCATGATAGTTCACGTCTCCTTGCATATGACCTTTCTAACACTAAAAGTGTCTTACAAAAGTTCAAGTACTATATTGTTTTATATGAATGAGTGATCAGGATGGTTTTCACATCATTTTGTAGAAAAAAACTCTAGGCTACAAGATCCAGTTCTCAAAGGTCTTGTGGACAAATGTTGAATGGGATGGAAGAATGGGCTAAGGCTAAACAAACAAATTTAAAATCTGATTGGCTAAATTTTAGGCAGCATCGTAATAAATGCACAGTTGTGATCTGAAAGACTAAATCAGATTATTTTCTTGATAAAACTACAAAAAAATTCAACAAACTCTAGGAAGTTTGAGAAATATTAAGCTTTTAACTGGCAATAAAACCACTACAAAGCTTCCCCCTTTTATAATGAAAGATTCTATTAAACTTGTCTTTATTCTAAACAAATAATTATAGAAACTAGAACTTAGAATTCCTTGAAACAGAACAGAATCTATGGACAAGAGAGTTCGCTTTTGAACATATGAAAATCTAGATAGCAAACAATTGACACCTAATTGATACCTAAATATTCATAATATTCTGTCTATTAACCAATCAGGATTCCGTAAAGTGTACAGAACTACTACTGCCGCTTTAAAAGTCTTGAATGATATTGTGGAGTCCTTAGATGATAAGCAACATTGTGCTGGTCTCTTTATAGATTTATCAAAGGCCTTCGATACTATGGTCCATGACATATTATTAAATAGGCTTAGATGGATAGGACTATCAGAAAATGCAATTTTGTGGTTTACTGCTTATTTAAAGGGAAGAACCAAATGTGTACAGGTGGAAGGTATTCGATCAGATCTTAAGGAGGTTGTCTGGGGTCTGAGGGTATTTTGGGCCCTGTGGAAGTTTTGACATGCCTTGACATTTGTGCTTTTTTCAGTTGCTTAAAAACATATTAATGGTTAAAGTCTGATAACACTGTATTCAGCACAAACTGGGCTACAATAATATGTGAGCAACATGTGTGTACATGTTTGTATTTTTGAGAAAATAACGTTTATGAGTGGTTTTTGAAAAAACAAAAAATTTAAGTCACTGAAATAAGGTCATATAACACATACTAATTATTTGTCCACACTACTTTTGAGAACTGGATCTTGTAGCCTAGAGTTTTTGCTACAAAATGATGTGGAAACCATCCTGATCACTCATTCGTACAAAACAATGTAGTAATTGAACTTTTGTAAGACAATTTTAGTGTTGAAAGGCGATATGCGAGGAGGCGTGAATATTTAGGTTATTTAGGAATATTTACACCCGAGTACAAAAAAGACGCCTCCCCTGGGCCCATCAATGAGGAATGTGACAGAAAGAGAATGAATGTGAGGAGACTTGATGATCCAAATCAAGTTTTAAATTAAAAGAAAAAAAAATTTCTTTAAATAAAGACTTAATTTTAGACCTTCACTACCGTTTAAAAGAAGTCTCTTCTGCTCCCCAAGACTGGATTTATTTGATCCAAAATACAGAAACAACATTGATATTGTGAACTCTTTTTACAATTTAAAAGAACTGTTTTCTATTTGAGGATATTGTAAAATGCAATTTGTGATCAAAGCTGAATTTTCATCATCATTACTGCAGTCTTCAATGTCACATGATCCTTCAGAAATCATTATAAGGTGGTGATTTTCTAATATGGGCATATTTAAAGTGCATTTTACTCATTTAACCTGAACACATAATTGCAAGCACAAGCTTTGTTGATGATAATGAGGCAGCATAAACATTAGTTAAAATATAATCTAAACATTCATATTATTTTTATATCATATTACATATCATATTTATATCATACAGCATACAATTTAAATACCTGCTTTAGCTGAAACAGCATTTAAATGTAACTAAAACTTGCTTATTAGGACATATTTCACATTTCATTACTCTGAATCCTGGCTGACAAGTCTGGAAACAGTCCCACTAGTAAAATATGTTCAAGCTTCTATAAAATAACATGTCAGCTAATTAAAACAAATTGACTTACTCGTCTGAATTGTATCCTCGGCTGGATCAAGTCTCTCTTCAAAATACAAATGTTCATCAGAGTCCCGCTCTTCTTCTGAGGAAAGTGTTAAATATTCCTTAATATCCAGAAGTTTCATCGCCTGTGTATCGTTACAAACGCGCAGAAAAATGAATGAATTCTTTACATTAAACCTCTGAACACTGTCGGGGACGTGTACATTTGCATTGATCGTCTCAGCACATTAGCGTATGAATGGCGCGCTCTGCCTGTGGGTGGGATCACATTACAGATAATTAGTTGAACCGGTAAAAACTGAACATCGCTTTGTTTCAAACAGATTGCATTGCAGTAGAATATTTGTTTTAAATTTTAATTGTTTTATTTAAAAGTAGATATTTAAAGCTTTCTTTAGACATATGTTTCATGTTTGTGTGATAAGTATTCGCGGAGTTTCAGTTCATTTTTGTGACGTGTTTCTGAAATATGCTCATGAACACAGAGACCGCTGAAAGCTCACCCTTTTTATTTTCTTTATTTTACAAAAGTAAAAGGTTTTGTTGTTATTATGAGTGTACACAAATAAAAGTAGACCCTTTATAGTCTCTGATATCTTGCACTTATCTGTATATCCAAAAATGGACATTATTTCAAGTATTTCAAGTTGTTTCTGCTGTAATGACGAAAAAAATCCAGCAGGACGCGCCGGCGCGTCCGTCGACCCCAGAGGGTTAAGGGAGTCCCTCAAGGATCTGTGTTGGGGCAGCTATTACTCAGTATATTTATAAATTGTCTTGACTTTAATATTGATAATGCAAGGTTCCAATTTAACACAGATGATACTATTATTTATTGTCCAGCTCCCTCGAAGCAGCAATCTGTGGCTTTTTTTATCATCCAAAATAGGTTTTGTGCTTTGAAGCTGGTCTTTTGGTTATTCTCAAATTCCTTCAGAAATTTCCATTGCTCTTTGGACTTCTCAGGGGAGTCAGACTGCATCAGCGTCATAGTACAAATACCGTGGTATTATTATTGATAACTTATGTTTACATTTGAATTATTTGAGGCAAAAACTCAAGAAAAATTTAGGATTTTACTTTAGAAATAAGTCTTTCGTTTCATTAACTGTGAGGAACAAACCAGTGTCCGCTACATTTTTACCAGTTTTTCATTATGGGGATGTAGTGCATCAGCACACTCCCTCTTACCTTCTCGCCTCTCTGGATGCTTTGTAACTTGGTGCTCTGAGATTTATAACTGATTGTAAATTTTCAACACACCATTGCAAATTATACAAAAGAGTCGCTTGGCCTTTGTTGAATGTTCGAAGAAAACTCCACTGGTATTTATTGATATATAAATCTATACTGGGTTATCTCTCCTCTTATCTTTGTTGTTTTATTCAAATGGAAATTGCCTGGCAATTACGTTCTCAATCAAGTCGGATTGGAATCTTCTCCAGACGGAGATGAAGCTACAAAACTTGGTGTCTTATAGTAATTTAAAAATGTTACTATGTAACCTAGAGAATGAATTAATGGTGTGCAAATGTTTTTAACTGGTTGCATTTTGTTGGATTTAGTATTGTATGATGCAACTTCGTTGTATAATTGTATATGCAAAATCAGCTGCCTATCTTGGCCAGGACACTCCTGTAAAAGAGATTTTTAATCTCAGTGAGTCTTGTTCCTGGTTAAATAAAGGTAAAATAAATTAAATAAAAAATATAACGTGCTCTGTTAATGTTTTCACATTCACATTAACAAATTACATTACGAATCATGTACTGTACAAGACATATTTCAATTGAAAATGTCAAATTTCACCAAAAGGTGAGTAGTTAAAATCGTTGGAAATTACTTTCGGTCGTTGCAACATTTCTATCATAAAATAATGGTCAAATATAGTATGTTTAGTTATATACTTACATCTTCCATGGCATTAACACTCTTAACATGAACTGCGGAGCATGCTGATGAGTGGTGCTGGATTAACTAGATTCACACGTAACTTTTATGAGTCCCGCCTTCTTTGATTTGATTGGCTCTCTCAAAAGACATTGACCAGCAGGGCTAGACCACTGAGGACGCTAAATTTTTACAACAATTATGTAATCCCTGCAACAACTTGATGACAATTAAACAGTGGTGCATAATGAACTGCAGCAGAGCAACAATTATCTCAATTATTAGGGCATGTCACTCTCCATTTACACTGGTGGCCAAAGGTTTGGAATAATGTACAGATTTTGCGGTTTTGGAAGGAAATTGGTACTTTAATTCACCACAGTGGCATTCAACTGATCACAAAGTATAGTCAGGACATTGCTGATGTAAAAAACAGCACCATCACTATTTGAAAAAAGTCATTTTGGATCAAATCTAGACAGCAGCATCACTCCAACACCTTATCCTTGAGTAATCAAGCTAAACTGATCATTTGGTACAAAAAAAAAAAAAAATCACTTGTCATTATCAACACTTGTCATAGAGTCACTTGTCAACACAGTTGAAAGCTATTTGGTTCATTATATGAAGCTTAACATTGTCTGTGTTTGTATTTGAGTTGCCACAGTATACAATAGACTGACATGTCTAGGTCAAAATTAGGTCAAAAATGGCAAAAAAAAAAAAAAAACAGCTTTCTCTAGAAACTCATCAGTCAATTATTGTTTTGAGGAATAAAGGCTATACAATGCTTGATATTTCATACAAAAGGTCTACACTACAGTCTTCAAAGACAAAGAACAACTGACTCTAACAAGAACAGAAAGAGATGTGGAAGATGTACAACTAAACAAGAGGATAAGTACATCAGAGTCTCTAGTTTGAGAAATAGACGCCTCACATGTCCTCAGCTGACAGCTTCATTGAATTCTACCCGCTCAACACCAGTTTACAACAGTAAAGAGAAGACTCAGGGGTGCAGCCTTATGGGAAGAATTGCAAAGAAAAAGTCACTTTTGAAACAGAAAAACAAAAAAATGTTTAGATTGGGCAAAGAAACACAGACATTGGACAACAGATAATTGGAAAAGAGTGTTAAGGATTTTCTGTGGGATCAGCTAGACTGTAAGGTGTGTGAGAAGTGCCCGACAAGACAGACACATCTATGGCAAGTGCTACAGGAAGTGTGGGGTGAAATATCACCCGAGTATCTGAACAAACTGACAGCTAGAATGTGACAAGTCACAAACCATCAAAGAAGACAAGCTTGAGTCGTGTAGTGTGCTCTTGGCTTAAACGGTCAACTAACGTGTTATGACCCATTTGTGGACACCATACAAATGAATGGGGAGAGCTGTAAACTGACTCCTACCTGTTTTCAAAGTTTTTCAAGTCTAAACATTATGGTATTAATGTGTTTTCTCAAATATACTGTAAATATTTCAAACAAAGTCCAATAAAAAATATATATTAAAAAAAATCAGCCAAGTGTCCAGAATTTTCCATTTCGGCTAAGAATATTCCTTTCTCTGCATCACCACTGTAAATTTGAGGGGATTAAACTGTATACAGGATATATACACATGAATGGGCAAAAAGCTGGTGAAACTAGTTTTAGATGAAGCATGTAACATTGCAGGACATGTCAACTACACAAATAACAGGCTGAGCTGGCTTAAATCTTTCTTATATGGTGAAGAATTTAATAAGTGCATATAGTCAGACCTGTTTGAAGTTTGGCACAGGCAGAAGTTGTTCCAATCTGGAGAGGAAGAAGCCAACAAGGACTTGCAGTGCTTTATCAAAGTCAGGACCATACTCCACTGGAAATATCTCCTGAAACACATGATTGGAGACGGATGACAGGATTGTCATCTGATTGTCTGATGTAATATGTAAGTAGCACCTTCCATTTTGCAGTGGTTCCTTTGTTTGGACTGAAAGGTGTAAATACACTCTAGCTAAAGAGAATATCCAGATAATATCAGTATATGAAATGCACATTAATGCAAGGTGAAAATGGGGACATAGAATGAGGCATGTAGCCTCTGCCCTGGGCTTGGTAAACAGTGACAAAAAGATATCTACGGGCATGGTCAGAATGTTTGTTTAGTAAATCAGAAGACTTCTGCCTTTCAATCTTTGTGCGCATTCACAGGGCAGCCCATATGTGCTATTATAGGTGCCGGTACGGTGTCCTGCTCCAGCAAAACGCTTATGGTCGCAAGGAAAAACACTCAAGGGGACCCCTGCCTTCCCTCTGCTCTAATACAACAGTCTCCACGTGTGTCTGTAACTGGGTTTCCCCTTATGTTTATCATTTTTTAAAGTGCATTTCAATTTTTATTTAAAGAAAATACTAATTGTTGCACATTTCCATCCACAACACATTATCTTGAGGGAGCCGCCTTGTCTTGGAACAGCTAAATGACCTTCTTGCTTCGGGAACAGTTTTATTTGCAGGATTGGAGCTCGTTTTATTAAATGCTGCCAGGAGACGCTGCAAAATAGTCTATAATGCCAGCCTTCACTAGCCTGGGAGTGCCATGCTTATACTGTTTAAAACAGCATTGCTTGACTGTTTGAAACATCTGTTTAGCTCCTAAGTGAAGAACGAAGAACTTTGCTGTGAGTATATCGGGCATTACTCATCACTTTTATGTACAAACATATTAAGAGATTCACACACATTCGCAATCATTAACCAGATGTCTTACAGTAAACATTAGGAGATGTGTTGAAGATGGCACTAAAAGTTACATTATCCAAATGATGAGGTTATAAAAGCATGCAGAAGTGTTTGTGTCTTTAAGGACGATTTATAATTCGGTGTCAAACGTAAGCTATAAACGTAACTTTGAATAACTTCACAGATCGCATCAGTAGTCAATAATCCATCTCAATCATCATGGTAAAAGAGCAGTGGAAGTTTGTGAATCTCTCACTGATATCTATATCTACAGTATATAACGGAAATAAAGTCGCACCTGGTCAAAATTTTATTGAGAGAGAAAAAAAGTAAAGTCGCATCTCTGTATAAGTCGCAGAGAGGTTGCATAACCCAGGAGCAGCCGCTTGACCTCCCTTCTGCCGGTCAGCCTGTCGAGATGTGCTCCATGAAGATTACCTCAGGATCTAAGCATCGTATCATGCAGTATTTGGCATGTACAAGTAATGATGCATCAAACCAAAAATATGATGTATTAAGCCCAATTTATACTTGTGTACTTAGTTAACATTAGTTAATGCACTATGAACTAACATGAATAATGTTAGTTAATAAAAAACAATGAACAGATTAATAAATGGCGTAACAAATATATTGTTAATTGTTTGTTCATGTAACTTAAAGCATTTATAATGTTAACCAACTGAACCTTATTGTAAAGTGTTACCAATGAACCCAAACAGTTTTATAAAAGGTTTGTGTGTTATGATTGGTATAAGGATAAATTATCATAATTGCCATTTAATAACTGTTAAAGTTTCTTGGCTGTGTAAATCTATAATTTATTGTTGTATATTTCGGTAATGATAAAACAGTTGTGGTAATGAGAATTCCATTCTCGCTTTAGATCAATTCCATTTGAAAAATTGATAAGATCCTTCCATCCACCCTCAAGCACCTAAGTCAGTATTTATTCACATTAGTGGCTACTAATATAAAAATAAGAGCATGTTGTCTACCTGATTTACCCAGTTGAACATGTTGCAGTCTAGATCACTTGGATAGCCTTTAACATTGTGACACACTCAAGTCAAGGGTATTAGCACACCAGCTTTAGCTGTATAAAAATGTATTAAAGAACAACTGATGGTACAAATACATTTACATCAATGCTTAAGAACAATGTAAGAACATTTATTTATTTTATTATAATAAAACTTGGCATATTTTGCTAACAGCAGAGACGTTAATGAAAAGATTCAATTATAGCAACATCTGATCTGTTTTATATATATATATATATATATGTGTGTGTGTGTGTGTGTGTGTGTGTGTGTGTGTGTGTGTGTATCACAGATCACATTTTCCCAGAAACCGGTCTCTTTCACAGGGCCTAGTGAGGAGGCGGAGAGACCTCAGAATGTTTTGCTAACAGTAAAGCTCATTTAGAAAATTATGTTTTAGCAAATTTATATTCTTGCATAAATTGCATATTTGGACCCAAATAATTTAAGAAATGGTTTAAAAAACATATTTTAAACCTTTTTCTAAATATAGAAAAGAACATGTTTTAGTAAAAAATAATATGCTCTGACTGACAAGAAAATTTTTTTTTTTTTTACAAAACTTATTTTGTAGCCATTTTGAAGGTCAAAGCTAAAGCTGTTCTACTTAATTCCCAAAAAATCAATCTTTATGGACGGAGAATGAGAAAATCCCTGATGGAGATTTTAATTCTTTATACATAAATACAAATTTTATGATCTCTTAATTTTGAAAACATATAGTATGCCATGCATACGTTTTATTTAGTTGTTCATTAATTTATTTTATTTGGGGTCACAAATGGAGACATTGTGTAAATGAGAATTTTAAGTACATTTATTGAAAATGTACATAAAATATTAAAGGGATCATGAAATGTAATTTTTTTTAATAATTGTATTATCCTCTCTGAGGTCCACTGATAAAGTCAGTCAAGTTTTTTGTACCAAAACGATCATAGTTTAGTAATAAATTATAATTTTATATCCTGTCTCAGACCCTCTGTCTGAAACGCTTGGTTTTGGCCTGAGCATCTCCTTTAAACTTCAACGTAAACACCCACAGTTACGATTGTCTAACATCATGCAACCCCACAAATACAGCCATATTTGACACTCAATCTGAAGAGAATGAACAAACTCCACTACATTCTAAAAAATATATTTTCACTCATCGATAATCTGAAGATTTTCCCGATGATTATCAATAATTAATATTATTGCTTTTTTTCCAGATATAAATAGTGCTGCTCGTTGCACAATAGTCTTTGTCCCTTCAGACATATTTTTGGCAAAGGTGAAACATGACGCACACACAAACAGCCTCTTCCTGCACTGATGTGCACATCGCCAATAACACATCAAAATGGTCAAAGATGTTTATCTAGTGCTTGTTTACATACACCAACAAATAAACAGTGCAGATGGACACAAGAACAGCAAGAAAAAGAATAGCTGAATGAAACAGAATGGCATCTCCTTTTCTGAGTTGTAACTTGACCACATCCTTTAAAAGCGGCACAAGATGCATCTCAACGGTTAAAGATGTCTGTGTAATGCAGGTTATATGCAAAAGAAACGTAAAAATATTCCAGAATGGCCCCCTTTGGTGTTCAGGAATAGTTGCTTGACCCAGAGCCGGTTACCGGAGAATTTTAGCAGCGATGTCAACACACTGATTATAGCACATTGCGGTTCTATGTTGATGTCGAGGCAGTAGCCGTTGAGAAATGAGCGAGTAAAAGATCACAATATTTAAACTTTTTGAATCACAATACCATAAATATAAAGGGATAAATCCAAAGATATCTGCATTTAAAAATATGAACTCCAGAGGTATTCGAGTCACGTTGTATTCAGTAGCGATCACCTCAGCAATTCAAGCATGAAATGTCTAAAACAGAACCGCAATTTTGCTGTTATTCCTCTTTCAAAATGTCAATTCAAGTCAACTGGCCCATAACCAAGGAGGTTTGGAGTCAGGAATGGGAGTTTTGGGGGAAAACAGCCAAAAAAATACACATTTTCAACTCTGCATTAGCTGCTTTGTCAGTCTGTTTAAAAGACTCCTGAAGGGGCAGGGTTAAATCTGACTATCACATGCATACATCAGCAGAGAAGAGAAAGTTATGATATTTTGATTAAAGATTACAAGGTCAAAAATATTTTTTTATAAATAGCAAATATGCATGGAAGAATCCTTCACAATAAGATCTGTAACATGCATTAATAAAATCAGGAGCAAGAAAACAGAAATGCATGGTTTATTTTCACCTCTCCATGGCAACATGAATAATAAAATGTACATAAATGCATCATACTTTGATGAACTCATTTGTAACAAATGAATATTTCTGAATTTACTAAATTACACTGCCTTTATCAAATATATAGACATTTCAGAAATTAAGGCATTTTCTTTCAGTATATACTAGAACTTGGCTGTGTACTCACAGAATGACAGACACATCAATGTAAAACCATAAATGCAAACCATCACTTTAGCAACTACGCACAGCATACGGTTTATACTTCTACGGTTCAGTGCAGAAGTATAAACCGGCCTTCCGGCCTACACTTACTATGCCCTCTGCTGTTCAAACCTTTTGTTGGTCAAAATTGAGAGAAATTAATAAAGCTAACACTACATTATCAAAATCTATATCCATACTGCAGTCACATTTTTGTATCACTCTTACGGAATTCTCATTTTGATTTCATGAGGTCTTTAAAACAAGTTTTTTTTTTTTTAAATGGATCTAAAAAATAATTAAAAAAAACACTGACCTGAAAGAAGTGTTGTCTTTTGAAGGAGTCTCCCAGCAAGCTCAGGACAAGCTGAAGTACACTGTCCTGTAAACTTTCCATGTCTGAGTCACTTACCTAAAGACACAGTAACAGAACATTAAAATCATATACTGATGTTCTCAACTTCAAATTGTAACCCCCTGATAAATTCAGTATGAATATGAATAATATTAATATGAATTACAATATTAAATAAACAAACATGCAATTCTCTCTCAAATCTACAGTATTTTATAATAGTTAATTCACTTGCCCTAATATGCACGCACCTAGAACACCCAATTAAAATATTTTTCTGTTGATGTCCGATGGTTAGATTTTGGATATAATCAGATGTAGTCCCCTCTAGGGGTGTCCAGAGGTGTGCACCCCCGTAAGAAAATGTTGTACATTTTAAAGTTAAATCCATCAATATGAGCAAAATGAAGAGGCTAGATCTATAAAGAACATTGTATTTGTGCTCTAGTAGTAATTTAATCAAACACATTGGTTGTATAGATATGAATGATGACACGGCAATACAATTCTCGTAAAGCATTAATGAGACGGAGTTTAACGTAATAGTGCACCTACAGTACCTCACAAAAGTGTGTACATCCCTCACATTTTTGTAAATATTTGATTATATCTTTTCATGTGACAACACTGAAGAAATGACACTTTGCTACAATGTAAAGTAGTGAGTGTACAGCTTGTATAACAGTGTACATTTGCTGTCCCCTCAAAATAACTCAACACACAGCCATTAATATCTAAACCGCTGGCAACAAAAGTGAGTCAACCAAAGAAGTTGAGTGCTCGTGCTCAGAGTCATATCCAGAGGTTGTCTTTGGGAAATAGACGTATGAGTGCTGCCAGCATTGCTGCAGAGGTTGAAGGGGTGGGGGGTCAGCCTGTCAGTACTCAGACCATACACCGCACACTGCATCAAATTGGTCAAGAAAGCCCACAAACAGTTTGCTGAAGACAAGGAGACTAAGGACATTATTTGAAACTTATTTGGTTCAGATGGTGTCAAGCGTGTGTGGCGGAAACCAGGTGAGGACAACAAAGACAAGTGTATCTTGCCTACAGTCAAGCATGGTGGTGGGAGTGTCATGTTCTGGGGCTGCATGAGTGCTGCCGGCACTGTGGAGCTACAGTTCATTGAGGGAACCATGAATGCCAACAGGTACTGTGACATACTGAAGCAGAGCATGATCCCCTCCCTTCGGAGAATGGGCCACAGGGCAGTATTCCAGCATGATAACGACCACAAACACACCTCCAAGATGTCCACTGCCTTGCTAAAGAAGCTGAGGGTGAAGCTGATGGACTGGTCAAGCATTTATCCAGACCTAAACCCTATTGAGCATCTGTGGGGCATCCTCAAATGGAAGGTGGAGGAGCACAAGGTCTCTAACATCCACCAGATCCGTGATGTCGTCATGGAGGAGTGGAAGAAGACTCCAGTGGCAACCTGTGAAGCTCTGTTGTACTCCATGCCCAAGAGGGTTAAAGCAGTGCTGGAAAATAATGGTGGCCACACAAAATATTGACACTTTGGGCCCAATTTGGACATTTTCACTTAGGGGTGTACTCACTTTTGTTGACAGCGGTTTAGACATTAATGGCTGTGTGTTGAGTTATTTTGAGGGGACAGCAAATGTACACTGTTATACAAGCTGTACACTCACTACTTTACATTGTAGCAAAGTGTCATTTCTTCAGTGTTGTCACATGAAAAGATATAATCAAATATTTACAAAAATGTGAGGGGTGTACTCACTTTTGTGAAATACTGTATGTAGTGAAATTTGACAATTCTCAATATCAGCTTTAATAGCATGACAAATAATAACACTAACTCTTAAAGCTGCAAGCAGTGATGAACGGGCCCTCGCACCCTGGGGCTGCTGTGCGAGAGGAATGTCACTCCAATATTTTTTTTGCATTTTTTAAGCACTTCAATGTATGACAAGAGTGTATCACAGTGTAAAACATGTAATTTCCTGTTGCCAGTAGGTGGCGCTATGACTATAACTGAATATTGGCATATAGAAGTGTTCAGGACGGAACTCTTATCAAACATGTGAAGTTTGGAGCAGATTGGACATTGTATGTTTGAGTTACAACAACTTCATGTTTCATGGCAAAACAGCAAACTATGCCAGGCTGCCACGGCATCACAAAGGCCTTTAGAATAGACGGACCAAACATCATGTCGATCTGATTTAATCTCTAAGAGTTTAAGGTACTAGGCCTGGAAGGCAAAAACTGAGCAAAAAGTGAAAAGAAAAATCACGATGGCTGACTTCCTGTTGGGTTTAGGGGATGGGTTCAAGAGACTTTTTTGTAGGCTATTGACATGTTACAAACGTGTACAGATTTTTATATGTGTAGGTGAAACGTAGCATAAAACGCACATCGTTGAAAGTTGGTAGGTGACACTATCAAGCCATTTTGCCACACCTAATTCTGAAACCCATATCAGATGTACATTTTCGCCACTTCCGATGTGTGTGCAAAGTTTCATGAGTAGGTTTAGGCCCTCAAAAATGTGTGTGGGGGGGGGGGGGGGGGGAGGGCAGAGAATAATAAACCCCTAGAAGAACAATAGGGTCCTCGCACCATGCTAAATATGTTAATTATGGAAGAATATTTTAAAGTAGTTTTTTCCAATTTAAACAGATTTACTTGATCTGTGTTAAATATGTAAAGCTATTTTTTATATCAGCTCCTGTTTTTTTACTCCTATGTTGGTGTGCAGTCGACAAACTGTAGGAAAAAAGAAAGGTCTGCTGTGTTTTTGGAACACTTAGGACTTTTACTGTCGTGAATAGATATGCAGACAAACTTTTTATACATGAAAACGTACGGATGTTATTGAAACTCAGAATTATTATAAGACTATTGTTGTTGTCTTTTGAGAAAAGTCATGCTCAGCAGGGAAATGAGAGATTTGCTTTGTTCTTATAATGCTTAAAACCTCTACTAAATTCTCTTTGTAGGTGTGTAGACAAACATATTTTAAAGGATTCAAATTTTCTTTTGATCGTTGATTCAGTGACTAACTCATTTCACACAAGACACTCATTTGTCACTATCTGGCATCACCAGAATCATTAAATTGATCTGAACGAATTTTGGTGAACGTAGTCAAAACATTTGAGGCACTTGGATAGATTTACATCCCACAATGTACAAGCACAGTAAAAATTAATAAAAAAATAAAAATGCACAATTGTCATTATTGTAATTGATTTTTTTTTTTTCTTCGGATTATATAGTTTTTATTGATTCACACAATTGACAAAGAAAAGCAAAAAAATTATTCACAGTATCAACATTTAACCCCCCACTATTCCCTTTCCCCCAACAAATTATCATTCTGGTCACACTTGAATATATTATTTATTTATTCTTCTTTTTTTTGTGTGCGTGTGTGTGTGTGTGTGTGTGTATGTATGTATGCATGTATGTATATATATATATGAAAAGAATTAAATAAATAAATCACACACTTATAAAACTACACTTCTCTGTCCACTACCCCTCCCCGAGAGCCCTCCAAGAAGGCTAAGTAGCTCCCCCATTTTTTATTAAATGAATCTAAATTGCCTAGTCTTCTACATGACATTTCCTCGAATGCCGCCACCCTCCCCATCTCTGTGCACCACTCTTGAAATGAGGGCACTCCAGCCGACTTCCATCCCCTAAGAACAATCTGTCTGCCGATCAAGTCAATGGGGTTCAAAACGGAGTGTTTGCATGTTCTTGTGTGAACTTCCGGTTGTATTGAGCACGCATCAGTTCTCACAGGAACATACAAACACCCATGCGTGAGAATCTCTCATGAACGTTCAGAGGAGAAGATTGCATGAGACCTTTTTGGTGAATGAGGTTTATTTTTTGCTTTGTTTCTCATTCAAATAAATCAGATTGCTACAGAAAATATGGATTAAACCACTCAAGTCATAAGGATTAATTTTATCTCCTTTAGATGAATCGCTTATGTTTTATTATTCCTCTTTATGTAAGTCACTTTGGATAAAAGTATCTGCCAAATTGGTAAATGTAAATGTTTTCAGAGCTTTAAAGTTTTGGACCTTATTGATTTACATTGTATGGACAAACAGACTACTCTTCAAAATATCTTTGTTCCGCAGAAGAAAGTCATATGCGTTTAACACAGCATGAGGATGAGTAAATGATGAGATAATTATCCTTATTGGGTGAATTTAATGGAAAATGTAGGGTAGAGCAGGGCTAGTTGTCACATTTCACTCGAGTGAATAATTCTCAGAGTTCTTTTATTTTTCTCTGGCCGGTTTATACTTCTGCACTGAACCGTAGAAGTATAAACCGTATGCTGTGCGTAGTTGCTAAAGTGATGGTTTGCATTTATGGTTTTACATTGATGTGTCTGTCATTCTGTGAGTACACAGCCAAGTTCTAGTATATACTGAAAGAAAATGCCTTAATTTCTGAAATGCCTATATATTTGATAAATAAAGGCAGTGTAATTAGTAAATTCAGAAACACACACCAAAACCTCATGGCTACTAAAATCTATGAACATTATTGCCCCCCACAAAATGTGACTTATTACTATAGTTGCCATTTTCCTTCATTATAACTGCCGCTCCTTTAATGAACATTATTTATTTCCTACATTCTTTCACTTTTGAGATCTTTCAGTAATTTGGATTTCATTTATATTTAGCTAAACAAGCACAGTAAAGAGTTATCACTCCTTTTTCTCCGTTTCATTCGACTGAAAACTGTTTGGAAGAATAATGTAACCTAACATTTTGTTCTATTTCTTGGGAACACAAGGGAATTTATTAGGCTTATTTATTATGATGATGATGATTATAATTATCTTTATATGTATAATTGTCTTAAGTTCTTAATTTGTACTCTATTAGTAATTTTTCTCCTGTTGTCATTGGCGAATATTTGCGTGATGGCAAATGAGGCCAATGGAGATGGTAAATCTTTGGATTTGTGGAGGTGTTTATATATAATATTTTTTAATCGCTTCATTATTTTAATTGCTTTTTCATTTCATTTTAAAGAGCAATTTGAATTTAGAAATGTCTTTTGTTTCGTGTTTCAATAAATTAATTTCATTTTGAACGCAAAATCAATAAAGCAAAAATATTCATCGACCTTGGGGGTTGACCATATAATCGGATATCGCGATAATTTAAAGCCGATTATCGGTGAAATATTTTTTACATATTGCCCACACCAAAAGGGGTTACATTTTTCATGAACAATTCCATATTATATACCTATTCATTTAAGCAAATTTGTTGTTGAGTTTTTGAGTAGTTTATGGGCAATATAAACATGTTATTTATTGAAAAACTTTGTTTTTGAAAATAGTAAATTATTTGTTTGTGCTATGGGCCTTTTGAAAAAATACATCAAACAAAAATAAATAAAATGGGCTCCTTAGGCTACGTCTACATTAATCGGGATACATTTGAAAACGGCGTTTTCGTTTCAAAACGTTCTCCGTCCACACTAACGTTTTCAAGCATTTTCCAAAAGTTGCTTGTGAACACTGAAACATATGAAAATACTAAAATCGTGTCACTGCGCATGCGGAAAATCCCCACTTCATGTACGGTCTTAAGCGCAATTGTCCTCGTGTTCCGTCGCCGGACACCAATTCAGAGTAACATTCCCTTCGCCTTTGAAAGAATGCAATGTGAAGGTTGTACAAAGTGACATTTATTTTTTAACATCGCTATCAAAGTGAGTATCAGGCATAACAGCGGAGCTATAACACAGGCCGCAATCTTGATCGTTTTGGTTGGATAGAGCACATGACTAAAATTGCATCATCATTTTCCCAAAGCATCCGTTTTCACAGTCCACACTACAAAACGAAAATAGTGTTTTCAAATGTATCAACTTCGGAGTGCGTTTTCAAAATGCTCAAAGGATCCTGACCCCTAACGTATAGGCTATTTGTTTAATTAAATCTCAGCCTTTGAGGTTTAATCATCACACTAGGCAATTTCACAATTTTAATTTAATTAAAAGCTGAAATCAATGTTTATATGGAGACCAACTGCTGCTCAGTTTCCTCTGTGGGCGTAGCTTGGGAGGCACTTAAGGCGGTTCTGACCAACTGAAGCAACCCCAGATCATAACAGTGCCTCCAGAGGATAGTACAGTGGGCACCATCAATGACGGGTACTAGGGCTGCACGTTTTGAAGTTTTTCATTAACCGTTAACCGAGGCCCTTAACGGTTAATACTCGGTTAACCATAGTGTGCGCCAGGGATGGAAATTAACTTTTTTGTCCACCGGCCACTGTGGATTTCAAAATCTACCAGCCACTCAATGTTTTTACCAGCCACTTTCTTGTTTTTAACCGACAATGTGTAACTGCATGTGAAAATTAATACTACAAGATCTACAATACTTAAGCCGTTTATTTAATCTCAAGTCTCAATGAAATACTGGCATTTTCTCTTTCTCTCTTATAGCCTACACACACAATCCATGAACTGAGATTCATTTCAGTTCGCATACGAGGAAAACACAATGTTACGGACGTGAGCGCTCTGAAAGCGGCACTGAAAGATGCTTTAAAACTTCCACAGAGACATCAAACAGAAAGCACAAAACCTTTCTTTAAAGTGAATTTCGTTTTGTATTAATTGTGTCTTAATTTTAATCAATGTTTCATCAACCAATTGCCTGGATTTAATAAATAAGAATTAAATATAGCAGACGATATAATCACGGAGGCGCCGGCGCGTGAACTGGAGCTCGTCTCATAAATGAACCGAAACTCAGTGTATAAGGTCGCCTTGCCTCACAAATAATTCAAAACTAAAGAAAACAGACACAGACTGCTCTCTGCTTATGTAATCCGTAAGAAATGTGCATTTCTCTCTGGTGCGTTACTGCGAAGACCGCGAGTCAGCATCGTCAACTTCATCTTTGCAAATGACACGGACAAAGAAAAGACTTGTTTATTAATAAATAATTAAAATATCTCCTTGCTATATTTTACATATTCATAATCATTACTTTTGCCGGTTCTTTGTGACAGATTTTAGGAGCTTTATTGGCAGCGCCACGCCGCCACCCTTACATGAGCGCGTCACCGCACCCACCAGAATAGCCCTGTTTATTTGTTAAGGATTTGTTTACTGTGTGTGTGATTCATTTAATGGAAAGCACATTCACTGAGTTGTCTTGCTAATCAGTGTCTCCTCGTTTATTCAAACTAATTTGTCCTTTAACAGACGAACGTCGCATGATGCTATTTTTATTTACCCGCCACGGTGGCCGGTAGGTGAAGCGAGTTTACCCGCCACAACACAAAATCACCCGCATTTAGCTGGTGCTAATTTCCATCCCTGGTGTGCCCGGGTGTTGGCTGTTGAGATGGTACAACAACGAGGTTGTACTTGAAGTATATCTAAGCACTGCATTGCAATACTTGCATTTTGCCCCGTCATTCTCGATTTTAAAGTGCTCCCACACTGTGCTTTTCTTTGCCCGCTTCATATTAGAAAACTGGTCAAGACTACTTCTTGTGGACATTACAAATGTCTGGGAGCGCTCTGGCAGTCTCTGGTGGTGCAAAAATGTATTACAACTAAATTCAATGCACGCCATTGACGCCACTTAACCGAGCAAAATGTTTCACTCGGTTACGCAATTTTTAACTGTTAATCGGTTAATCGGTTAACCATGGACACCCCTAACGGGTACATAGCTTAATTCGCTTCGCTTCTTAGCCTGACTCGCCCATTGCTTTGGAACAAGGTACACATTTCATCAGACCACATGACCTTTTTCCATTGCTCCACAGTCCAATCTTTATGCTCCCTAGCAAACTGAAGTAGTATTTTTCCCAAAGCAGTTGTGCACTGGGTATACACATGTGGTGAATGGTTCTCAGTAAAAAAAAAAAAAAAAAGGATGGTTCGTCAGTCATGGTTTGAGAAGCATTGGCACCGCGGTTGGTTCACATCACATATATCTGGAGCACAAGATTTGGTCAAGATAACAAAGCGTCAGGGCCTGGGTAGCTCAGTGGTAAAGACACTGGCTACCTCCCCTGGAGCTCACATCCTAGGGCGTGCTGAGTGACTCCAGCCAGGTCTCCTAAGCAACCAAATTGGCCTGGTTGCAAGGGAGGGTAGAGTCACATAGGGTAACCTCGTGATCACTATAATGTGGTTCGCTCTGGATGACTCTGGATGGCGTGAAGCCTCCACACGTGCAATATCTCCGCGGCAACACACACAACAAGCCACATGATAAGATGCGCGGGTTGATGGTCTCAGACACAGAGGCAACTGATATTCGTCCTCCGACACCCGGATTGAGCCGAGTCACAACACCGCCAACGAAGACTGAGTGTGTATTGGAAATTGGGCATTCCAAATTGGAAGAAAAAGGAGAAAAAAAAAGCGTCAAACAGACAGTTTCGACCTCCGCTAATGCATCTGACTGGATATGCTCCACCTGTGTTTCATGTGGGTCAACTTGATGGCATCACCATTCTGCAAGTGTTGCGTATAGTGGAAAATGGCAAGTGAAGAAAACTAAATGCTCATAGAAAATCCCCCTGCGTTTCTCCATTCTGGGAACATTTTCTTTTTGCAGTCAAAAACAATAGTGATGGTCAAAAAACATTTACAAAACAGGCACTGTTTGCAGACATCACTCGACACGAGTACTGTATACTGGTAATATATGTCAATGCGTGTGAGGGTTCATTTAAAACGCGCACGCAAGTTCGTCCTGTCTCCTCGTGTGGCTGTAATCATCACAAGCACCATTAATGGGCTTTGATTAATGCAATTATAGTAATACAATGATAAATGTTTATTTAGTAATTAGAGAAAATGTTAGTTTAGGACCCTGCCAAAAATGAACCATGGTTTTACTATAGTAATATTGTAGTAACCATGACTGCTGTCACCATGGTTTTTTGAACAGAAATAATGGTTTTGATTAAATTAACCATGGTTTTATAACAGTAACACTGTAGTTTCTATATAGTAACCATGATTTTACTATATGTTGTAACCACGACAGTAACCATGTTTATATTGTGGTAACTATAGTTAAACTATGGTTACTGTGACCATGAATTCCATAATTTTCCTCATAATTGCTTTGGTCTTTTCGCTTCTCATACCAAGGAAAAATAGGAAAGGCTGCTGACTTCTGGCTGGCTCTGAGCTCTGGCTAGCTTTAACCGCTTTCCCTTTTTTTAACTTCTTTTTTAAAATGGGCATTTTCAGCTGGGTGAGGGTGTTTTAAGTGTCTAATTAGGTTTGTTGTTACTAACGTTATTGTGGTGGTTCCCCCACGGTTTACTTTAGCCTTACAAATATTACAAATTGCGAACTTTATGTATTCTTCACTCACAGTGAAGAACTTCCACGCCAATGTCATGTTTCCATGCGGCTTTGACGTTATTGCCTGCTTTGCTGGCAACAAAACGGACCGGCTCGGAATCAGAAAGACGTGAGACTGACCGGCCGGTCACCGGTCTGGGACGAGCATGCGGAAAACCGGCTGATTCCAGCTCCTGGCCGGTCGATCGGTGCATCTCTAGTGTTCATTAGTGATCACCTCAGGAATTCAGGAGTGAAATGTCTCAAACACAACCGCATATTCGTCATTATTCCTACTCATTCGAAATGTAAATTCAAGCCAGCTGACCCATAACCACGGAAGTTTGGGATAAGGAACGAGGGTCACGGTTTCAGTATGGTTCAGTATTTGTTATGTTCAGAGAAAACAAATATATTGCCAAATCCAAAGAAAAAATATTTGGTTTGGTAACAGACACTTCGAGAGATTTGCCCTCACTACAAATCACCATGGTTTTACTACAGTAACTATAGATTAAACATTGTATTTGTATTAAAATCATAGTTACCACAGAATTAACATGGTTACTGCCATGGTTACAATACTATAGTAAAATCATGGTTACTATATGGAAACTACAGTATTGCTGTTGTAAAACAATGGTTTATTTTATAAAAACCATGATTTCTGCTAAGAAAACCATGGTGACAACAGTCATGGTTACTCCAATATTGCTATAGTAAAACCATGGTTCATTTTCATTGACTAAAATAAAATTAATTACTAACTCAACATTTTAACTTCATACCTGCATTATTACGTGACATGCATCAACATAAAGTGCATTTCAAACTCATGTAAATTCAACATTCAGAATCTGTACATTACTATAGAAGAAATAAAGTTGTTATTAAATGAATATGAGAATGGATGTCATAACGCAACTCGAGTTATTTTAATCATATGCTGAAAACATACATCTTCATCAATGGAGTAACGGCAACATAACTTTGGCTCTGAACACTCCAAACACTTTACTTCTTGTTTCATGTCTGTCCGAACTAGCACCAAGTTCCTGTTTAAAGATGGATGGGAGTGTGTCTGTGTGCACTTTTGGGCTCATCACACGCTATAATGTATATCATCGGGTGATGTCGGACTAAATTAATAATCAAATATCAATATAGAGCAATGTTGGCAAACAGTGCCTGTTTTGTAAACGTTTTTTTGACCATCACTGTTTTGACTGAAAAAAGAAAAATTCCCAGACAGGAGACTTGAATGACGCAGAGGCTTGTTTTCTCCACTTGCTATTTTGCCAACTAATGCGTGCAGAACTGTGATATAATCAAATGCTTTAACATACTAACAGTTAAGAGGACAGCTTCTCTCTGTAGAAAGTTGGCCCACGTGAAACACAGGTGAAGTGTGTCCATCTACAGAGCCATAGAGGTGCATTAGCGGAGGTTACAACTGCACGTCTAGTTGGCACTTTATTTTCTTTGCAAACTGTATGATCCAGATGCATTATTAAAGACATGAACCGTGGAGCAAAATGTTTATTTTTTAACCGAGAACCGTTACACTCCTAATGAGGTTGTGGTATTTATAAGAAAGGGGCAGGGTTTAAACAGACTATATGATTGGAGAAGTCCTGCATACGTCACCAGAGAAGTCTGTCATTTCCCTGGAAGATCGAGTTATTATATTTTTATGAGATTACGAGGTTAAAAATGTTTTTATAAAATAAAACTAATGCATGGATGAATTGTTCACAATAAGATCAATAAAATGCATTTAGAAAATAGATAGGGTCGATTTTCATTTCATGCTGAATTTAAGTGACACGTTTTATGAGACACACCACCACTGACTCAACCAATGGCATGAGTTGTGGGTGGGTCTATCAGTTTGTTTGATCAATGGAAGATTGGCAACAGCAGCTTATTCAGAAAGCTGTTTTGAAAATGTTTATTTTTGCAATTTAGTCTGGTCTTCAACTTCAGCTTTAAAAAAAATAAATAAAAAAAAAGCCTATATAGAAAACAGATCATCCAAGATTGGCATACCTTTAATAAATCAGTGGTCTGAATGCGGTGAATGTGTGATTTGACGGTCTGAAGGTCTGCTGGAAGTTCACCTCGACACATCTCAAGAATCATCTAGAAAAAGATTAATTACAGTCAGTAGAGTCTCAAGATGTTTGTTTTATTAAATGTTTTCATGTGGTGCAGCCGACACAAAATGGACATTTTGTGACTTTTTATTTTTGAAAAGTGCTCATGGACCAGATGTCCACAATTCAAAAGGACCTCTGGGTACATGTTGAAGGTCATTTCCACTCTTTATTTTTTGGGGAAATAATCACCTTTTAAACTGCCGGTGTGTTTTTGCCAAAATTGAACATCATGTGGCATGACCGCAAAAAGATACTGAAATTGTTATTTTCTCAATAATTTGATTAATTTCATAATGTCCTTGTGTGGGAATAATGTCTGTTTTGCTGAAATGGCCAACTCTTTTGACTGAACTGGAAAAGAAATGTGGTGCAACCATTGCTGAACATTGTCTATTATGGAAATATGTCCTGGTTTTCAACTCAAATATATATACACACACATACAGTGCTGTGCAAAAGTTTTAGGCACATAAGATGTTTCACAAAATCATTTGTCTTAAGATAGTCATTTATATGTTCAGCTTTAGTGTGTCAATAGGAAATATAAATGTTAGACTCCCAAACATTACTTTTGCAAATAGAAAAGATTAGAATAGAAGAACAGGGTGCTCAGCAAGAGCTGGCATTGCCCCCACAAATCCCCCCACTGAACATTGTGTCAGTCTGGGATTAAATGAAGAGACAGAAGCAATTGAGACAGCCGAAATAGATAGAAGAACTGCGGTTAATTCTCCAAGAAGCTTGGAACATTCTATCTGCCAACAGCCAAGAAAAACTGTGTCCAGGTGTACCTAGGAGAATCGGGGCTGTTTTAAAGGCAAAGGTGGCCACACCAAATATTGATTCAACTTTATGTTTAATGGACTTTGTATGTTGTTAGCTGATCAACGAAAACTATTTATAACACTAAGACATCCAACATTTTTCACAGTACAATATATATACACTCACCTAAAGGATTATTAGGAACACCTGTTCAATTTCTCATTAATGCAATTATCTACTCAACCAATCACATGGCAGTTGCTTCAATGCATTTAGGGGTGTGGTCCTGGTCAAGACAATCTCCTGAACTCCAAACTGAATGTCAGAATGGGAAAGAAAGGTGATTTAAGCAATTTTGAGTGTGGCATGGTTGTTGGTGCCAGACGGGCCGGTCTGAGTATTTCACAGTCTGCTCAGTTACTGGGATTTTCACGCACAACCATTTCTAGGGTTTACAAAGAATGGTGTGAAAAGGGAAAAACATCCAGTATGCGGCAGTCCTGTGGGCGTAAATGCCTTGTTGATGCTAGAGGTCAGAGGAGAATGGGCCGACTGATTCAAGCTGATAGAAGAGCAACTTTGACTGAAATAACCACTCGTTACAACCGAGGTATGCAGCAAAGCATTTGTGAAGCCACAACACGCACAACCTTGAGGCGGATGGGCTACAACAGCAGAAGACCCCACCGGGTACCACTCATCTCCACTACAAATAGGAAAAAGAGGCTACAATTTGCAAGAGCTCACCAAAATTGGACAGTTGAAGACTGGAAAAATGTTGCCTGGTCTGATGAGTCTCGATTTCTGTTGAGACATTCAGATGGTAGAGTCAGAATTTGGCGTAAACAGAATGAGAACATGGATCCATCATGCCTTGTTACCACTGTGCAGGCTGGTGGTGGTGGTGTAATGGTGTGGGGGATGTTTTCTTGGCACACTTTAGGCCCCTTAGTGCCAATTGGGCATCGTTTAAATGCCACGGCCTACCTGAGCATTGTTTCTGACCATGTCCATCCCTTTATGGCCACCATGTACCCATCCTCTGATGGCTACTTCCAGCAGGATAATGCACCATGTCACAAAGCTCGAATCATTTCAAATTGGTTTCTTGAACATGACAATGAGTTCACTGTACTAAAATGGCCCCCACAGTCACCAGATCTCAACCCAATAGAGCATCTTTGGGATGTGGTGGAACGGGAGCTTCGTGCCCTGGATGTGCATCCCACAAATCTCCATCAACTGCAAGATGCTATCCTATCAATATGGGCCAACATTTCTAAAGAATGCTTTCAGCACCTTGTTGAATCAATGCCACGTAGAATTAAGGCAGTTCTGAAGGCGAAAGGGGGTCAAACACAGTATTAGTATGGTGTTCCTAATAATCCTTTAGGTGAGTGTGTATATATATATATATATATATATATATATATATATATATATATATAAATAAACACACACATACACACTGTGGCAGGGCGGCGGGCCGGGTCGTGATTCTGCACACCCGGTCCCTTGATTAGCCTAATAAGGGACCGGGTGTGTAGAATCCCGGCCCCGCCCTCCGCCTTGCCACACACACACATACAGTGGATATAAAAAGTCTACACACCCATGTTAAATGCCATGTCATAGGCTTTCTCCAAATCAAAGAAGACACCTGCAACATGTTCTTTTCTGGAAAAGGTGTCAAGAATATACTTTTCAAGACAAATAAAGTGATCTGTAACCACGTTGGGTGTAACTTATGTATAGATTCCAGTACCCAGACCAGGCAATCATTGAACATCCTCTCCATTGTTTTGCATAAACAACTGGTTAAAGCTACAGGGCAGTAGTTGATGGGGGTCGTTATGGTCTTTTCCTTGCTTTGGAATAGGTATCATTTCTGCTTCATGCCAAACGGATGGGATTTTTTTTATTGGCTCGCTGTAGTTCTTCCATAGAAAAAGGTTGGTTGTATGGCTCTGTGTTACTGAAGTCGAAGTTAATCAAAGTTAAGATGCAAGCCCGGTTCTGCGTTAGCGCACCATCAATTAAATATGTACGATTAATATACTGTATATTGGAAAAGCATATTTCCTTGAAACCCGGCGAACACACACAAAAAAATCCCTGCATCAAAACTAATAAGCATGTATGATCTTGCAGATCGGTGTGTCCTAACTTGTATGCAGAGCATTCTGCTTTCATGCCTCCATTGTACAACTGAGCATTTGATTGGTAAAGATTTCTGCTCTCGCATATTAGAATTTCATCAATTCAATTTTCTCACTTAATCGTCCACCTGTTGCTTTCGATTTCTGCTTCGGGATAAAGTAGCACATAACTGCTGGTCAGTTTCCCAAAGCCAAATCCACACCTTAACGAGTAGTGAAATGTATTTTGTGTATACGGTCTATTGTATATTATTAGGTGTATATTGTGTTGTGTAAGAAGATGTGTAAACTGCGTTATGTGTAAATAAGATGTTTACTGTAATTGTCATACTGCTTTGTTGCTTGGAACTGCACCCAAGACTTTCACCCACCCTTGTGTATATGGTTGAGTGACAATAAAAGGGATTTGATTGATATTTAGTGAGAGCCAGCATGGGCAACTGACAGATTGCTTGCCCCACTCTCTCACACCAGCCCTGTCCCATACACTAAGGGCCATGTTCTCACAGCTGTCCATGGCCAGTTGAGTTGCATTTTTCAAAACTGTCGTGAGGCCGACTTGAGCTGAAAGAGGAATGTTTCAGAACCCTTTATAAGGAAATTTTGTAAAAATGTTGATTCTTTGTGAGTTAGCACCTTCTTAAGAAGATATATTGTTACTTTTGTAGGATTACATTTCAATTTCTCATAATTTTATCTGTTAATTGTCTGTGTACTTCAAAGTCATATTTATCTTTATCCATAACATTTGCACCCCTATGTCTGCTGCTTTAATCATAATTTCACTATTATGTTCAAGTTCAAAATACATTTTCTGTTGTTCTACCAGTGTTTCCACTATTTGTATTATGATTGCCACAGTTGAGATTTCACTGGGTTCATTTAATGGTAAATGGTCTGCACTTATATAGCGCCTTTTTAACCTTAACGGTATTCAAAGCACTTTACACTGTGACTCATTCACCCATTCACACACACATTCATACATGCAAGGCGCTAGCCTGCCATTGGGAGAAACTTGGGGTTCAGTGTCTTGCCCAAGGACACTTCGGCATGTGGAGTCGTGTGGGCCGGGAATCAAACTGCCAACCCTGCGATTAGTGGCCGACCCGCTCTACCACCTGAGCCACAGCCGGCCCGATTTAATATTCTTGATGTAACATAACGCTTGCCAGCTCCAGTAATCTGTGTGCCTTCTACACCGTGAAAGAGACCCCACCACATACATACACAAATACACCTACATACTCACAGTGATATCAACGTATAACTCACATGTTAGACTCACTTCATTTCATATGGCCCGTGAGCTAATTTCTAAAACGTAGGATGGCATGGAATTGGAACATCTCATTGACCAATCAGTTAATGCTTTCCTCGTGAAGATTAATGAGCCTTCCCCTGTCATCTTAACTGTATGTTTGGAGTGCATTTTGCTCACTTGTAACAGCGCTACCAAGACCATTAATCGACACAGCTACACAGAACAGGTCGTGATCATTCGTGGACCGGTCTCAATCATACAGATTATTTTAAATGCGCTTGTAAACCAGTGAGATGCATGGTGGGGATTGTTAAATCCAATAAAGAATTATTGGTCGCAAAACTCCAAATGTATCTCAGTGACGAAACTAGTTTAAAACAATCAGCCACCACATTCTAAATGGCACTAACAAAGAAAAGAGAAAAAATAAGTTAGAAAACTTTTCAATTCTCAGATCACAAAGCTTACAAACATTAACCATGGATTTACTGTAATAACTATGGCATTGTGTCAGAAAATGTTTAATTTAGACAGCTGTTAATTACAAAAGTGTCAAAGTTCTTTATACCATAGTTACTAACATGCATGGATTTAACAATGGTTACCATGGTCTTATTACAAATATTATTGTTAAAACTATGGATATTATGGAAGAACTATGGCACATTGTTATAATTATTATGGATTAAGCTATCAGTTTCCATCTGTATAAAATGTGTTATTTTGTAATGCTCTCTGATTGTAGGAAAATGTAAGTTGTTTTGCTTGCCTTCAGAAATGACAACAAATGACGGTTATAGAAACTGTAAGGAACCTTTAAACTTTAGGTGTTCATTTTTCTCACAGACTGACTGTTGATATCATAATTTCTTCTGCATCCCAACCTCAAAATCAATGTTATAGTCAAATATGCATTTTTTAACATATGTAATATTATTGGTCACTGCATGAGTGCTAACAAAGCAGGTTTTTAACCGACGCTTTGAGGGCACAAAACAACCCTTAAGTAGCCCAGGCTGAAATTGAGTTTAAAACCATTGTTTTAAGCCATTCCTCCACCAACGTGCATTAATACGGGTCCGGCATTGCTGGCTTGTGGACACCCGCTCAACAGCACCACTGCTGAAAAAATCCAAGGGAAAACACTGTCTACTAATATGTTTTCATGGACAAGCCTCCTTTTCTTTAAATATTTATCAAGTTCCAATTCGGATTTGTAGTTTGATGTGACAAATGTACTTTTTATTAGGGACGTGCACAACTAATTGACTACTTGTTCTGCACAGTGTATTAAAAACTTTAACTTGAATATCGCAAATCAATTTCCCTTTACGCATTGCCTGTCGTGAGCAGCGCTGAATTACACTGCATTCCCTCTAAATCACTCACTAAATCTCCCAGTTACAGCGGAGTCCACTTAAGGGGAAGCTATGGATGTGTGTTATCAAAGTGTTGGATGAGAGAAGATATAATGATGTCTGTACTTTTGAAAGCAAAGTGTAACAATACTTGTAACATTTAGATTCTTACTAAATTCTACTCTATTTATATTCAGTTGTTGTTAGAGTCATGCAAACCAACAGACGAGGGTCAGCATTTATTAGTGGAAAGAAAATGCAAAGTAAAATTGGAAGGTGATCAGACCAGATCTCTGAACACCGGCAGAGCACATTTTATAAAAAGCACCAGTTGTTTTTCTGAATAATAACATGTGAAATGATAAAAATGTGATAGCCTTTATATAGACTTCGAGTTTATAAATACAGTGGTGTCCAAAAATACTGGCACCCTTGGTAACTTTTGATCTTTCATTTAAAAACATTTCACAAAAATGTAACCTTTTATTGAAGTAAAACAATTGAAAGAGGGGAAATATCTCATTATTAAATAAATATTTTTCTCCAAAACATGTTGGCCACAATTATTGGCACCTCTAGAAACTCTTATGAGTCAAATATATCTGAAGTATATTCCCGTTCATATTTGACAGTGAACTTTGGTGACAAGGAACATACAATGTTTCAGTAATGACTTCCTGTTTCCCAGGGGTATAAATATGAGGTAACACACAGGCCAAATTCCCTTAATCATCAATCACAGTTGGTTACACTAAAGAATATACTTCTGATGTGTGGCAATAGGTTGTCAAGCTTCACAAAATGGGAAGTGGCTATAAGAAAACAGACAAAGCAGTGAAAATACCCATTTCCCCCATCAGGGCAATAAATCACATGTTCTAATCAACTGGAGATGTTAAGAATCGGCCTGGAAGAGGATGTGTGTCTATACTGTCTCCACGCACAGTGAGGAGGATGGTTCAAGAGGCCAAAGAATCTCCAAGGATCACAGCAGGAGAATTGCAGAAATTAGATGGGGTCAGAAAGTTAAAAAAATCTCAGACATCACCACAAGATGTTTGGGAAGGTTTCATGAAAAAAAAGCCTCTGCTTTGCCTCTGGAACTTCAAATGGGATGAGGTTCTATGGTCAGAAAACAAAAAAAGAGCTTTTTGGCAGCAAACACCAGAGAAGTAGTATCCAATGCCCACGGTTAAATGTGGTGCTGGATCTTTAATGTTGTCGGGCTGTTTTTCTGCCAGAGTTCCTGGACATCCTGTTCAGATAAAAAAAAAATCAAAACCTGGCTGTCTCAGCCAGAAAGATTACAATGGGTCCTGGTTGGATCTTCCAGCATGATGATGATCAAAATCAACAAAAAAAAAATGGTTCACAAAATCAAGGTTCTGCCATGGCCATCCCAGTCCCCTGACCCGAACCCCATGGAACATTTGTGGGGTGAACTGACGAGGAGAGTCCACCAACAAGGACCTCTGAATGTGAAGGATCTGGAGATTCTGTATGGACAAATGATCTCTGATCTCTTGCCAGGTGTTCTCCAACCTCATCAGGCATTATAAGAGAAGACTCAGAGCTGTTATCTTGACAAAGGGAGGTTGCAAAAAGTATTGACTAACAGGGTGCCAATAATAATGGCCAATGCGTTTGAGGAAAATATTTATTTAACAATTAGATATTTCCCATTTCAATTGTTTGTCAATTAAGGTTACATTTTTGTGATGTTTTTAAATGAAAGATCAAAAGGATAAACAATGCAGATTTTTTTTTTCACAGACTTCTTTGCTCATATTTACCAAGGGTGCCATTATTTTTGGCCATCTCCGTATGTGCACTACACTCATGCCATCAGTGCTGGTTACTGTGTAAACTCCAGGTGAATGCAAATGTTTATTACAGTTATTTTGAAATCTTTTGTTGTCCATTTTTATAAACGGATATTGTGCATTAATGTTTTCTCCAAAAGAAAAACATAGTTTGTTGAAATTCATAGTTTTAAACTGTTCTAGGTAACATTTGAGAATAAAACAAAAAAAGGTTTGTGCATGTGTCATAGGTGTTATTTTTAATTAATTGAGTACTTGTTTTTTGGGTTAGAGCACTCGACAAGATTACTCAATTATTTCCTTCGAATATTCCTTAAGTATCTGCGCGATATCAAATTTATTGAAATAATGCAAATGTACATAATCGCAAGAGCCTGCGATAACAGATTGATTTTAATACAGTAACATTCAAGGCGGCACGGAGAGCAGAGAATACAGTGGGCATTGTGCTCCGCTCTGTTTGAATAACAGGAATTTATGTACGTCAGATTAGGTTAAGAAGTGATTCGGGTTGGGTACAGGTTTTATGACTCGAGAAGACCTCTAGTGAGAGAATAGTATAGATAGATAATCTATACTATTAATAGAGATGATAATAGCCGCATTTCCACTATTGGGTGAAATGAGGGTGTGCTAGTGTGTGCCAGGGCCAGTTGCATTCCCACTGTCACTTTCGGGGCTTCATTGTGCCACAAGCACACAATGGTACAGGTTCAGGAAAAATAAAAAATAAAACAAATTGCGGGCACAGTACAAATCCGTTTAAATGGACAAAGTGCTGCCCAAAGGAAGAACTTTCCACAGTTCAAGATGGACGGTGTGCTGTGACATCATCCCGCTTTTAGTGGAGAGACCACCGGGACATCATGACAGTTACAGTAGGTGAATTGTCAACATTAATTATCTTGCTAGCTAATGTTAACACACAATATAAACTCTATATTCTTGATTACACCATACCTCATCTTGTGCTTGTGAAATGGGCGGGGGGGACATGGGCTACTAACCCGATGGTGGGAAAGCAGCTATTATAAGATGAGACTAGCGCTTCTGGATAGAATTTTTCCAAAAAAAGTCCCACACTGAATGAAACTTGTTTGAAATGAACACAAACATGAATTACAGACAACAACAAAAAATAATATTAATAATAATAAATTATTAAAAAATATATATTCAACAACAGATTATTTTAGGATATACCAAAATATGGTGCAAAAAAAAAAAAAGTACAAATATTACTTACAAAATATTACAGATAATTATAGATGAATTTTAATATCTGCTGCAAAGCTAATGGTAACACTTCACATTATATGCTTTATGTAATTTGGAATAAAAGACAAATAAATTTGTGACATCTGGGAAAGATGTTTCATTCCAATAAACTTTTTTTAACAGTTTATTTGGGCGTTGCCTAGAGTTGTGAATCTTTTGACTTCATCGTTGTGTGTCAAAAGACTATTTGAAATCCGAATTGTGCAGCCAGAGCATCCGGACTGAGACGCATCTGAAAAAATATCACATTTCAATCGCATTTAAAACCACCTCCCGATGTAGTTTGAATCAGATTCGGAAAAATCTGATTTCATGTGTTTTTTTGCGGTCCAGAGTATCAAAAACTCGGATATAATAAAATATGGATACAATCTGGATATGCAAAAAATCTGATTTTTAGTGGCAGTCTGAACAAGGACTAACAGGTCTATGTTTCTAGTATCTCACTACGTCTCTGGCATGCGCCACCGTGGTTTAACCTGAACTCTGAATCGACTCCAAATGTTTTGAGAATTGATACAAATTCACTGAAGAACCACGGTGCACCACTGAAGCTATTTTTTCTCCCACTCCTAGCATTGGGGGTTCCAATGTTAGGCGTGCTCCGATGAGGTCATCATAGGATTATCGCATCGCACATCACATTTTACCTCCATACCGTGCAGCCCTAATGGGGGCAAATACTTTTCACAGCACTGCAGGTATCAGTCACTGTATCTGCCAAGAAATTCCACATTGTCAGGAATGTAAACCACATTGAAAGCAGCAAGAATTACAGCCCATTAATGAACGTTACCTTTGCTCGCAGCCCTACTATAAGAGTTGCCCTCTGTCGTTTACTCAGCAGTTCTGGCACCAAGTTTGTCATCACAGAAACAAATTCCTCCAGTTTTCCATACTGCTCCACATTCTGATCCTGAACAATTTGCCACATGAGTGCGGATGTGAGACGCAGAGGAGGAACCAGAAGACGTAGAGAAGAGAGTGGCGGAACAGACTCTATAAAGACATGAGCAAGAACACACACACACACACACACACACACACACACACACTTTAATTTATGGACACTTTTGACCACAAGAAATCTTTGAAAAAATTAAACTGCTTTAAACTGTTTCATAGTTAAAAACCTTATCACATGTTGTATAATAAAGTTCTGATCATACGCGTACAGTCAAACACGTTCAAAGTATACTCCATTTGATTGTGCGTGCATACACAGGTGCATGTGCACTACAACTGCTATGAGATACTGGACTATTTCTCTGAATAATAATTATACAATTTAAAAAACAAAAAAGTCAAATTTAGGGATTTAGATTGTGCTGCAAGGATCAATATATATGTTTTTCATTTAATAAAAAATAATGCAAAGTGTGTTGAAAAGTAATTGTTTTGTTTTCATTTAATTAATATTCTATATTCAATTAATTAACTTGATATTAAATTGTATAATTTAACAAAACTGTCCTACAACTTGAAATCCCGGAATTGCGAAAAAATACAACGGAAACATGAAATGTGAATATTCTTGTTGTACCTCTCCATCAAAGCAACGGCTCAATTGTGAGTGTTGGAAAAATCGGGCTGCACGTGTACAGTGCTCCAGCATTTTGTTTATGACTAAATATACACATACATTAAGCATTTGCACAAACCCAAAGTATACTTTGGCCATAACGCGTGACGGTATGGATTGTTGATATTGTGTGTGATGACGTGTTAAAAAAAATTATAATTCGCATTTTTTACAAAAAGTTGGACACCATAAGAATCTAGCAGTCAAATTAACTTTAATGACACACGATAACCCAATCCTATAAAAAAAAAATACCTAAATAATTTTTAAGTAGAATTTGGGAAGTAAAATGTCTACCAAATTTTCGAAATTGTAAAAAATGATATTATTGTATATAATTTGAAACTATTATGATTCTTTGTTTTTTGAGGGTATGGACTTTCTCTGCAAACCCTGAAAAAAAAAAAATCTAGTGTGTGTGTGTGTGTGTGTGTGTTATTATGTTATAAATATCAGCCGCGACTAATTGCAACTAAAACACAGCTAAAAGCACAACTAATAACATTACATGGTAATAAATAATCTAGACATTGCATCCCGCATGATGTACTTGTACGTGTAAATCACACATACTGCACATTAACAGCCTATCTGAGCGGTAAACATTACCATCATCAAACATCAAATGATTTCTATGATTATAAGGTATACGTGTACATACCCATTTCTTTCCTTTAAAATATTAGCTTAACAAATAGTCTTGACTCCAACTTCGACCGTTGACTCGCTTAGTTCTTCTTCTTCTTCTTCTTCTTCTTCTTCTTCTTCTTGTTTAATGGCCATTCACTCTTTAGGAGAATTACCGCCACCTATTGTACAATATACGTCCAGACGAGAGACTCCGCCCTGCCCCCGGAAAATCAGAGCCCTGACTTCAACTGTCGCTTTCGCAGTGGACTCCTAAAACTCCAGAGCTGGGCAAAACACTGCCATCCACATACATTATATTCTACATCCTAATCCCTGTTCTATAAAAATGAAAAAAGGGCCTTATATAACTGTGTATCCCTCAAAGCCTTTACTGGTCTGCTCTTTATACTACAATACTTCGATATGCCTCATATTTATTGCATACAAGATCCACAGTTTCCTGAACACCACATTTTCCACACAACCCATTCTCATGCTTACCCTTTATTGCCACAGTAGAATTCAAACCTGCTTACCCCAATCTAGACAATATTACTCCTCCAATACATCTTCGCCACTGACTGTAAAATACTATAAAGACACATACCTGTATTACTGCTTTCCACATTCCTTGCCATGGATTTATTATTTTCCTTTTATTACAGATTTTGCCTCACTCCTCCCCATGGGTACTTTAACATCCACCAGATTTCTATGTAATGCTTTTTTAGCTAGCTTATAAATCACTTCATTCCCCATTACCCCACCGTGTGGCGGCACCCAACAGCAATACACCATTACACCAATGTCCTTCAATCTATATAATAATGAATCAACATCCATCAACAGATCCTCTCTGTCTGATCTTGCCAACAGGATGCTTTCAAGAGCCAAAGAACAATCTGAGTATATCACGGCATTTCTTTAAAGGGTTACTTCAGGATTTAGCATTAAGCTTTGTATCAGTAGAAAACCAGTAGTATTTTCAAATTACCGAGCTCCCCCCCCTCATATCCCCCTGAGACGAGAGATTTATTTATTTTTAGTCCGGAAAAAATCCTCCGATGACGCAAAAATCGTCATTTTGCGTCATCGGAGGATTTTTGGGCCAGAGGCTTAAAACTACAGCCAGTATTCCGCATGTATTCACCACGCCCATATGGGGCGGGATCTCACTCACAGAATGTGAAGATAGATGCTCGCGGCTACCTGTACGAGCCGCAATACAGCGATGAACAGAGGCTGGAGCAGCTGATGTACCAGGGGAGCAAAACCTGCTTGGCAGGCAGGAGGAAGAGCCCGGCCAGACTCGAGTTGGGGCGGACTGGTGGTGTCAGTGCTCTCGCTGTGCGCCTATGGAAACAGATAGAGAGTCCTATTGCTGTCGCGAATTTCAGCGATACTGGACGAGATCGCTGAATCCGCTGATGAAACTGCACCGCTAACTTGAGCATGTATAACTGAGCACCCAAGTTTTGTACCACACATGGACAGGGGAGTCCTGGAAACTTATTTTAGGATCCCGAAGATACATTGGAAACGCCAGCCGAAGCCCGCAGGGACAAACGGATGGCTTAGTGTAAAGTGAGTATTTTGTTTGTTTTTCATTTTGTTACTAAGATGTCATGTACAGAGTTTGGACACCCGGAATTATCATAATGTTCTTCCAGTCAGTCAATTTATCAACTAACTCACGATTTATAGAGTCACGATGTATCAAAGCAAGCTTAGTTGTATCATATTTTCAGATACTGCCGCCTGTAACCGGTAGGCGTGGTTTGGGAGTGGCCTCGTAAGGGCAGCAAAGCAAGTGCATTCTGGGAGTTGTTGTCTTTCAGCCACATGTGTAAAAAATACATTTTCTGCCTTTTCTCTGTCTAGAATGCTTCAAATTCAAAAATAATTTCACATTTATACTATATAAATGACCAATTTTAAATACACATTCATCTTCCCAGAGGTGAAGTATCCCTTTAACCTATTTAACCCATTGCAACCCTACTTATAAATCTATTAATTCTGCAGAATATACAGACAGTTTATTAGCTCATTTCAGGCTTATCCGTATTTTAAATTTAGGGACAAGCACGCCCATTCCCTTTGACTGATTGGTTCTTTAGAAGCATCTGTGAACAACTGTAGGACTGAATAAAATTTCTCTCTCAGAAAATCACTTACTGCACCTCCAGTATTATATCCTTCATCAGACTTTTTCCAGGCCTCTAACAAACTCAGCTCAACAACAGGTTCTGGAACCTTCCACAGTGGTGTAACAGGCAAAGGCAAATTAGTGCAAAAGATTTCATATTCAAGTCCACATTCCTTGACCCACTGTTCATACTTCCACCCAAAACTGGTACCCTCCATTTCTTTTATATTCCCAACAATCCTCCATAACTATATGAGTACGGTGACTGTCCAAAGCTCCTTGAAGATTTAACCAGTATGTTACAGCTAACTTTTCTCAAGTCTAGTGGCATCTCTCCCATTTCTACCCTGACTGCGTCTACAGGGGATGATCTTTTTACTCTACAGCATATCCTTAATGCTATAGACTGAGATCCAGTTTCTTCAAAACTGACTGCTGATAGCTGCTGCCCCCAATACAATGCATCCCATAGTCTATACTAGAACGTATTAGAGCTATATATATATATAGCTAACCATGTCTTTCCCTGGAGTTGTATTTCTTGAATTATTGATAGCAATCATTAATTCAAAAGAATTAAACTCAACATCCATTCCTGTTTTTTTCCTGCGTATTTATTACTTCTTGTCCTATATTTAATAATTTATCATCTAAATTTTCTATGCTGTGGATTTTAGCAAATGTTTGGGCCAGAATTTCTGCCTTCTCCTTATTTGTGAGATCCACCACTCATGACAGGAGTATTTTTTTAAGCTATCAAAACAATAATTTTCCTGATCATGTGCCAGACCACATCCATTCCAGTCTCCCTCCCAATTGTATGATTTGCTGAGTTCAATCATGTGCATGAGTCTGGCAAGTGTAGATCGAATTATTCTGAAGAGTAGAGTGGCAATAAGCGTGAAACCGACTATAAAACAGGGCAGAGCTTTTCAGTTCGGAGTCACTAATTGGTCAGTTACGATGGGTATAAATGAGGTTTATTAGGGCCCAAGCACTAGTGCGAGGCCCTATTGTTCTTCTGAGGAGTATTCTTTATTAGAAAGCATGATGAATGCCTAAATAATGCCTGCACCTGAGGTGCTAATGCCCTATTGTTTTTGGCATGTTTTTTTCAAAAGTTTTGTTTTTATTTTTCAAGCATTAGGCATTCATCACGTTTGAAAAGTCAAGAAACTTGGCACACACATCAAACCTGCGTCAGTGTAAAATCAAAATGTTATGTAGTGTTTAGGCTTTAGGTGGTCGAGGAGCTCTACAGCGCCTCCAAACACAGGCAATGGTTGGGATGACGTTGCTCAGATGTGCACAAGATTTGGTATGGTTACTGCTCTTATTGTATCTGACTCCGCCCAACAGGAAGTCAGCCATGTTGGATGGAATGTTTTGAGGGGCTTACGATGGCTGACAACGTATGAAATTTTACACACAGTTTTCTTTGGACATTTTTTGATTTGATATTGCAATTCAGCAAAGACATGCCTCATCGGTTCCACAGCGCTTCATAGTTCGTAAATGCATATTTAATGTCTTTGGAATACTCAAAAACTCTTGCGTTTTGGCACACCCATCAAAGTTTGGCAAGATTTTATTTAGGCGTGAACCCACATTTGCACTCTCGAAACACACATGCATGTAAAGCGCACAAACATTAACTGCCTGTCAATCAAACAGT
Source organism: Moxostoma hubbsi (assembly GCA_032164185.1). Classification (NCBI taxonomy): domain Eukaryota; kingdom Metazoa; phylum Chordata; class Actinopteri; order Cypriniformes; family Catostomidae; genus Moxostoma; species Moxostoma hubbsi. The sequence goes on from JAVLUX010000041.1 coordinate 2,844,349, forward strand.
GCGCAGTGACATAAATTTTGTGTTTTGCAAATTTTTCTGCTTCAGTTGTTGTGGTGTTGATTCACATTGTTTTTAGATTATTGTGCAGAGCGATCAGATGCATTTTAAATAATTGCAAAAAGCTTCATTGGCCAAAAAAAATGAACTTCATCACAAAAAACAAAATGTCCTTGTTTTTTTAGCCCTGGCACAAAATGACCAGCTAACATCATTTCACTAATCATATCAGTAGCACCTGGGAAAGTGTGAACGAGTACTAGTCAGGTGAAATCACTATCATTCTGATTGGATTATAAGAGCAGACTGATTGCTATAAAATGAGGGAAGGAGTGCTTCCAATCATTGTGTTCTTGTTTGCAATGGTTACCTCTAAAGAAAGACGTGCAGCCATCATCAGTTTGCATCAAAATGGCCTCACATGCAAGGAAATTGCTGCAAAGAATATTGCACCTGAAAGAAACGTTTGCCGGATCATCAACAACTTTAAGGAGAGAGGTTCAACTGCAGAGAAGAAAGCTTTCGGACGTCCCAGAGTGTCCAGCAAGCGCCAGGATCATCTCTTCCTGAGGAGTCAGCTACAGAATCATGTCACCACCAGTGCAGAGCTCAATATTGGCAGCAGGTTGGTGTGAGTGCATCTGCATGCACAGTGAGGCGAAAACTTTTGGACAATGGCCTGGTGTCAAGAAGGGCAGCAATGAAGCCACTTCTCTCCAAGAAAAACATCAAGGACAGACTGAAATTCTGCAGGAAGTACAAGGATTGGACAGCAGAAGACTGGTGCAGAGTTATTATCTCTGATGAAGCCCCCTTTCGACTGTTTGGGACATCTGGAAAATCAATAGTCTGGAGAAGAAAAGGTGAACGCTACCTCGAGTCCTGTGTCGTGCAGACAGTGAAGCATCCTGAGATCATCCATGTGTGTGGTTTAAACTACTTAAAAAAGTTAAATTCTTGAGAAAAATTAGTTAATTACATTAATGTGTGTATTTGTAATTCGTTACTTTACACCGCTGCTTGTTAGGGCCCGAGCACCAGAGGTGCTTAAGCCCTATTGTTTTTGGAATATTTTTTCACAATTATTATTATTCTTAATTTTATTTTTACCACATTCATCCATTTATAAGGCATTCATCATACTTGAAAAGTCAAGAAACTTGGCACACACATCAGACCTGTGTAAAATCAAAATGTTATGTAGTGTTTAGGCTTGGGTGTGGTCGAGGAGCTCACAGTGCCTCCAAACACAGGCAATGGTTGGGATGACGTTGCTCAGATGTGCCTCAGCTCTCATCATTTTAGGCAAAGTTTTGAGGGGCTTACGATGGCTGAAAACATATGAAAGTTTACATATACATTTGTCTTAGAACATCTTTTGATTTGATACTGCAATTCAGTAAATGTGCCTCCACAGGTTCCACAGCGTCCCCTAGTTCGTAAATTCTTATTACATTTTTCAAAACTATTGAAACTTAAAATCTTGACAAAGTTTGACAGGTATTCTATCATTCTTTTGTCAGTTGTCTTGGGTGTGACCAGTGGACTCCATAGCACCCCTTAACACTTTGAATGAGTTTATCGCTGTGGTTGCCACAGAGTTTGTCTGATATTCACAAGTTTTGGTGAGGAAATGTTTCTCACCATGACAGACATATTTCCCATTGGCTTGTATTAGCTCTGCCAACAGGAAGTCGGCCATTTTGGTTTGTTTGTAAAATGCATGTTCTGGAATTTGAAACACTCCTCCTAGGGATTTATGTGACAGGCACCAAACGTGGCCAACGTCATGCCAATATATTGAAGATGCTAAATTATGAACAGATTTTTTTATATACCAAAAGGTGTTTCCAATGGCGAGGCAATACATTTATGGTGAAAAATTAGAAACAGAAAGTGCTCATATCTTTGGCGTGTATTGTGTGATTTGGATCAAAACTGAGATTTATATTTGGTTTTGGGGGCTGATCACATGGACGTGACTATTGTGGGGCACGGTCATATTGCCACCAACTGGCAGCAGGAAGTGTAACATTTTTTATAGACTTTGGAATAGCACTCTCATTTTAACCTTTGTTGTTTCAAACTTGTTTAAAATAATGTCAGGACAATGGTGATGTGAAATTAGTAAGGATTTAATGATACCTTTTATAATGTTGCCATGGCAGCGCATTGAATGTTATTATTCATTTCTTTTTATATTAGGTTTTTTTTTAGGCACTTGGAAGGCTTAAATTTACATGACATTTGGCACACACATCAGAGTTTTTAACCAATATGGCTGGGCATAGTCGTGGGGGGACTCTGTTTTGCCCCCTTTAAAATAGAATTTTTATAAACTCGGTACAAATATAGATCTCATTAATCTGGACAATTTTGCACTGACAGTCTTATGCTCCGCCCAACAGAAAGTAGAACAGGAAGTGGGTGTAACTTGGTCATGCTTGGTCTGATCAGCTTCAAATTGTGAATGGTTACCAATGGGCTATTCCTAATAATACCAACATGGCAATTATGAGGCTGACGCTGTATTCAGTTACAAAATTCTATATATCATAGAAACACGGTTATGAGCCATTGGCTCCTAAACTGAAACATTAAGGAGCCAAATGGCTGTTTTTAGTCGCCAAATCACAGATTTGCTTGATTTAGATTGCTGTTCAGAAACACGATAGAAAGCCGAAGAAAAGGAAGACAGCTGATAAGTAATCGAAGGTTTAATAAACAGCATATATAGTTGAGAAGATAAGTTTGCATTCCCTTTTGTCTCATAAATGTTCACACCCCTTTCATAATTAATACAATATAAGAGATCATATTTTTTTATTTAGTGCTGCACTTCAGAATGTACATTACAGATATTTACAGAAAGTATAGTATGCATATAGTAGTGTGTCTTCTTGAGCATCAATGAATGTTTGCACCTTAATAGTTTGTGTAATAGTTGTGTACAAATCCCTCAATTGTCCTAAGTGTCAAAAGCTTGATTTTATATATATACACAGATCAGTCACAACATTAAAACCACCTGCCAAATATAGTGTAGGTCCCCCTCGTGCCGCCAAAACAGCGTCAACCTGCATCTGAGAATAGCATTCTTCTCAGTACAATTGTACAGTGCGGTTATCTGAGTTACCGTAGACTTTCCCACTTGCGTATTTGTTGGGAACTAGACAGAGGATAACATCAAACAGATAACTGTATATTGCCCATACCACATTTGTGTAGAGGCTCAACCAACTGAACAGTGCAGTGTATATGCTTAATACTGCCTCACATGGAGATGCTTTGGAAATAATATGTAATATACCTTATTTTTGAACATTTATGGTGTGCAATGCTGAAACAACAGTGTTTGTTTCTTGTGCCACTGTATCACAATGGTTTTTGACAGTGACAACACATCTGTTCATATCACTTATCTCTATACTTTATTATAGATAGGGGGTTCATTTCCATTCTCTCTCTCTTTCTATCTCTCACCCAGCTATATCATTTCTAAATGCTCTTCTATCGCTGTAGACTGACTTTTCTTCTCTAAACAGAGAGCATGTGTGTGAATTGAGTTTGAGACTGTCGCAAAAAATACCAACAATACAAAAAATCGTTTCCACTGGCACGTTGTGAGCGAAGGTGAGCGAGCGTTTTCAATTATTTCCCATTGAAGTCGAGCGGCATGTTCTCAACGTGGATTTTGGGATTGATAGCGGTGCTAAGTGTTAAGCATCATCGAGAGTGTCCAAAAAGTTTAAATTAATAATGCAAATGAGGAACAAAAAACGTTGGACAGTAACCAATCACTTTGCGCTGAAAGCACTTTACATATGAAGATAAAGCTGCAGTTTCTGCTGGATTCAGAGCTTTCATCACAAGCAGACTTCAAATGATGGTTGTACACATTTATGAGGCGAAAGCAAAAGTTATACTCCAAACACACTTAACAAATTAAGACTGAATGCATTCACTGTGGCTGGATAAAAAGTACAATAAATCAACAGTCTTTATACTTTGCGCTTTTGGAAATAAAGTCTGCATTATTCTAACTGTCATTGTGCATATTTGTGATGATTATATTGAATTATATTGAAACTGAACTGAAAACAATCATGGCTGAGTTCTAAATGGCACACTACATACTACACTTACAGTTGCTGCCATTGACTGATGGCGCAGAAGCAGACAAAATACTATGCCTTATGCCAGATAGTAGTATGAAAATAAAAAGGAGAAAATCCACACACTGTTATTACACTTCCCTTTTATTTAGTAAAAAAAAAAAAAAAACTCACAAAAACACCAGCAACATTTCAATCAGAGAGATCCCCGTCAGGCACACCTCAATAGGCAACACTTCAATAAATATCCTTGTTTCAAACACACCCCATTGTGAACACCTGTTAACAATCAGAATCAGTTATCTCATAAACATTCAATCACACTCAATGTGAACAATTAATAAGAGACAAATTCTAAAAACAGTACATACCTAATTATCTTAGAGATTCAAACAATGTAGACAACTCTCAAAAATAGTCAGTGAATCACATTTGAAAGATAATGCAGTAATATAAATAAAAACATTTAGAGTAACAGAAAAATTGGGACATAGGTCAGCATTTAACGCACACAGGTACAAGAAACATCTCCAAATGTGTCAGTAAATCAAATAAATGGGTTGATCCCAAAATCCAAATTCATGGATGCCATGCTAGGGTCGAACGTGTGAATGGCGTGCACACTTTGCTAGTTTTAATAATTTTTATATCATAAGCCTTATGCAATTTAAGATAATACATAGATTCTATTGGACACCAGCTAGATTGTATAGGCTTGGTCTTAAGGACACACCCACCTGCTGGTGATGCCAATCAGAAGATAGGGACACATCCTGTGTTTTTTGGTGGTGTGTTAAGATCCAAGAATTTTGATTGAATGTTCAGAGTTTTATGTGGACACACATTTCATTTTGACCCAGACTCTGTATTTTAGGCAATGGGGTGGTCATTAATATAGGGGATAAATATATGAAATATTGGGTCCTAGCCAGTGTTATGATCGGCAGACAGGTCATCCTTAGGGGATGGAAGTTGGCTGGAGCGCCCTCATTTCAAGAGTGGCACACAGAGATGGGCAGGGAAGCGGCATTTGAAGAAATGTCATATAGAAGGCAGGGAGTTATTTAATATAAAATGGGGCAGCAATTTGGCACTTTTGGAAAGCCCCCTGGGAGGGGAAGTGAAGAGAGATGTGTAGTTTTAAATGTATGTGATTTTCTAAATATATATATATATTTTATGTTTTCGCAAGTTGGACCACGGGGATATTTGTTGAGTGTCAAGGTGGGATTGGAAGGGCAAAAGGTTATTATGGGAGTTATATGTTTGCTTTTCTGTTTTATGTGCCTGAACCAATAAAAGTGTTAATCAGAAAACAAAAAAAGCAAAACAAATACGAATAGTCAGTGACTGACTGAATTTATTAATAAATTATTTATCATGTTTATGTGAACAAGAATATTTCAAAACAAGTCAGAATGTGGTATTATTTACATTATGTATGCTAAATGTGTAAGCTTTATTTTAAATATCCATTGTAACAGAATATTTTTATAGCCCAATCAGCCCATTTCCATATTAAATACATTTTAAGACCTACGAGATAACAGGCGTATGTAATACACGGTATGTAATGGGCTATATCAAGCACATTTTTGGAGAGAGGAGGAGGAGATATATAGTTTACAGTCTTAAAACATATAGCTAAATCAATATACAGATGGTTGAAAGCACTGCAACAGTCTCTTATTTTAATTTGCCTTGTTTTTTTTATCAATTCACCCTTCAGCCTCATGTCACCTGTTGTTGAGGACAAATAAAAACTAGTGATTTGACTACAATGTAGTTTGAGTAAAGGCAAAAGCAAGTAGTAGAGAACAGCAGAATCAAAAATGCATGATTTTAAGATAAACTGCGATTTATAAAGTAGGATGCATTTAGGAAATGGTCAAACTGTCATATTTAAGATCATTTTATGAAAGTCTTTATAAATGAGGCCCCATATGTGCAAAGTTAATAAAGACTTGCTGCTTTAATAAATGAAAAAGGTGCATCCACAAATTATTAGTTAAGTTAGGTCTACAGACTTATGCAATCAGGTTTTTTTTTTAACATTTATATTTGCATTTATTCATTTGGCAGATGCATTTATCCAAAGCAACTTACAAAAGAGGAATAATACACCTTAAGGAGACAGCAGTATGAAAAGTGCGGCATTATAAAGTTGCACTATAGCATCAGAATAGTACTATCCAAGACAGATTAGAGTGCAACAAGAATATACATCATAGTACATCATTCTTATTCATATATTTTTATGAGTGCATAGTTAAGTGCTCAATAAAAAATATCTGTCTTTAGCCAATGTTTGAAGTCAGAGAGTAAGCCTGCTTCAGTTGGCCAGGTCATTCCACCAACGAGGTACAGTGAAACCAGTGGAAAAAAAAGTCCGGGAAAGTGATTTGGTGCCTCTTTGTGTTCGCACTGCTTATTAGTCGACCGCAGGCTTCTTGTGGGAACATAGCACTGCAGGAATGATTTTATGTATGCTGGAGCAGACCAAGTGACTACCCTGTATCCCAGCATCAGAGCCTTGGATTTGATACATCCAGCAGCCAGTGGAGAGAGACAAAGAGTGGTGTAACATGTGCTCTCTTTGGTTCATTAAAGACCAGATGTGCTGCTGCATTCTGGATCATTTACAGGGGCCTAATTGCACATGCAGGGAGGCCTGCAAAGAGAGCGATACAGCAATCCAGTCTAGTTATGGCAAGTGACTGAACAAGCAGGTGTGTGGCATGTTCAGAGAGGAAGTGTCTTATCTTTCGGATATTGTTGAGTGTAATCTACATGATCGTGCTGGCTTTAAGTTGTGGTCTGTGAAATTGAGTTGGTTATTGATGGTTACTCCTAGATTTCTGACTATTTTGGAAGGCGTTATTGTAGTTAAGACCAGCTGAATGGTGATGTTGTGTTCAACAGCAGGGTTGGCTGGAAAGACAAGGAGCCCAGTCTTCGCTGGGGTAAGTTGCAGTTGGTGTTCCTTCATCCAGACCAAGATGTCTGCCAAACAGGTCGAGATTCGAGCAGTCACCATGGTGTCGTTAGGCTGGAAAGACAAGCAGAGCTGCGTGTCATCAGCATATCAATGGCAAGAGAATATGTCTACTGAGGTGTCAGGCAGTGGAGGGGGAGGATAGAGGGGTGTGTTAAATGCCCTAAATAGGCTGTGAGTGTCTGTAGATCTTGTCCTGATATTAGGAGGTTTTTGCAGATTTAACATTATACGGGCTGGCCTAGAGGAGAGAGGACAAATGCTATCTAGACAGGTTGTTAAAGTAGCATAGTGTGCCTGTAGCAGTGTTTTTTGATCACATTACAGATGGAAAAAGTCACAATTCACATATCACTGTATCACAATTCCAGTGGGTCAGAAGTTTACATACACAAAGTTTACTGTGCCTTTAAGCAGCTTGGAAAATTCCAGAAAATTATGTCAAGCCTCTAGGTAATTAGCTTCTGATAGGCTAATTGGAGTAAATTGGAGGTGTACCTATGGATGTATTTTAACGCCTACCTTCAAACTCAGTGCCTCTTTGCTTGACATCATGGGAAAATCAAAAGAAATCAGCCAAGACCTCAGAAAAAAATTGTGGACCACCACAAGTCTGATTCATCCTTTGAATCAATTTCCAAAAGCCTGAAGATGCCATGTACAAACAATAGTACACAAGTATAAACTCCATGGTACCATGCAGCCATCATACTGCTCATGAAGGAGACACATTCTGTCTCTTAGATATGAATGTAGTTTGGTGTGAAAGGTGCAAATCAATCCCAGAACAACAGCGAAGGACCTTGTGAAGATGCTGTAGGAAACAGGTAGACAAGTATCTATATCCACAGTAAAACGAGTCCTATATCAACATAACCTGAAAGGCTGCTCAGCAAGGAAAACGCCACTGATCCAAAACCACCATAACAAAGTCAGACAACAGTTTGTGTGTGCACATGGGGACAAAGATCTTACTTTTTGTAGAAATGTCCTCTGGTCTGATGAAACAAATATTGGACTGTTTGGCCATAATGACCATCATTATCTTTGGAGGAAAAAGGGTGAGGCTTGCAAGTCGAAGAGCACCATCCCAACCGTGAAGCATGGGGGTGGCAGCATCATGTTGTGGGGGTGCTTTTGATGCAGGAGAGACTGGTGCACTTCACAAAATAGATGGCATCATGAGGAAAGAAAATTATGTGGATATATTGAAGCAACATCTCAAGACATCAGCCAGGAAGTTAAAGCTTGGTTACTAATGGGACTTCCAAATGGACAATGACCGCAAGCATACCTCCAAAGTTGTGGCAAAATGGCTTAAGGACAACAAAGTCAAGGTGTTGGAGTGGCCATCAGAAAGCCCTGACCTCAATCCGATAGAAGATTTGTTGGCAGAACTGAAAAAGAGTGTGCAAGCAAGGAGGCCTACAAACCTGACTCAGTTACTCCAGTTCTGTCTGGAGGAATGGGCCAAAATTCCAGGAACTTATTGAGAGAAGCTTGTGGAAGGATACCCAAAATGTTTGACCCAAGTTAAACAATTTTAAGGCAATTAAACAAAAAAAAAATAACTGTGGTAAATTCAGTTGATTGGACATGATTTGGAAAGGCACACACCTGTCTATATAAGGTCCCACAGTTAACAGTGCATGTCAGAGCACAAACCAAGTCATGAAGTCCAAGGAATTGCCTGTAGACCTCCGAGACAGGGTTGTATCGAGGCACAGATCTGGGGAAGGGTACAGAAAAATTTCTGCAGCATTGAAGGTCCCAATGAGCACAGTGGCCTCCATCATCTGTAAATGGAAGGAGTTTGGAACCACCGGGACTCTTACTAGATCTGGCCACCCGGCCAAACTGAGCGATCGGGGGAGAAGGGCCTTAGTCAGGGAGGTGACCAAGAACCCGATGGTCACTCTGACAGAGCTCCAGCATTTCTCTGTGGAGAGAGGAGAAACTTCCAGAAGAACAACCATCTCTGCAGCACTCCACCAATCAGGCCTGTATGGTAGAGTGGCCAGACAGAAGCCACTCCTCAGTAAAAGGCACATGACAGCCCACCTGGAGTTTGCCAAAAGGCACCTGAAGGACTCTCAGACCATGAGAAACAAATTTCTCTGGTCTGATGAAACAAAGATTGATCTCTTCGTCCTGAATGGCAAGCGTCATGTCTGGAGGAAACCAGGCACCGCTCATCACCAGCCAATACCATCCCTACAGTGAAGCATGGTGGTGGCAGCATCATGCAGTGGGGATATTTTTCAGTGGCAGGAACTGGGAGACTAGTCAGGATCAAGGGAAAGATGAATGCAGCAATGTACAGAGACATCCTTGATGAAAACCTGCTCCAGAGCACTCTGGACCTCAGACTGGGGTGAAGGTTCATCTTCCAACATGACAGTGACCTTAAGCACACTGCTAAGGTAACAAAGGAGTGGTTACGGGACAACTCTGTGAATGTCCTTGAGTGGCCCAGCAAGAGCCCAGATTTTAACCTGATTGAACATCTCTGGAGAGATCTGAAAATGGCTGTGCACTGACGCTCCCCATCCAACCTCATGGAGCTTGAGAGCTTGAGAGGTCCTGCAAAGAAGAATGGCAGAAACTGCCCAAAAATAGGTGTGCCAAGCTTGTAGCATCTTAAACAAAAAGGCTTGAGGCTGTAATTGGTGCCAAAGGTGCTTCAACAAAGTATTGAGAAAAGGCTGTGAATACTTATGTACATGTGATTTTTGTTTTGTTTTTTATTTTTAATAAATTTGCAAAGATTTCAAACAAACTTCTTTCACGTTGTCATTATGGGGTATTGTTTGTAGATTTTAGAGGAAAATAATGAATATAATCCACTTTGTAATAAGGCTGTAACATACCAAAATGTGGAAAAAGTGAAGTGTTGTGAATACTTTCCGGATGTACTGTATATGTATATGTTTGTAACATACCTTTGCGGTGGCACTAATGCAGTCATCTTCTCGATTGTTCCTTCCTACAGGTAAATGTTTAATATCCAGTAGAATTTTTTTTTTTTTTTACATTCTTTTTAGTTTAACAGACACTGCTAGCCAGAGTGCCCTCATCCACTTTCATTCATTTCTGGTGATTTTATTTCCAGGGGTTATGGACCGATGTTATAAGACATCTGCATATTTTCTATTTTCTTGGTGTAAAGAGCAAAATGGCACATTTACCTATTTAAATGAATATCAGATGCTAAAACTACACTGACTTATAGTCCTTACCAGGAATATACTTTAATCTCTGTTGTTATGCTTGAGGACTTGCTATTGGCTATAGTCATTGCATAATTAATGAGGTACATCTGTGCAGGTTTTGGGGAGTGTTTGGGGGGGTTATTAATTAACATTTAAAAGTTATTGGGGGTTCTAGTTATGTTTTAAGTTCTGTTTAATGTTAATTATGTAGTTTTATGTTATAACATGGGTTTATTTTTTAGTTACCCTGGGTGAGATAGTGTTCTTCTGAGTTAGGAGTGATACTGTTTGCAGCAATGTTTAAAAAAAAAAAAAAGAATTTTCTTGAAGCTCTGAATCAATTCAATCAACTGATATAGTGACTTTTTTTAAATGGCTTATAATGCCATACATTGGCAACACTTGCCTGTGAAATGGCATGATTTGACAAATATAATGCAAGCTTACATGCATTGGTCTGAAACAAATGATTAGTCAAATTTCAAAGCTTTATGAAACATGTATTTTACGCACTTGTCATTTAACATAACCTGTTGATTATTTGAGTAAGACATCAGTTTGATCATTACTATCTATCAAGAAGTGGATGTCACTCATTTTCAGTCAATTCCCATGCTATACTGCTATTAACGCATGTCCCAAAAGTGTGCATGACCAGAACTGTGTGGAAAAAAGTTTACATATACATACATTTTCTTATGTATTTCCATGTTTTTAAGCATATTGGAGAGTGAACTAACTGCAGGGTAAGGCTATGTATTCCCCTCATCCCATCTGATATCTTATTAATAATAATATTAAAAAAAACATTTACTATAGCCTCCATACATTCTACACAAATATACAGTACAACATTCACTCATACAAACACTCCAGCTGAATAACTTGTTTATTATTGACAGATGTCAGTATTTTTAGTCATTTGTTTTCAGATCAAACTGAATAATAAGGATAAATGCTGTTTTCAAAGCAAAAGGAAATCGGAATGTCTGATCCGCTTTGCTCCACATCGACAATGCCATTCAGCCATGACTTAAAACATTTTAAAAGTTGTGATAAAATCTTCTTCACAAGTTTAAGGAATTCTTCTGATTAATTTATTTTCAAAGTCATCTCTGCTGGCTCATTTCAAGTTTGATTAGATGCTTATTGATGTAAATGTGAATGGATATAAAAAAAAATTTTTTTTTAAAAATGCTACAAACTTGTGATGAACTTGTTTTAATTGAACAGTTGCACTATTTAATATTTGTTGTAAAAATGTGAATTTAATTACACAAATAAATGGCATCGGCTGTAACTTCAAGCAATGTAAATTGAATTCTTCCACAGCCGCTGATCTAGAGTCAGGCTTTCACTTCTTGAATTTGAATTTGAGGAGGGGAAGCTGATCCTATACCCAGAGATGCGAAAGCCATATATGCATGTATGCAACGCATGTGGGCACCATGTTAAGATGTGCCCCAGTGGCACACCAAAGGCTGCATTTGGACGAGCTTCTCTCATGAACATGCATACTGTAGGAGGGCTGGGCAGAAGTGACGATTTTTGGTGAAACAATTTAGTGTTCCTCAGAAGAAAGTCATATGAGTTTGAGATGGCTTGAGAGAGAGTAAATGCTTTTCAGAGAATGTTTCATTTTTATTTTTGGGTGAACTATCAATTTAAGCTGGTACAATAAGCTGAAGTGGGTACTTTGTGATTTTTGGATGAGCACATTCTTAATATAGAATGGTTCTGTTTTATTCCTTGAAAATTCCTTTGAAAACAATGGTTAGGTTTTAGTTTATTTTCACACAAACAGGCTTTTATCTTCAAAGTTATATGATGCACAATAAAACTGCATTTCACTGCCTTGGCCAGAAGGCCCATGCAAAGCCAGGCAGGAATAGTGCTATGAGCACAGAAGAGAAAAGATTGACTCCGTTGTTATCCAGGATCGGTTTCCCACAAATTCGTTTGACACTCTGCGTCTCGTAACTCACAACTTTCCCGATGTCTTCGTCGTATCCTTGATGAGGAGGGAAAAAAAACCTCTATTGGTCAAATATTTAGAATGATTTCACAGAACAATGCAAGAAATAAAAGTTCATTGTACAATGCCAGCATACTGTATCTTTTAGAACTGGAAAATTCCTTGAGTGTGTTTGATTGGCAGATATCAAACTGTCAAAATGTCATTGATGGCTTATGAATGGTTGTCAATCATAATAAGGTGTCTAACTCTATTGTCAATCATGTTGAGGTCATGTTGGGATGAACTATCCCTCAAACAAAGATGACAAACGTGTTGTCAATCGTGTTGTATATAGTGTTATAAAATGTCAAGCACTGTCTTTGCAAAAACACAATGTCAATATCGATTACTTTCATGATAAAATCATGTTAAAATGAAATTACCACTGATTACACAAAACTTAGGGCAATGGTTTGCAGAGGACAGCATTTTCACCTGCTCAACTTTAGACAAAGGCTATCACTTCTTGAATATCGATGTAATTATCTGTAAAGGGATTCGTGGAAAGGAGGTGAGAACCGACTTGACGATATAAATTATATTTTAATACGAAACTTAACCAAAAAGACAAACACATAAAGGTGTCGGACAGCTGTCCATAAATCTCTCTCTCTGTCGCACTGCCGTCTCTGGTCGGACTTTATCCCTCTCGGAGGCTTGATTAGCCTGATTAGGGGCCGGGTGTGTGGAATCACGACCCGGCCCCGCCCTCCGCCCTGCCACATCCCTCCCTTGTTCTTTCAGGCCGGGGAGCCCCGGCATAACGTACACCACCCCAACCCCCCTTTTTCTGGGGAGGGGCGTGCCTTCCGCAGTGTCTGCCGGCAGGTCATCCCCGTCTACCTGGATGAGGGAGGGGACAAGGGAAGGGAAAAAAAGTGTGGCACCTACACGCCATAACGCCGACCGTGCCAAATTAACAGCACATTTTAAAAAGAGAGGGTAAGGCCAACATGGAGCGGCAGTGGGAGAGAGAGAGGAGAGAGAGAAAAAAGAAAACACTCGCCGGTTCTCCGATATACCGCAGCTTGGTCCTCAGCCACTCCTCCACCCTCTAATGGATGACAGCCGGACCTCCCCGGACAGATCGGAGGCAGACCTACAGCCCCTGGCGGACAGAACACCCCGCTACATTAATGGTGGACAGTAGGAGTCTCCCCCGCCCCTCCTCCCCTCGAGCTCAGCGGCCGTTCCTCTGCTTCCAGGCGGCCGGGCTCCTCCGTCCTCCGGCGGATGGCCGCAGCTGCTCCATTGGGGTGGATGGTAATGGCAAGGACATTACTACGGCGCATCCCTCATTATTCTATAGTAAGTTAGAATTGAATACAAAGACCAGGAATTATAGAAAGAAATGACCAACATTTCAGCTGCATGAAGTGAGCAAAACTTTGTCAAGCGGCACAAGAAAAGACGCTGTACAGACATATTACTTGGAAGAATTAAGCAGGATTCATTTTGGTATATTCCCCAGCAAAACAGAAGCACTTATCAAAGTGACAATGCTCCTGACCGTACTTTCTGTCCATTTCACTTTCAACTTGTATATTGGGGACAGATGTAAAGTAGTTATATTATGTGCACAATAGTAAAAATGAGATAAATGTCTATATTTTATAATACTTACCATGTTTCATTGCTAACACAATTTCCATTATTGATCGAGTACATAAACAATCAGTGCTCAAAACAATGTCCTTAACTTGCTTACCCCGATTAACTACAGTAAGCCTATAAAAATTATATACATTTTGAGCTGCCGTGTTCAATTTGACACAAAAAGCTGGCTTGTGACGTCCATCTTTGCATCACTACGTCATGTCCATACACACACGAAAAAAATCACCGGCTGTCTCAAGTTCTGACTGAAGAAACTAACTACACTGTTCAGTTCAGTCACACTCACACAGTTAAGGCCAGCATCAATGCAAACTAGATGGATGTTTATCTGTTATCCATTTGGCAAAGTTATTTACCTGCTATAATGCCTGAATATGTTTTCTGGTAGGGTTGTTGAAGCTTGTCATGCTTTAATGAATCGAACATTTCTCGTGTGTTAACTGACCACGATGTATCTATGCTGTCCAGTGAAGTTACTGTGACAGGTTTAAAATGCATGACTTCTCAAATTGATTTCCTGTAATTGTTATATTGCATATTATTTTTACATTGAATAAAGTAGATTTTATCTCCATCATTACTGAATCCTCATTTTATGTTTTTAGTTTACGATGTTATTGTGTGCATTGCATAGACATACTATTGAAGTAACTGATGCTGGACAATATAGTATGAAAATAATAAAGTCTTCTATTGAACTCGTATCAGCCATATCATGAGTTTAACCTCTTAAATGGAAAACTGTAGAACAATTAATTCATTAATAGAAGATAAAACACTTGAATAATCATATTAAGGTATACTGGTGGTGGCTGAGGTGATTCAGGGAAATCGACATGTTATTTGTGTGTGTGTTTTTTCCGCTTATTGGCTGGAGTATGTTTTATAGAATATATTCTGTTTGCAATTCTTTTTTACAAAATGTGTATAGAGCACTTGAGCAATCCGACGGCAGAGTTCTCACGGAGACTCTCGTAGGCGTACTTGGACTTTTTGAGTTCAGAGGGATGGACACCGGCTGGCGCCGTCATGCGTGGGGTTTTTTCTGTTTGTTTGGTTCGGGGGGAAGTTCGGGGTTTGATTGTTGCTCTAATGTTGGAATGTGGCCGTTATAATGTGAATGGGTTGGGCACCCCATAAAAAGAAGGAAGGTTATTTCTTTTCTTAAACATAAGAAATATGATATAGTATTTCTTCAAGAAATGCATCATTCCTCGCAGAAAGCTGAAAAATTTGCGACGATAAATGGGGTCGACATGTTTTCTTTAGCGCTGGCTCAAGTGAGAGGTACATCCACATCTACACCTCCAAAATTCAGAACACCTCCAATCAGAAGCTAATTGGCTAATTGTCTGAAGGCTTGACATCATTTTCTGGAATTTTCCAAGCTGCTTAAAGGCACAGATACCTTAATGTACACTTCTCAGCAAGCTAGAAATGGAAATGATCTAGGTTTCAACCTCTCAACTCAATCAGACAAACTTCTTAAAGCAGACAAGGCAATTTGGGAGTCAAATAGGTTAAGAGCGTTCTCATTTCACAAGACAGACATATCTAGAACTGAAGATGATTTTCCCCATTCACAAAATGCCTCACTTGACAACAGAGTCCGTAGGGTGGAAATGAAAGACTTCAAAAGTTTTCAAACAACCCATTACTGACACAATCCTTCTCCTTGCTCCTGAGAAACAGACCAAGAACAATCCAAGTAAGCTGTTGGTAGTGGCGTGTTAATCATGCCAGACAGGAAATGTGCTGTAATGGTTTGTAGATTGTTGACAGATTTAAAATAAAGCCTTTAAGTGGTAATTTTATGATACATTGGTGGCCAAAAATAATGGCACCCATGTTAAATATGAGCAAAGAAGGCTGTGAAAAAAAATCTGCATTGTTTATCCTTTTGATCTTTCATAAAAAAAAAAAACCCAATTTAAATCACAAAAAAAAAAAAAAAAAAAAAAAAAAACAATCGAACCATTTAGAGGGGAAATATCTCATTATTAAATAAATATTTTTCTCCAAAACATGTTGGCCACAATTATTGGCACCTCTAGAAACTCTTATGAGTCAAATATATCTGAAGTATATTCCCATTCATATTTGACAGTGAACTTTGGTGACAAGGAACATACAATGTTTCAGTAATGACTTCCTGTTTCCCAGGGGTATAAATATGAGGTAACACACAGGCCAAATTCCCTTAATCATCAATCACAGTTGGTTACACTAAAGAATATACTTCTGATGTGTGGCAATAGGTTGTCAAGCTTCACAAAATGGGAAGTGGCTATAAGAAAACAGACAAAGCAGTGAAAATACCCATTTCCCCCATCAGGGCAATAAATCACATGTTCTAATCAACTGGAGATGTTAAGAATCGGCCTGGAAGAGGATGTGTGTCTATACTGTCTCCACGCACAGTGAGGAGGATGGTTCAAGAGGCCAAAGAATCTCCAAGGATCACAGCAGGAGAATTGCAGAAATTAGATGGGGTCAGAAAGTTAAAAAAATCTCAGACATCACCACAAGATGTTTGGGAAGGTTTCATGAAAAAAAGCCTCTGCTCTCATCCAACAACAAACTCGAGCATCTTCAGTTTGCCAGACACTACTGGAACTTCAAATGAGACCGGATTCTATGGTCAGAAAAAAATAAAAATAAAAAATAGAGCTTTTTGGCAGCAAACATCTGTAATAACTGCTCTCTTCAACTGCTTCATCCTCAATCTTGCAACAAAATCATCTGTATGTATTCATTTGGGTTATATTCATGTTCATTGTACTTACTATATTGATGCAAAATGTTTCAGCTAGTAATATGATTTGATAATTATTGTCCACTGGGCTAGTATTAGCAATACTGTGCATCAGAATCCATGTATCGTTAGTTCATTTCATATTCAATTAGGATTTCAAAATCGGATATACATAAAACGACTTGTTTTTTGTCATTTCAATTTAATGCTGAATTTAGGAAATTGGAAAAATAGGCATGGGATACTGTGCATTTTGATTATTGGATTTCACTAATATATGGCTTGAATATATGATTCCCACTTATGGGTGGACCTGAAACACCCCTTTCTTCTGATTGGTCAACCTGCACCGTCATCTTCCTTCCTGTTTAACTGTTCAGCTGAATTTGTCTCAGTTAAAGGTGCACTCCAATACACTTTTCAGCCTCTTCAATTTGCCAGCTGTATGGAACATTACTCTAATTCTGATGCTGTTAGGATGGTACAAGTGCTGTATTAATTATCATGACATTATTATTGAAGTATGTTTATTTCTTTATTTATAGTTTCACTCAGGACCGTGCACAAACATTATGAGGGGCAGTGGCTCAAACTAAGAAAAAGCCATTGCAGTATAAACACTAGTCCTTTTCTTGTGAGTGGTGCACATTAGTAGATCTTACGGTCCGTCGTTTTTAATCAAACACAAACCCATTCGGACCACTAGTAGACATGGTAAATTCACGCCTCACAATATTTGACAGTTCCATGAGAAGTTTTTACAGACCACACTTTCTCCTTGGTGCAGAAGTCAAAGTCTTCACTGTTTAAACACGCTCCCTCATTGGAGACAAAGTCATGGTCACAAGAGATTCCTTTGTGAGTAAGTGCTGTGCTTAACAAGGCTAAAACTAACCCCCTTAAATACACACTACAAAATAACATCAGCATGATTAACAACACGCTTGACATCTTAGTTTGAGTGATAGTTTATGTCAACACCTCAATACAATTGACAACACTATTATGATTGACAGTCATTTGTAGCCATCCATCAGCCATTCATGACATTTTGACAGTTTGACATCTGCCAGTCAAAATAATTTTCAGAGGTAGTACATTATATACTTCATCCCGCAGTTAAAAAAAATAAATAAATAAAAAGTGCATTTATTGCAGCTAAACTGCAAAAACTTTTAATAATCTTCATGGTTGTGATGTCACAACACATGAACATAATATGACCACACACATTTACATGTCAATGGTGCCTTTTAAACGATTCAGTTGGGCACACCAGTCCTGTAATAAGGACGATAAATTATTTTATTCCTAAACATCAGAAGAATTACAATTATTATTACATTCCTTTTTAATTGTAAATTAGGACCTCTGGGTAAAAATTTAATAAAATATGGTATGGTGTGACACCACTGAAACAATGTAAAGAAAGTGAATGGTGACTGGACCCACTGAAATTTTATTGAAATAATTTTCTGTTTTTGGGTGAACTGCCCCTTTAATTACATTCTTTACCTGAATACTGCATGGTTGCCCCCAGGAAAGAGTCCAGCAGTGATCCCAGCAGGCCTCCTAAAGCTCCATACAAGATGATGGGCCACTGAGGATCTGCCAAATGCAGATCTTTAACCATCAGGAGCTGAGTGCAGAAGAATGCTAAACCAACTGAGGCTCCACCCAAGAAACTAGCCACTAGACCAACAAGAGTGACTCCTCCATTGGTACCTAGAATTAATTAACCAATTTTATATCAAAAGAGACAAAGGAGCAACATATGTAACTTCAACAATGTTTACAACATTTTAAGAATTTACTTCATTTAAATAAACAGGGTGTGGCAGCGGGAGCGTGGTCAAGTGTCCTTGAAGTCTTTACACAGGGGTTTTTAAACTTTGTGATTCCAAGAGCCTCCAAATATGAAGTAAGGGACCCCTTTCCAATTTTTTGTATTGAAACCAATTTATACTGTGACAGAGTAAAATATGTGTGATAGTGCTTGCAGCTATATTTAATTATTATTGTTACAACTGTGCGGCCTGCAACACCTTTATTTTTGCATCTGGCCCCCAGTAGAAAATGTTTGGACACCCATGTGATAGACTAAAATAGAGAGATTCAATTGAAACCCCACACATAAGCTTAATCAAATATATACACCATATATACACACACACCGATCAACCTTAACGTTAAAACAACCTGCCAACCTGCTTATTGTGTAAGTCCCTCTCGTGCCGCCAAAACAGTGTCAACCCGCATCTCAGAACAGCATTCTGAGATTCTATTCTTCTCACCACAATTGTACAGAGCGGTTATCTGAGTTAGCATAGACTCTCTCAGTTCAAACCAGTCTGGCCATTCTCTGTTGACCTCTCTCATCAACAAGGTGTTTCTATCCGCAGAACTGCCGCTCACTACATGTTTTTTTGTTTTTGGCACCATTCTGCGTAAATTCTGGGAACTGTTATGTGTGAAAATCCCAGAAATAATCAAACCAGCCTGTCTCACACCAGCTGTCTTGGCAGCACGAGGGGGACTTACTCAATGTTAGGCAGGTGGTTTTAATCTTGTGGCTGAGCTGTTTTTAAATGATAAGCCTTTAAAGTTCCAGCGGTTGGTGTGAAGTAGTGAAAAGCTCATGTGGATTGATAGCTCAGGAGCTGTGTGCTCGTCACTTGTATCAACTACAGAATACTGCCAGAACAGTTTAAAACCCACTTTTCTTTTCTATTATCTGTTTGGATATAGTAAAATAAATATTTATAAAGTAAAATACATCTAGCAGAATCACAAAAAGCCATTTTTCGCCATTTTGACACTGTCCTGTAAGATCATTGTTGGTCATTTGTTCTTATTATACTGTATATAATTTATACATGATATTTCATCTAATATTTGTCCTTCCTTGGACCACATTTCGTAAGTACTAACCACTGTATACCAGGAACACCCCACAAGGCATACAGTTTTGGAGATGCTCTAACACAGTCGTCTAGCATCGCAATTTGGCTTTGGCTATATACACTGTATATATATATTAGGGCTGTCAATTGCTAAAAAAATTTAATCAAATTAATTACATGGTGTCCCGATAAATTAATCGCAATTAAACGCATTTAATCGCATAGACAAATATTTGCTGAGAAAGCCCCTGATATAAAAATAATTCAATATATAATGATGAAATAATTAAACATAGTAATCTTTAAATATTTAACAATTATCTATCTATCTATCTATCTATCTATCTATCTATCTCTCTCTCTATATATATATATATAAAATAAAAATAATTAAGATAATTAAAATTTATTACAGTCTTGTGGCAAGAGTTAATCATTGAAAGACAATACAAAAAGCAGCTTTACAATACAATGTTTATTACCATATTATTGAACATAAGCCAATCATATATATACCTGTGTATATATATACATATATTCAGTGCATCTGTTGTGAAGTGTACAGTAAAATTACTGTTTATTACAGAGTGCATTAAAGTCACGCTGGGGGATCTGTTGGTACAGGGGAAACTTACATGCAAAAAGGTTAAATTATTGCTGATATATAGCCTTAGATCTTTTATAGCCATCAAATTCAACGATGTAGTACATGAGAACGCTATGTACATCTATTAAAAAGCTTTTAGTAACTTTTTGCCAGCATGGTTAGAATTATTATCTGACCCAAATTTTAAAAAGGTTTTTAACTAAATTTCACATTGCGGACAGGATATATGACCTACCATGGCAAAATTGGTATCATTGTTCTCGGTATGACCCCGGGAAAGTAAAAAAAGTCTCATGAAAATATGCCAAATTATTTAAATGTTCTAAGCATTTTTATACATTTCATTATATTTTTTGACCGCTACATTGGCATGATGCCAATGTCACATAACAAGTTACATAACGGTGTCAATGTTTTGTAAAATGAAGCATTTTACAACAAGATTCTAAATGGTGGAAAATCGAGTTGATCAATATGCCTTTAAGAAAGAAAAATAAGAATTTGGGTTCTAGGTATTATGGTTCAAAAGTTATTAACATAAACAGAAGTGCCACTCTGAGATGTTGGTAGTGCTAGAGGGTTGGTGGTGCTGTGGTTTAAGTGGTCCTCTTTCAGTGTGTCAAATTGTATAACTTTCCTCAAAACGTATATGGGCTGCCAGTTGTGAAAGAAGAAAGAAAACACACTTTTTGTGCTTGGCTCCTAAATGGGTACCTACTTTATGCACATGACTTTTTTTTTCTCTGTAACATTTTTCATGGACCATTTAGCATCTCCTTGCGACCCCTGGGGGTCCCTGGAACCCAGTTTGAAAACCCCTGCTTAATGAATATTCCATGTAAATAGTGCTTTACTGAGAGTTAGGCCAGTTATGTAACTTCATAATTTTGCATAGACATGGTTAATGATTCTATCTCACCAGTCTCATGCTCATGTGTAATTTTTAAATGCTTATGGTTAGACTTTCAAAAAAGTGTGACAGTTATATATTTTAAATATGTATTCACAGTGCTCCATGCTAGCCTGCAAGGCTTCTCTTATGGCACTTTTGTAAATGTGAGGGATGTTCACAAACTTGAAGGATACGGCATAATTGGGTGATAAGTTAGAAGCATTTTAAATCTTAAAAAATGAAACTTCATAAAACATTGAACACTGATCACATTTCTAGAAAAATGCTAGTGCTTTTTGATATCATGTGTGATGGTAATGACATTTCTTCAGTTTTTGGATAAAAAGTTGGATCAGCCATGGACTTGCTAACACAGCAAGTTAGCAAGCAGTCATTTATAAAAATGAATAAATTTTTCCTGAATTAAAATTCTCAATTGCTTGAATGGTTTGATAATAACACCTAATAAGCTACTTTCAGATCATTATGTCAATATCTTGAAATGAATTACATGTTCAGATGTTCAAACTGTCAGTCCCCTCATTTACATCAAAACCAACTAGACGCATTCCTAGTAAGCTCATTAAATTTTCTAGTTCTCTAAAATGCTACATGTGATGGTAATGACAGCAATATTGGGACAGCGATTCTTTGCTTTAAAAATCAAAACAATTGCACATAATTACTAAATGGGCTGATCAATGTTTTTCAAGTTCTTAAGAAAAAATGCAAACTATTCATTTACAATAGAAGGGGAGTTCAAAATTCTGGGTAGGGGATTAGCCCTCACATGGTAACTAACAGCACCTGTAACTTAAGGTTAAATTGTATTTAACCAGAATATTTCTTAAACTTCAGTAAACATGAAACATTGTATCTGTACCTGCTGGAACATCTCTCCAGGTGGTAATGAGCCTGGGCTTGCTCTTACTGAGCACTGGGCCAACTTCTGAAGCCCAGGTGTCCCCTGTGCTGCAAGCCAGGGCTCCCAACAGCGATAAACATATCCATGAGGCTGAATACTGCTTCACAAAATCTATAGCCATTTCCCCAGGTCCAGCTTCAATCATATAGAGCAGTGCCAATTCTGTAGGAACTCCACCATTACAGAATACCTGCAACCAATTCCTTTGGCCACCTGCAGAGACAACAAGAGTCATGTTATCCCCAATGATTCTCTAAATCAATGTGATTATTAACGATAACGTAGAGTAGATACTCAACCAGAATGATTTTGATATTATTTCAGGGATTAATATAGTGGTAAATCTTAAAATTCAAATGTGAGTTATAATTGTAAGAATTACAGTATTCTACCCTACAGCATGAGTTCCACATGACCTGATTTCAGAATGTCCACATCACCTAAATGTCTTGATTATTATGAAAACAAAGAAATGTTAGCAACTTTGTGGTGTCCGATTCACACAAAATTTGGTAAACATCATCTACAGATCCTCCTGACAAAAAGTTATCAAAAGAATGTCAAATTATTCCGAAGACATTAGCGATACAGTACCATCGGTGGAATGCAATTCGATACATTGACAAATATCAAATCAGCCAATCCAATCCAGTTTTAGCCCCTAATAACTTGAATTATGAATTCCCAATGGTAATGAACAGATTATACACAAGCAGGGTGTCCGCACGAAGCAAATTTTGAGAGAATCAGGCACAAGGTGGCGCTACAAGCTAATTATATTTTTTGCTAATAAATCTGGAACATTACAGGCATTACATTACATTACATTATCATTCAGTGGCCTATAATGACTAATTGGCCTGTATCTTGTAAGAGCAATATTTAAACTTAACAAAACTTATAACAAATGGACAAGAGAACATTGTGAGGTCACATGCAAAATAAATGTTTCCCAAAGACTAAGTGGGAGTTTGACTAATTGAAAGAACTAGTCCCCACATAGGTTGCATATTCATTGCTATGCACATTAAATATCTTAAACTCAAATCCTCCACAACTTTAATCTGCTGGTAGACTGTGGTTATCTGCTTTCTTACAGCAATTGTGACGCTGCATTCATGATTTATTTTATGGTGGCACTGCCAGCAGCACTTTGAAATCCACACCAAGTATTTTGGTGATAATTTAGATTTGACTTCTACTTATATTGACTTCACAGACTCATCATTGATGTAATTTTGGATGTTTATTTAAAATGTTGCTTTATTCTTGTGCTTCTTGGATAATCAGTCAAACGATTATTGTTTCTATTATTCTGATAAATGTGCTATTCATTTTGAAGTCATTATTTGTACCTTTCCGAATAAGGTACTCAGCTTCGGGCACATCCCTAGTACACATCCACTGCACCACAGAGCCACAACATTGACAGTCACCAAAGGGACATACAAAGCAGAGAATAATCACAATGAGCACAGCAATTATGATGATCAACTTCATATTCATGTAACTTTTCAAAAAAGGGGAAAAATACATTTGTGTGTGGAAAAGACCAGCAACCATTCAGTAAATTCCAAAATTCAGATATTTTTACTGCATGACTTGCACATTTGGGGCTTGATCCCTTGACCCTTGGAACAACAATCCAGAATCTTAGACACTGTGGCACTCAGTTGACACAGCCCAGCCATGGCAAAGAGACTTCCCAAGGTTAGAGTTAGCATACAACTTTAGGTTGTCTTTTGAACTATAGGTGGCACTGTCATCAAACTGCTCATGTATCCTTAGAACATGATGTCGATGATGCATATCAATTTTCTTTTAAATCCGACAATGCATTTAAAAGATATTTCACGTTTTATTAAAGTCCCAAATGGTAAGCCCCCCTCCGACAAAATGTACAAGACAAGTGAGATTCGCTCTCGCATAACCGGTACATGGATGCGCTCTTGCACTTCACAACATCTAATAGTATTATATCGCCATAAAGTTATGGTCTATGAAGCTGGACTACGGTCGAATTGAATTAGAAATATTAATAATTCTGCCCAGCTGAAAAATTCATAACACATACAAATTACATATCAGATGCATATGCTTGTATACTGTCACTGATTAAATATATTTGAATTATTTTAGATGAATATTGGAAGTTTTAAAGTAGGACTGTCACAGATTATTAGTAAACTAATAGCAGTGTATGCTTATCCAGTAAATTAATATTTGAATGAATGCTATATTTATATAGCCCTTTTCTGCACTACACTTAAAGTGCTTTAAGTGCAACTCTCCTCAACCACCACCAGTGTGCAGCATCCACCTTGATGATGCAACGGCAGCCATAGTGCACCAGAACACCCACCACACACCAGCTATTGGTGGAGAGGAGAGAGTACAGTTATAGAGCCAATTCAGGGAATTCCCATAGTATAAGCTACATTTACTGTTGAAATCAGACATTTATTTGGCATTATCAGTACTTTTAAATATCAGGACCCTTAGTATTATTATACATTATATTCAGCATTATACTGTATGCAGTTTAACATTGTAAAATCTTCTGGAAATCCAGAGTGGAAGTGTAGATTCACACTTTGAAAACAGCTGCATGATACACTACAATGAAACTGAAATACAGATATGATGTTGCATGATTTTAATCAAAATGATTGTGATTTGAATTCATAACATGTGAACATTATTAAAAAAAAAACAAAAAAAAAAAAACAGTAAAATGGAAGTCGTGCGCTGGACAGAAACAACTCTTTAACCGCCTCAAACAGCACATGCACTCCATCAACACACCCAGTGGTGTAGATTCCAGGGGGGATGGGGGAAATGTAACCCCCCAATAATCAAAACAAGCAGGTACAACCCCAAAGTGTATTTATTTGTTTTGTATATATATATATATATATATTTCATCTTTTTTTTGTTGCTCACCTTATGTGCCAGAGAAACAAGCGTGCGGCCATCTTGAAAATTTGGTCTAAGAACTTCTGGTTTAGCGTTTTCGTTAAAGAAATCTATGGTGTGATGTCAAGTTGTAATTAGCTAGCAAACAGGATTTACAGGTTATAGAGTTGCCATAACATGTCAAGACAACTGCAAGCAGAGCAGGGAGATTTTAAAACAAGAGTTCTTCATTCATAAATACACCAGATCTTACCTTCACACTGTGAATAATAATAATTCCTTTACATTTATATACTTTTCTAGGCACTCAAAGCACTTTACCTAGAATAAGGGGAATCTCCTCAACCACCACCAGTGTGCAGCATCCACCTGGATGATGCAACAGCAGCCATAGTGCACCAGAACACCCACCACACACCAGCTATTGGTGGAGAGGAGAGAGTAGAGTGATGTAGCCAATTCAGGGATGGAGATTATTAGGAGGCCATGATAGATGGTACCAATGTGGGAAATTTGGCCAGGACACCAGGGTTACACCCCTACTCTTTACAAGAAGTGTCCTGGGATGTTTAATGACCACAGAGTGTCAGGACCTCGGTTTAATGTCTCATCTGAAAGACGGTGCTTTTTTTTTTTTTTTTACAGTATAGTGTCCCTGTCACTATAGTGGGTCATTGGGACACACAAAGACCATAGGGTGAGCAGCAACCTTGGTTTTCCCCAGGAGGTCTCCCATCCAGGTAATGGCCAGGCTCAACCAGGATCCAGTTGCAGAGGGAGGTGTCCAGGCCCAGCAGGTTCAGCTTTCCAATCAGGTGCTGGGGAATTATTGTGTTGAATGCTGAGCTGAAGTCTATCAACAGCATTCGAACGTATGAGTCCTTTTTATCTAGGTGGGTGAGGGCCAGATGGAGGGTTGTGGTGATGGCATCGTCTGTTGAACGGTTTGGATGATACGCAAACTGCAGTGGGTTTAGTGAGGGGGGCAGCTGGGTCTTAATATTCCTCATGACAAGCCTCTCGAAGCACTTTGTGATGATGGGTGTGAGTGCGACGGGACGGTAGTCATTGAGGCAGGACACTGAAGACTTCTTTGGCATGGGAATGATGGTGGTGGCCTTGAAGCAAGTTGGAACGACGGTGCTGCTCAGAGAGATGTTGAAGATATCAGTAAGAACATCTGCCAGCTGGTCAGCACATCCTCTGAGCACTCTGACAGGAATGTTGTCTGGTCCAGCAGCCTTCCGTGGGTTGTATATGTAAATAAGTATACATTTCACTACTTAAAATGCTAATGATATAATGTTAATGTGAAAATCATACAAGAATCGTAAAACACATTCTCTTCCTCACTGCGTCTGCTATATGGATATGCATATGATCAACATGCACTCCTTCAAAATAGTCTGCTTGCTCGCACAATCTTTTAACCTAGTTAAAGTTGAAGAAAATGTTTTTTTTTTTCCTTTTCTCTCTCTCTCCTCTCGCTCTTTCTTTCTCCCACTGCCATTCCGCATTGGCCTTTTCCCTCTCTTTTGAAATATTATGCGTTTTAAGCGTGTAAATACCACATTTTTTCTTTTTTTCCCTCCCCTTGTCCCCTCCCTCATCCAGGTAGACATGGATGACCTGCCGGCAGATGGGGTGGAAGGCACGCCCCACAGGGAAAGGGGGGGGGGGGTGTACATCATGGGGGGCTCCCTAGCCTGAGAGAACGAGGGACGAATGAGGCACGGCGGAGGACGGGGCAGGGTTGTGATTCCACACACAAGGCCCCTAATCAGGCTAATCAAGCCTCAGAGAGGGATAAAGTCCAACTGGAGACTGCCGTGTGAGAGAGAGAGTTACGGGCAGCTGTCTGACAACTGTGTGTGTGTGTGTTTGTCTTTTTGGTTCAGTTTATTATTAAATGATCATTTATATTGTCATGCCAGTTCTCACCTCCTCCTTTCCCTTTTACCATGTTACAAACTGAAAGATGAAATAATGACCAATATTCCTATTGTTCAGTAAACAAACAGCCATGCGTACTTACCTTCTTTGTAATCGGAGTCAATTTGTTTTTTAATGCCCCCCTTCCATTTCGTTAGTTTGCTGGATGTGACGAAAAAGGTCAACAAAGCTGCAAAAAAACTCATGTTGGCCATAGTAAGAATGAAGCCGACCAGCATCGCTGAAATGAGATTAAACATTTATTAATTTCTTAATTAGTCACAAAATTAACAAAATAAATTACTGGATGCACTGCCCTACAAAGGCAAAATGCAGTAACTACATATTTTTGTCAAAATTGATACATAACTTAAATATAAGTATAGTCTCTTATCTGTCAAATGACAGAAGGATTTTGCTGAACTATGCACATATTTAAAGAAAACAGAGAGTGAAAATTTGATAACACTGGGATGGACAATCAAAAAGCTTGAAAGCCATTTTGATTTATCATTGTTGGCGTAGTGACTGTGCTTTGCCTTTGTAGGTCAGTGTAGTTCATCAACTATTTTCAAGTATCACAATACATTTTGAATTGTTTTACCATTTCAAATCTTTCCAAATGTTTTTTTCTTGAAAAGTGTGCTTTCTTTCTTTACAGTTTCTTGTAAAAAACTAAATGGGGGGTTTCACTAAGAATGTATTGCGGCCATTATTTGCACTGTTTTAGAGTGATCACTACAGGAATTATACAAATCAGTCACTGCCACAAATCAGTGTTGAACACAATTTACATGGAGCAATTCCATATTTGAAGTGGTTTTTGAGTGCTAGTGTAGGTTGTGGAGTATGCAGCAGACTAGCACAATCTGGCAAACTTTGTCAGGACTGTACAGCATCACTCCACCTCTGTGACCCTGCCAGCTGAATCCTCTCTTTATAGGATTCCTCTCTGATATTGCACTTGACTACACAGCACATCTGTGAAATTCTGTTGATCATCTGCTTAATTGCACCAGACAAACAGTACTGAGTTTTAAGAATTAAGTACAATCTATATTAAGCCTAGTTTACATAGGAAGGATGCATGTTTGCACTAAAAATAACTGCTGGTGAATAAGAGATTTTTGTGCTGAAATATGCAAGCAAAAATGAAGCAACATTTAGTGAATTTGCGCTGCTATGTTTATGTTGTAAAAAAGCCTTTTAATTTAAACTTGAATCTGGGTCTGTTTCTGACACAAAGCTTTTGTATGGCTTCAGAAGACTCAGAATATAGAATAAGAATAAGTCATATGGACTACTTTTATGGTGCTTTTGTGTCCTTGCAAGCTCCAGTTCTAATCTATTGTAATTGTAAGACAAGAAAAAAACATAAATATGTTATTCACAATTTATCTTTTTGTGTTTCAGAGTGTTATGGCTCGGTCCGCCACATGCATGTCTTCGCTCTTCCTCTTTTGTGTGTGTCAGGTTTACAGGTGATTGCGGAGATGATTAAAGTTGATTTGTGGGGTCTCATGCCTTTCTCTGCCCCATCCAGGACACATCACTCTTAGCGGGGCTTCAGTCAGAATTTAGGCCTCATCATAGTACAGAGACTGCACGTTTTAACGTTAAAAATGAATTGATCTCATCTGATTGCGGATGTATTTCTCTTCTAGTGCTTTTAGATGTTTGCACTGCCTTCAACACCGTAGATCATGGCATTCTCTTGCATAGGCTTGACAATTATGTTGGGATTTGTAGACAGGCATTAACTTGGTTTAGGTCCTATCTATATATCTTGGTTGAGGTCCGCTACCACTTGTCTGTGTAAATGAGGAAATGTCAGATCAAACTAAAGTTATGTATGGAGTGGCACAAGATGATGTTTAACTTTATATTTCTTCGAAACCCGACAAAATTTTCATAATTCTCCAAGTTTGCAAAGTGTATCAATGATATCAAAGATTGGACGGCTAGAAATGTCCTTCTACTCAATTCCGACAAAACAGAGGTACTAATTATTGGACCAAAAACCTCTTCAAATAAGATGCTAAAATATAATTTGACTCTTGATGGATGTACTGTTACGTCGTCTTCTACAGCAAATAACTCAGGTGTTATAACTGATGCCAAACTGTCCTTTGAAAATAAAATTTCCAAAGTTTGTAGAACAGCAATCTTTAACCTCTTTAAATATTGCTATATTACGACTCGACTTGGGATCAATGACTTTTCCACGCATCGATAATCAGAAGATTTTTTTCAGATAGAAATAGAAATAGAAGAGACAACAGTATTTGTCTCTTCAGACATATTTCTCAACACAACATTAAGAAAGTGTGAGGTGATGGAAAATTATAGGGGACCGCACACAGAATGCAAATCAACGTAATTTCTTCATTCTTGAAGAGGGCCATCTGCCCAGCATCAGCTCGTCCTGTGTGTGTGTGTGTGTGTGTGTATGAGATACATGTTATATCACCCTTTTGTGGTCTCTATACACCATTACACCAGACAGTTAAACAAAGTCAATTGAGTGAATTGTAAATCACACAAATTGGGCTTCTAATTTAAATTTGAATATATTGATGCCTCAAATATATATTGATAAAATAACATGCCGATCAATAATAATTATATCGATATCCCATGTTCCGACACATGCTCTCAGTTTCTGATGCTGAAAACGAATTCATGGGCTCATGATGTCAAGACTAGATTATTGTAATGCATTACTGGGAGGATGTACTGCAGGTTCGATAAATAAACTTCAATTGGTTCAAAATGCAGCTGCCAGAGTACTGACTAGAACCAATAAATATGATCATATTAGCCCTGTTTAATCATTAATCAATTAAATTTGTACCTGCTCCTGACCAGGTGTTAATGATGTGTAAGACATCTGAACGTTCTGTGTTCTTTCAGACAAACTGCCTTGCCTTGTGTCCTTAGCATCTATTCTCAATTTGGCCGGCAACATCAGTGCAAACGCGATCCGTTGATGAAAGAGTTTCTTGCAGTATCGTTAAATATTGGATGACAGGCCAACAGAATCAATTCAAGATCGTATTGTGATTAAACGTCTGATTTATACCCCTAGTGACTTACATGTTGTCAAGCAAGATCAAACATGATCGATTAGAGTAGCAACATTAAATTGAAGAGAGAAACAAATTATAATAATAATTTATAATAAATGAAAGTAATAAAACACACAACTGTGTATAACCTGAGTCGAAAATATATTGATAAACAGCTGCAATTTCCTAAATTGTTTTATTCCAAAAAGAATTTTGTAAATTTTTTATTTGAATTGGTGAAACCTTTCGCACATACTGACGGATCCCCCAGCACGAGTTCTTTACTGCTCGCTTGGCTGCAACGTGCACAACACAATGTGACAAAATAATAAAATAATAACAAAATAATGTTTCACACTATTGCAATCTACACTCACACAATTGTACTGTATAACTTTTCTTGATTTGGGCTTTATTTAAAGCATTATGAGTGTATCAAATCCTGAATTTTAATTAATACATTTTAATAAACTTGCTTGTTTTATAGGATTAATCAAAGAAATAATTGAAGATTAATCAATAATAAAATCAATCATTAACTGCAGCCCTAGTGAGTTTGTGTAAGAATGAAGGATTTGAGCTTCTTTTGGACAATGATCTTGTAATTAATGCACACAGTAACACTGCTAGATCATCAGTCCTTACCTCCAATTGCACCACCATGATCAAGACTCTTTCTTTTAAAGGCTCGAATGGTGATAATGAGAGGGATGAGCACTGAAAACAGCCATCGAAATGGCGATACTGGTTGCAGTGTACCTGGAAAATAGTAAATAATATGCAATGAATTACAGATCAGTAGACACATAAACGTCTGCTAAAAAAAAACTAGTGAGCTGCCTCACAGACTACTACATATAGAGGTGCCTTTTAAGGTAGTTCCTTAAAAGAGATGGAACCTTAAAAGAGATCCACATGTGCATTTTGGCTTTTTGCCTAAACTTGGCAGCAGGGAGTAAGACATGACTCACGCAATATTCCAATACTGCAAAACTAAAGTACTGCATAGCACGACAAACCTCCATCTACCAATACATATGTGGAGGTAAAGCCGGCAATATGTGCTTTTTTTACCCTCAACCAAAGCATTAAATGAACTAAAAGGCGGGTACTGTTTGAACAGTGACTGGTAATTTAACCGACCTGTTCATTTTGGACCCTGTTCCCACCTGTATTTAGCATTGTGTACTTGTGATCAGATCTCCTGAGACCGATGTTAATACCAGGTCTGAACAGGGCAAGACAGAGTGACATTTCAAATAAGATGTTGTTGCTTAGACACAAAGATGTGTGCTTGAAGAATTTTTTTTTAATTATTATTAAATTATTATTTTGACATAATTGTAAATGTAAAAGCAATTAAATTAAATCAAATCCCATTCAACACCAACCCCTCCCATATTCCTCTACCTCAGTACAAAAATAAAAAAACAATAGTAGTAAATTAATTATATAGATTAATTCTATAAATTAAATACATATATAAATATAAACTCAGCAAAAAAGGATAATTTCGTAAAAATCCGAAACACCGAAACAAGGGTTTAAACAATGTTTTCCATGCTTGTTCAATGAACCATGAACAATTAATGAACATGCACCTGTGGGACGGTCGTTAAGACACTAACAGCTTACAGACGGTAGGCAATTAAGGGCACAGTTATAAAAACATAGGACACTAAAGAGACCTTTCTACTGACTCTGAAAAACACCAAAAGAAAGATGCCCAGGGTCCCTGCTCATCTGCATGAACGTGCCTTAGGCATGCTGCATGGAGGCATGAGGATTGCAGATGTGGCCAGAGCAATAAATTGCAATGTCCGTACTGTCAGACGCCTAAGACAGCACACAGGAAGGGAGACAGGAAGGACAGCTGATCATCCTCGCAGTGGCAAACCATGTGTAACGACACCTGCACAGGATCAGTACATCCAAATATCACACCTGCGGGACAGGCACAGGATGACAACAACTGCCCGAGTTACATCAGGAACGCACAATCCCTCCATCAGTGCTCAGACTGTCCACAATAGGCTGAGAGAGGCTGGAATGAGGGCTTGTAGGCCTGTTGTGCGGCAGTATTTCTGTAACTTCTGATCTCCTGTGATTTTTACACACAACAGTCTCCAGAATTTACTCTGAATGGTGCCAAAAACAAAAAACATCCAGTGAGGGGCAGGGGACCTACACAATATTAGGCAGGGGGTTTTAATATTGTGGCTGATTGTGTACATGGGAGAAGCATACTGATAATGTTATTTTCTTTCATTTGAGATGGGGAATTAATGAGGCACTACACGGAGTGAATTTGGAAGCCTGGTCTTAAATTGGTAATGTAGACTCAATATACATCTCATTGACTCCTTGGTGATCATGATTTCAAACTTGATAACACTTCCTATAGCACCATCTAGCGCTCTGTGCATATGTCAAGCGCTAGGAAGTGCAATCCACCTTGATGTCATGATTGTGCCTAGAGACTGCAATTACAAGATGCACAGTGAAAAAGGAGTAACATTTCTTCTGTTCTCACCTAGTAACAACTGAATCACTTCAGAAGACATTGATTAAACCACTTGAATCTTATGGATTACTTTTGTGCTGACTTCATCTACTTTTTGGAGCTTTTGGAGTTCTGGTCAACATTCACTTGCAGTTTATGGACCCACAGAGCTGAGATATTTTTCTAAAAATATTTATGTGTTCTGTAGAAACACTTCTAGTATGGCTGGATGGTGTGTAAATGATGCTAAATTTGTGTGTGAACTATACCTTTAAATTAATAAGTTAAATGAAATTAAAAAAAGAGTGCAGCCCTCGAGGCTAAAGGGATCCTTCTTTCTGGGCCCCGGATTTCCAAAGTTGAGTATCCCTGCACTAGATACTCCAGAATGTATGCATCACCACTGGCTAAATTCATCTTCAATATGACAAACTCAAAATTGAAAGTGTTGTCTCACCGTAGTATGTGCTGGCAGTTATGGACAGGACCCAAAACGATAATGAAATTGCCAGTGTTAAACACAACACAATCATGTAAGCCATCATCTTGATGTAATCCTTCATGAATAAACCATCCTCAAAGTGCATTTTCCTTGATAAGCGCAAATCTATGAGAAACATAAAATCAGACAGAACTAGGTGAAATGTCAACATAAATTATTTTTATAACATTTTAAAAGGTTGTAGAAATTATATATGTATATTTAGAATTTAAAAAAATGACTATATTTTATTTTTAAAATATATATATATATATATATATATATATATATATATAAACATTTTACAAATAATTAAGCGATTCAAAATATATTTAATAATTTTTGGCCATTTTATCAAATACGTCAAAAAACACGAAATATAGTTGCAAGAGGAATTTATTGACCCAAAGGTGGCGCTGTCACACAACTTTTCATGTTACCTCAGATCATGGTCCTAATGAAGCGTCACTTGTAAATGAGACACAGCCTCACTTCCTGCTTTACAACAAACTGGTTAACTTGGTTACAGCGTATTTCATTAACGGTTGTGTAAATGATTCAGCAAAAACCTTTTGATAACTTGTGTGCAGTTCAGTCTTAAGATCATCTGAGAGAGAAAAAAATTGTGACAATCGGAAGACATCTTTAGCTGAAGAAGCAAAAGCAATTAACATCATCGTTTAAGATAGCGGCCACTGTAATGTGTTTTTGAATTTTTTATTTAATGGGTCCATTGCTATCTCCACGAGGAGAGTAATCAGAAGAACAAAGCATTTGTTTCTAGACCAAATGATTTATAAGCTGGTGGTGGTGCTATAGAGTTTGTTTTAGAGACACCAAATTTTGTGTTGGGTCTAGTCATACCCAGAGGTTAAATTGGGCCGGAGCGCTCCGGAGCACAGCTCCGCCTCCTCAGGTCCACAACACACCCTGCCGGAGCTCAGCTCCGTCTCCTTCAGCAGTTATTCCACTTGAATTATTTTTCATCTCCTGACTCCTGGCAAATACATGGCATATGAGACTGAATAATTAGCAAGACTACACAGAGACACCCAGGCTACATGGAACTATCAGACGTCATAAATGCATTAATCGCTGGTTCAGCACCCCGCCCACAGCCATCAAGGGAAAACTGTCACAATTCTAAGCATAACAGCGACGTTACCATGGAAACCCAGTGTCAGCCCTCAGCACAACGTGTGTTACAAAGTGACGCACGTTGGTCACGGAAGTAAAGGCTGGACTACAAGAGAGCTGTTTGGAGCAGTTTGTGAACAGTGTTTCTGTTGGAGATAGTAAGTCCCTTTGGGCTGGACTTTGTAAACCTATAACATGCACAAAAAAGATATATAACACAATAAAGGAAAGGGAAAAAGCCAAAAAAGCATAATATGAGCACTTTAAATCAACATAATTTTTTTTGTATAAAAAGATGTTTACATATTTGCCAACCAATATTTTCAAACATGTTCATTTCATACATTTTCCGAGGGTGAAAACTGTTGACAGCCTGTTAACAATCAAGGTAAAAAATAATAATAAAGTAAGTGAATTGTAAAGTATTTGTCTTTGTTTGAATAACTACTCAACCCTACCTTACACATTAATACTGCAAAAAGAGCCCCTTTGGTGTAAAAACACATTACATTTTACGGCGGGATTTTGAATGATGACCATTCACCGTAAATAAGGGCTCCCCCTCCCTACAAAAGCCAATTTAACCACTGGTCATACCCACCCCTATTGAGTGCCAAATTTCATAACTTTTCTTCAAACTTTGTATGGGTTTGCGATAGACTTCCAGAAAGATGAAGAATTATAATAAGAAATAGAATAGATACAATATGTGCCTTTGCCTGGCCCCTATATATAACTGCAAGCAGACCAAGGAGAGTATGATTGGACATCACTGATTATGAATTTAAGAAAAGCAGTGTTAAGAACATGATCTACCCATTTCAGATTTGAACTCAAATATGGGAAAACAGGCCATGGAAATAAAATAACAAAAAACTAAGTCTGCCCACCAATTCTGTGTAATGTAACTGTACCAACTTCTTTCCTGTATCTAGAAGCAGCACCGCTGCATGAATTGCATGAACTTATCGGAATTTAAAAATCAAACAATTAAAAAAAGAACAAAGCATCAGAGTTGTTTAAACCAATGAGCATTAGGCGTCGTTTTCCATCATGCTTGCAGTTTGCGTACTTCGGAAAAAGCATCTGCGCTGCCTTCCTCCAGAGTCTGCGGACGCCTCACTCTCGCTGGGATTTTGTTTACATACGTCATGACATCACAGCAAGTCGGACAGTGTTCTAACCTGCATGCACCTGTCGGTGATCATCAGTCATTGTTCTTTTTCTCTAAATGCCTGCACTGTCCTCCCATCTACAATTGATATAATTCTACTTGTGAATTTGCTCATCTCAAAAGGGTCTAATGACCTTCAAAAATAAACCTGTCCTGGGAAATATTCTGTGGAGTAAAAAGTGACAACTTGCCCGTCTCTCCATATTTATGCTGCATTCCATTAATCTCGGAAAGTCGGATTTCCCAACTTCCTATAAGGAAAGGTGCAATGGAATGCCACTTCAAGATGAAATTCCAACTTGGAAACTCTTGTGGAAATGTACAACTCCGAGATGCAGGTGCGAGACATCACACAAACATGTTAGCACCCGGGGAGTATACAAAGTAAGTGATAGACATTCACTTTTATTAAATAATATCGATAAATTAGTCAAACTTCCTACATTACATGATATTAAAGCTTATTTAACAATACCTGAAGAAACAAGTGTATAAAACATGGAATTATACTCTCTTTTGATAATTGTAAACCTGTAGCACAAATGCTAGCATTGCAGCATTGTTTATCAGATGGGTTGCTAGGGTTGCTCCATCTCTGGTGAGTCAAACCCCTGCTAAACTAACGGGAGCATTGCAGTTTTGTTTCCTTAAATTCTTTATCATTTTCCGAGCATCTGTCAATGAAATGTTTTTTTTTTTGGACAAGCATGGAGGTAGTTTTGAAGAGCTAAGAAATAATTATTTTAATCTGAGGTTTTAAAACCAGGGTTGGGAGGGTTACTTCTGAAATGTATTCCACTACAGATTACAGAATACATGCTGTAAAATGTAATTTGTAATGTATTAGATTACTCAAGGTCAGTAACATACTCTAAATACTTTGGATTACTTCTTCAGCACTGGTAGATTTTTTTCACTTGTTTTGACTATAAAAATACAAAATACACATGTTAAAAATACATTCTCTGAAAAACATAAATATCTTAAGCAGTGTTGTTTCTTAAACAAGATTAATCTAACTGATCTTGTTTTGAGGATTTATAGAAATCTGAACAGTAAAAAAATATACAAATTATTATCAAGAATATGATTTTTGCCCTAATATCAAAGATCTTATTAGAAAAAAGAAAGTTTGATCTAACGTGAATTTTCTAGATAATAAATATGATACTTCAAAAGTACTTCTCTGTCTGCTCGTCTGAATGTAATGCATCATAAGAAAGTGTTTCACCGCTGTTCAAATGCACTTTGGATCACATCATTTACATGTATAAATGTTTTCCATCTGAAAGGACGAAATATTAAATGAAACAAATGACAATAAAATGCAAAGTAATCTCTTCAGTAATCAAAATACTTTTTGAATGTAACTGCATCCTAATTACCAATGATTTAAATTGTAACTGTAGTGGAATACAGTTACTTATATTTGAAATACATATTCCCGTTAATGACTCTGAGAATGTATGGGCTGTTACAGCAAGCAGGCAAAGACGTGAAGACAAACGTGTTGGACATCTGTTGTGCCATTCTTCCTGACTTTACCAGCAACCTACAGCAGGAGCTAGACGTCATTGACTGGCTCGGAAAGAAGATTGAAGCAAATGCTCATCATCAAAGTGAGAACTGTCATCATCCAACTTATGTCCAGATCTACGCGAGATTTGCTGTGGAAAGGTGAAAAAAAAACAAGCACCTATCTAAAAACAAACAAGCTACGATTTGCAGAGGATATGACTACAGACAAAGCCATTTGTAAACAACTGTGGCCAAAAGTGGAGGAGGCTCGGCAGGTGGGAGTTCCTATAAGATTCCTATAAGTGCAAAGGAATTTGCAATAGTATTTTTGTTAAAAAACCCAACTTTTGCGGCACATGGACATCGGAGCAACCGGTGTTCGTGTCTACCATCGCCAGACACTGCTCAAATATAGGATTCATGCAACAACCAAGCTGCATGATGACCTACAGGAGGCGCTACGCGTACTCGGCTTGCTGCGGAGACCAGGCCTCCAGCCCTCGGCGTCGCCTGATGCCGGTGGCTGTGGGAGAGGTGTGAGAGAAAGCGGAAGCATGGCAAGAGGGCGGGGGTTCATGATAGGCTAAAAACAAACCCTAGACAGCCGGCTCTCCCGTCTATCCTGCTCTCAAATGTTTGCTCCCTGGACAATACTGGACTACATCCGAATCCAGCAGGCTACGCAGCATGAGCTTAGAGACTGCTGCATCTTTGTTTTCATGGAGACGTGGCTCAGCGACAGAGTTCCAGACGCCGCCATTCAGCTAGCACGCTGCTGAGGACTGCATCTAACAGGAGCCATCTCTGCTCTTCAGGATGTTTTGAGTGTACTGACTGAGTGTATGTTCAGGGAGGCTGCAACATATGGCAACTCTACCAACTTGGAGGAATACACAGCATCAGTGACCAGCTACATCAGCAAGTGCATTGATGATGTCACTTTCTCCAAGACCATCACCACACGCTCCAACCAGAAGCCGTGGATGTCTGCGGAGGTGCACACGCTGCTGAGGACCCGAGACTCTGCCTTCAGAGGCAGCCCTAAGAACAGCGAGGGCCAAACTGTCCCGGGCCCAGAGAATCCACAGTCACTTCCAGGACAGCAGTGACACGCGGAACATGTGGCAGGGCATCCAGGCCATCACCAACTACAGGACAACATCAGTTGCCTGTGACAAAGATGCCTCCCATCCAGATGCGCTGAATGACTTCTACGTTTGGTTTGAAGTGCAGAATGACGTAGTGGCGAAGAAGACCACCCCTCCTCCCAACGACCTGGTGCCCTGTCTTACCACGTCTGATGTGAGGAAAACTCTATGTAGAGTCATCCCACGGAAGACTGCTGGACCAGACAACATTCCTGTCAGAGTGCTCAGAGGATGTGCTGACCAGCTGGCAGATGTT
Organism: Moxostoma hubbsi; assembly: GCA_032164185.1. Classification (NCBI taxonomy): domain Eukaryota; kingdom Metazoa; phylum Chordata; class Actinopteri; order Cypriniformes; family Catostomidae; genus Moxostoma; species Moxostoma hubbsi. The sequence continues at coordinate 2,882,517 of JAVLUX010000041.1, forward strand.
CTTACTGATATCTTCAACATCTCTCTGAGCAGTGCTGTCGTTCCAACTTGCTTCAAGGCCACCACCATTGTCCCCATGCCAAAGAAGTCTTCAGTGTCCTGCCTCAATGACTACCGTCCCGTCGCACTCACACCCATCATCATGAAGTGCTTTGAGAGGCTCGTCATGAGGCACATTAAGACCCAGCTGCCCCCCTCACTAGACCCACTGCAGTTCGCGTATCGTCCAAACCGTTCAACAGGCGACGCCATCGCCACCACCCTCCATCTGGCCCTCACCCACTTGGAAAAAAAAGGACTCATACGTTCGAATGCTGTTCATAGACTTCAGCTCAGCATTCAACACAATCATTCCTCAGCACCTGATTGGAAAGCTGAACCAGCTGGGCCTGGACACCTCCCTCTGCAACTGGATCCTGGATTTCCTGACTGGGAGACCTCAGTCAGTCCGGATCGGTACCAAAGCATTCGGGCCCTCACGGCCAGACTGTGTAACAGCTTCTTCCCGCAAGCCATCAGACTCCTCAATACACAGAGACTGGTTTGACATACACACACATGTCCTGAGTTGCACTTTAATAACTGTCACTTTATTACTGTCTGCTACCTCAATAACTGGTGTGTGCATAACATACTATGAAATAGAACACTATGTTTACATTTGGCATTTTTAGTAACTGTCATCTTTTTGCACTACTGTGTACTGGTCGGCGCTGCACTGTCTCTTACTGTGTCTATTGTCCTGTTCATTGTTAGTAATTTATTGTACTGTCCCGTACTTTTGCACATGTTTGCACGTGCACTTTATATAGGTATTTTATTTAGTCTGTGTAGTCTCATGTGGTTCTGTGATTGTCCTGTGTTGTTTTATGTAGCACATGGTCCTGGAGGAACGTTGTCTCATTTCACTGTGTACTGTACTAACTGTGTATGGTTGAAACGACAATAAAAACCACTTGACTTGAATTGACTTGACTTGATCCCATCTGGTTGACCTTATTAAATTAATATCAGGTCACATGTCTTCTGGGTGGATAAATCTTTCCACGTATAATAAGAATAAATGGTGTTAACATTTTAGAAAATAAATGTAACAATTTTGTTTTTGATGCATGTGGACGGACGGTTGTCTTTTTTTTTCTTTTTTTTTTAATATTTTGCGTATATTATGCTTGTAATCAATTATAATCCACTTTTAAGCAATATTCATATATCCATTCTTTATATATAATTTATCTATGCAGTCATGTCATCAATGTACTTGATAATACTCAAAATGCATGCAGGGACATTATGGATTTCTTATCTTATTCAGTGTTCAGTGACAATGTTTGTTACTCATGATACCTAACTACTGGAAGTGCTACAATCAGTTAGGCTTATTATAAAAACATAAATATCTTTACACTGCTTACAGAGTTTTAGGCCTTGAATGTCATCGAGACTCAGGCTGAATGTGCTGCTTTCTCTGTCAGAACAGTAACATTGAGATAAACCAAGCTCACACAGATTTGTATTATATAGATTAGGACAAATATATTTTCAGCTCTTCTCTCCTCACTCTCGGCAAAGACTACATCTCTTAATGCTTTCTTTTACTTAGTTCATTAGATGAGACAACATACTATAGACTTAGTTTAGGAGTTATATCTTTAAGACCTATTTACTAAACATTCAACATTTATTTCTTTATTATTTTGCATTTATTCTGTGTTCCTTATAATTGATTTTCTTTCATTAATTTAATTTTACCAATTAAAATAGTTATTCCTTCTTCAACTTGTCCGAGTTATTGGAGTTATTTTCCATTTTCTGGATCAGCCTGCACTAATCAGAGTTTCTGACTGAAATAAAGTTGAAATCGGACCAACTTTGGGATTTTTCTCCTTTAAGGTAAAGATTAGGTAGGTGAGTTTTCATCATCTATTCCTTAATTTCTAGATTGATTGTTGGTGAAGTCTCATGAGGTATATTCCTTGAGGCCGGTTCTCTCAGTTTCGGGTGCAGACAGAGAGAGAACATGCATGTATGAGCAAAACTCACTTCAGCACTTGACAATCAAATAGTGAGAGCAGAGAGCAGATTAACAGTGATTGGGAGGGGCGAGGCCAGTGAAGCCAAGACTAATCACAGGAGCTGGAACAACTGATGCCGGAACAATCAAAAAGGATCAGAGTACTTACTAGATGGCTATATACTTATATACAGCCATGGCCAAAAGTATTGGCAGTGGCATAAATTTTGTGTTTCTGCTTCAGTTGTTGTGGTGTTGATTCACATTGTTTCTGATTATTGTGCAGAGTGATCAGATGCATTTTAAATAACTGCAAAAAGCTTAATTGGCCAGAAATGACATTTATCACAAAAAAACAAAAATTCTCTGTTTTTTTGGCCCTGGCACAAAATGACCAGCTGACATAATTTCACTAATCATATCAGTAGCACCTGGGAAAGTGTGAACAATATTCACACAATATTCTGAATGGATTATAAGAGCAGATTGATTGCTATAAAAGGAGGGGAGAAGTGCTTCCAATCATTTTGTTCTCCTGAGGAGTCAGCTACGGAATTGTGTCACCACCAGTGCAGAGCTGCTCAATATTGGCAGCAGGTTGGTGTGAGTGCATCTGCATGCACAGTGAGGCGAAGACTTTTGGACAATGGCCTGGTGTCAAGAAGGGCAGCAATGAAGCCACTTCTCTCCAAGAAAAACATCAAGGACAGACTGAAATTCTGCAGGAAGTACAAGGATTGGACAGCAGAAGACTGGTGCAAAGTTATTATCTCTGATGAAGCCCCCTTTCGACGGTTCGGGACATCTGTAAAATCAATAGTCCGGAGAAGAAAAGGTGAACGCTACCATGAGTCCTGTGTCGTGCCAACAGTGAAGCATCCTGAGACCATCCATGTGTGGGGTTGCTTTTCATCCAAGGGAGTGGGCTCTCTCACAATTCTGCCCAAAAACACTGACATGCATAAAGTATGGTATCAAAACATCCTGCTAGAGCAACTTCTCACAACGATCCAGGAGCAATTTGGTGATGATCCGTGCATTTTCCAGCATGTTGAAGCACCGTGTCACAAGACAAGAGTGATAATGAAGTCGTTTGGAGATCATTACATTGAAATTTTGGATCTGTGGTCAGGCAACTCCCCGGATCTTAATCCCAAAGAGAACCTGTGGTCAGTCCTCAAAAGGCGAGTGGACAAGCAGAAGCCCCAAATTGTGATCAACTCTGAGCACTAATAAGTCAAGAATGGATCGCCATTAGTCAGGATTTGGCCCAGAAGCTGATATCCAGCATGCCAGAGTGAATTGCAGAGGTTATGAAGAACAAGGGTCAACACTGTAAATATTGACTCTTTGCATATATTGAATGTTTTTGCCAATAAAAGCCTTTAAAACTTATGAAATGCTCATCATTGTTTTCCAGTATACCATAGAAACGTGAAAAATGACAAGATGCTAAGAAAGCTGCACATTAAATTGTTAACCAATTTAACACTGATGGTATTGTAGCGCTCTTTTCAGACCAATTCACCTATGTGGCCAGCTCGAAAACCTGATGGTAATTATAGATTTACAATCGATTATAACATGCTAAATTTTTGGACACCAAAAATAACTCCTATTGTTGAAATTCTGAACAATTTTGAACATCATTTCTCCCAATCACCGCTACTTCTATACAATTGACATCACAAATGGTTTTGGTCACGTCCAATCAAATCAGAAGATTGCTATCGATTTGCGTTCAACAGCAACAGACAACAATACACCTGGACGCGATTGCCATTAGCGTATCATGATAGCCCATCTCTGTTTCATGGTGTCGTTGCACGCGCTATCAAAGCAATTGTGAATTCTTGCTTACCGTCAGTAATAATCCAATACTGCTTTGTCATTCTTCTCACTTTGCCCAACATGGGGTGTCCGTTAGCTACTTTGATGTCATAGTTTAAGTCGAAAAAGAAAGTGCAACTCTTTCTTGTTGAGGTGACGTTATTTTTGGGACATTGTGTTGGTTGCGATGGCAGAAAACCACTTCCAGACAGGGTCACTGCAATTGCTAAATGAACAAAATCAGCAACAATCAAAAGCATGAAATCAGTTATCGGTCTTTTCAATTTCAGCCAAATTTATATTCCTGATTTTTCTGATTTGGCCGGACTCCTTACTGAGGCTGTAAAAGGAGGTCTTCCTGGTACTGCTCCTCTAGAGTGGTCCCAGAGTATACAGATCCAAAACCTTTGCTTGTTGAAATCGAGCCAGGATTGACTCAACTGATGCATTTAACTCTTTCCCTGCTACTAAACCCACTCGCTGACCCTGCCGATGCTATGCTTGATGCTGCTACAATGATAACACTACCTTCACCCCCTGACAGGTCCAATGCTGCTTTGACAGAAAATAAATTCTCCTTCTTCAAAAAATCTCCCTCCACTCTTTCTCTCTTCTCTCTGTACATTATACAGAGTTCCTAGATCCAGGTCTTGTGATATACCAGTTGACGCCTTCCTAGCCATGCTGGGGCGTAACCTCTTCCTGAATGATCCTGCTTTCCTAGCTGTGTTGGTTGGCTGATCAATCCTAACACCACCACCACCACCACCTCCACTCTTCGGGGCTGGGTCTATCACCACTGGAGCCTAGTTTCAGCCACTGAGAACCAACACAACATCACATCAACAGTTTCCATTACACTTTTCCTGTTAACAGATTTCATACCGCTCACGATGGGGTCGATATTATGCTTGTAATCAATTAAAATCTTAATATATCCATTGTTCATATATTCATTTATCTATTCAGTCATGTCATCAATGTACTTGATAATACTTTAAAGATAAAACTGAATTTAGTTTAGGTTTAAGTTATATCAATAAAAAGAGTTAAATATTCAAAAATGTGTTTCTAAATTATTTTGCATTTATTCAGTGTTCGTTATAATTGAACATTTTACCAGTTTAAATTGTTATTACTTCTACAACTCATCTGAATTATTGGAGTTAAATACCATATCAACAAACAGAAATGGGCAATTAATAAACATAACATCCAAGTTGTTGTAGAATATTGTGACTAAAAAAAATAAAAAAGCAATACTACTGTATAGAGTATCTGAAGCCTTTTCTCGAAATAATTCATTTTAATCTGTATTACCCCTACAATTAATTCGTTTTATTATTATTTTGTTTTATTTTGGTGCTGTAACAGTGAGTTCACATTTTAATCCTCTATGTCTAAGTTTGTTTGTAAACGTTTTTGTTTTGCAATTAAATACATTTTTGTATGCAGTTGTGGTCGGAGATTGGAGGAATATCCCAAGATAATCTGCATGTTCGAGTCATGAATTCATTCGGGATTGTCCTGTAGGTTTTATTATGGCAGTCTGACGTTATTGAGTACAATACGGTCTATGGTCAACAAACATTACTTAAATGTCCTTGAACTTTTTGTTGAACTACATAAATGACAGTCATCATTCCTCAAACGTGAATGTTGAAGCCACATTGAAGTAATATGTTTAAAAACAATGCGGGTGCATTCTTTATAGATTTTCAAGAAGCGGAAGACTTACACAGCTAAATAAAGGCATGGTGAACTTTGTGAGATAAGATACATGATCAACAATACCTGAATGAATGCTGGCAACAGTACTTGTTCCCAACTTGTTCCATGTTTCCTGAACTTTAGTCACATTTATCAATTTACAATAATAATAATAATCTAGATGAAGAAAAATCGAGCACCTACAATATGACCATGTCAGATGGAACTACTCAACTGACTTCCGCTCAGATATCAGAGATCTTTTACCATACGCGAGAGCGTACGTCAACTAGCGTACGTCAACTAGCGTGTTACGACAGTAAGTAGCCGTTTGCGGACCCATATAAATGAATTGGGAAAACCGTAAACTGACACATACCTGTCGTAAAATCGTCCGTGAGTTCACTAATAAAACAGCAATTTTATCGTAATAAACTCCAAACACAGTTTACTCCAAAACTATTTATTAGTGTGAAACATGTTGAAGATTAGTGGATAGGCGGCCAATGCATTAGGTGATGAGCTGTTTCCAAACAAACAAGGAAGTCTTAAATAATGCCTAAACTAAAGACTCTACTAAGAATTCAGCTGACTCGATATAAGTGTTAACGGACTATGATCATGGCTTACTCGGACAACACATTGTTTCCTAGAGCTGGCAGAAAATTCTAAAACAGCTATGTATCAACCACAAAAAACATAATATTGAGCAGCAGCCGTCAGAGTTGCATTGGACTGACGTCATCTCCCCTCTTCGAATGATTGGCTAAAGGAGGAACTAGTAGACCAATAGGGACGCAAAACGCCCCCCGATTCACATGAAACTCAACCCACAAGTTTTGGAAAACCAAGCGGAAAACTTGGAAACAAAAGTAAAGAAATATGCAGAGTAAGCGTACAAAAAAATTAAAATATGCGCAAAATGGTCAGAGCACAAAAAAAAAAAAGTAAAATAACGTGATTATTTTTTTTATTTTTTTTTGCTGCCTATTTTAAATGTGTTATATATTTTTGATTCATACTTGTTATTTTTTGATCTTGCACTAATTATTTTGGTCTGCACTTATTATTTTTTTATTCACGTTTATTATTTTGATTAACGCTTATTATTTTTGGATCTGTGACCGCACGCAGTACATTTGACGGGATTTTGATCCCATAGTTGTCATTCCCATTAAAAAAAATAATTCTAAAATGCTGCTGCTATGAATAAGTCAATAGAATCTCTGTGTGACCACTTTGTTATAATTCTAAGCTAACTCTGTGTAGGCTCCCCTTCAGACGGGCCCTGGTCCCAACCAAGGAGCTCTAAAATGGTCAACTAACATGTTTGTTTAAGCATTTGGAAGACGCTTTTATCCACAGCGATTACAGTGCACGTATTGCATGTTACGACAGCAGTCACCATTTGCGGATACCATCCCTGTTGCAAAATTCTCCATGTCTTCTCTTATAAAACAGCAATTTTATCGTTGAAAACTCCACACATAGTTCTTTCCAAAAGGATAGTATAGTGTAAAACACATTGAAGATTATTGGACAGGCGGTCAATTCATGAAATGATGAGCTGTTTCCTCACAGAAGCTTGTAGGCCCAACTATGAAGAAGGGTTCTGGTACGCTCTGCCTTATGATAGAAGACCTGTTTGTGGTTGTCTGCCTTTATTCATAATTTACACTTAAATTGTGCCATGCTATAACAAGCACTTTGCGATTGGCTGCATGCAGCCTCGTCAGGCTATATATCTCAGCTGCACGTCATCAAGCACCATCGAAGAATGTTTCAATTGTGAGGACACTTGGAAGGCAGCCTCGTTTTGCAGAAATTACATAGAGTTATCAATTTACCCAGTGAAACAAGTAATCTCAAGATTTTTCAAAGACATGGAGATTAAATGTGTTTTCTGTAATATAGAGGAAGAGACTATAAATTATTTAATCTTTGAATGCATGTATACCACAATGTTTTGGATTGACATTGAGCATTTCATATTTAAATTCACAACACTGAAGATTCGGATGAAGATATATAGCTATATATAGCTGTGTGACAAAACAATCACATACAATATCACATTGTTTATGGTTCTCCATGCACAAGGGTGGATTAAGAACTGAGAGGCCCATGGGCCAGTACACAATGGAGGCTCCCCTTGATGTGTCAAGTGAGTATGTTCACTTTTATGCGCTACAAGATGCTTGTAGATTTGGTTGGATTTTTCAAATTGACGGAACAACGTCTTACACGGCCATTTACAGTATATGTACTTCTTAATTATGAACCGATCCAAAATCATGCCTTATTAATTGGGATGTGCATAGTATTCAAATACCGAAATCACTATTTGGTTAATCTGCAGGTGTTTAGAGGTCTTCAACCTGATCTGAGTCCAAAGGTACCCGACAAGCCTACAGGTTTTACTACCACACCTGGAGTCGCAAGTTAGAATCCAGGGCGTGCTGAGTGACTCCGGTCAAGCCTCCTAAGCAACCAATTGGCCTGGTTGCTAGGGTGGGTAGAGAGTGGGTATTATGCTGTTCTTGCTCTCGGTGGGGCGCGTGGTGAGTTGTGCGTGGATGCCGCGGAGAATAACGTGAAGCCTGAGATTCGTCCTCGGCCACCTGGATTGAGGCGAGTCACTACGCCACAACGAGGACCTCGAGCACATTGAGAATTGGGCATTCCAAATTTGGGAGAAAAGGGGAGAAAATCAATAATAAAAATAAAACCTACAATTATGGGGTCAGGTTCAGGTCAGTTTTTCAAGTAGGCTATAGGGAGAGTTATGTGCTGTTCATCGAGGTTATGTAAACACGCACTGGATGGCCGTCTTCGATCATTGTGCCACAACTCACTGTTATAAGAAATGTAATATTTATAACGCATCTCAAGTCACCTGCGTTCTGTTTTACAATTATTGTGCTGGACCGTTGCCATTTTTAGACACTGTTAACTTAAAAATAATTTCAATATTTGTTAACGCATCTCGAGATACGTGTTCTTTTTAACCATTTGTTGCAATGCATTAAGCTTTTTCAATGCTACTGTCACAAATCGACATTCTGATGAAGTTCAGGTTGCGAAGAGGACTTAATGTGATTCACCCTGGCAAAGTTTCAGCACTTGATAAATGGTGAGCCAATGTTGATTTCTCCCTTTTGCTCTGGTGTACAGACAATAATTACGCAAGTTAAATGCTGAATCATTTAAAAATCAAAGCACCCCAATAAGTTCTATAAACCATAGCATTCGCTGCCTCATGGAAACTGAAGCTGCCCAGGCAGAATTAGGCATTTTCCATTTATTAAGAATAGACTGTTGCTGGCAGTGACAGAGATCATTTTTGTTCGACTTTAATGTAATTTTTTCATTTGAAGATCTATGTTTAGTGCTATTTAGGCTCATAGCTCACTGTGCACTTTATTCCCTGCTACCTGAGGTTGTGTTTGACACATCCATGGCAATAAACATTCTTTATTGCTGAGTTCCAAGAAATACCAGAATAACCGTTCGTGAACTCTCGTGGTCAACCAAATATTACAAAAGGTTACCGTGCACATATTTAGTGTATTAAGGCACCTTTCTTATTACCATTAAATATTAAATGCATGCAGGACTTAAACATTTTAAGTCCTCTATACTGTTGCACAAATTCTGTCGCTTATTTGAATTTAAACCATCATCTTTGTACACAGCCAGTGTAAACTGCACCTTATCTTTGTGTTTGGAAGTGTTTTGTAAATCAGACCCCGTTTTCTGTAGTCCTTCTAATAAACGTGCTGCACCTGTGAGACACAGATTCCCTGAGCACGCACAAGTGTCTGTGCTCACGCTGCTTTCGTCTGAACTTGTGTATATAATATTTGGCAAAAAATCATAATGGTATTGACCACGAATTAAAATTCAGGGTTCCCTATAGAAAACCCATATTTTATGCTTTTATAGTCCAAGCCAAGTTCTGTATCTATAATATCCAATCATAAAGATCATCCCAAAAGTTTCTGGAAAAATTGCATGAGTAAAATATAGAATCTTTGGATCTTTTTCACAAAAAGTACACTCGTTACAGTCCATGTCAAATCTGTCTCATTACATGGATAAATGTCATTAATTATGTTTAAAAAAAAATATTTTTTTTAAATATGCCTTTGGTGAAATGGGAAAAGAAAGACATTTTGTTTTAATTCCTCTTTTGTACACTCCAAAACAAGACTTCTCTTTTTAATTTTCAGCGGAAACCATTCTTTAGTCAAAAAAGCTCTTAGCACGTTATATTACAGATTTTCTCTTCAAAATAAATGCCAGGAATACTTAAACTGACCAACCTTGGTATCGCAGGAGAATAAAGAAAAGTGCCTTGAATCAGCTGAACCATACTAAGTGGAACTGCTCTAATCAAAAACAGATTTTTCCTTTGATATTCCAACTGATATTGTACATTTTACAGAAGTCAGTGTACGTTAGTATGTCTACTCCATCCATTCGATGTACAATAGACCAGATTTCTTTTCATCCAACCATGAAAAAAAATGATTTAGAATACATCTATTATTCCACTAGGGACAATTATTTGGAGCAAAATTGTGCTTGTGTAACAACTTCCAGTATAATAGAAAAATATCTCAGCTCAGTAGGTCCTTATAATGGATGTGGATGGTAACAACATTTTTGATGCTCCAAAAAGCACAGACAATCAGCATTAACATCATCCGTACGACGTCTTATAAAGCTATACGATCACTTTTGGTGCTAAAAATATCAATATTTAATTACTTTTTAACTATAAATCATCACATCCGGTAAGCAGCAGTATGCACGTTCAAAAACTTGTATCTTCTCTTCATCTCTTAAGGGTGAGTAGTGTGTGCATGACACAGACAAGAGCTGATTCACTTCCCCTCGCGGGTGGTTGAGGAGCTTGGTTTACAGTGGTTCCCTCCAGTGGTCCCAGAAATATCTTGCCTGGATGCCTGAACACGATAGAGATTGTTTCGAACTGCGGTACACACTAAGGTTTTACAGCCGATGTCTTCTGTTCAAGAGTGAGATGGCATGCTTCACCCCATTTTAGATCCGAGACACTTGAATCATATGCTCACAAAGCGCCAATTCAAAACAGTATCTCAGAAACAGATTGTAGAAGGAGGCACGTAGACGTAGGCTTGAAAGGTAAGAACTTTTAATGGCCACAGTGTCGTACACTGCTTCCTCCTTAATAAACAACAAGAACTTTCTAGATATAACAAATCTTTCTTAAGACAGTACACAACAACACTGGACTGTCGTGTGTGTGTGTGTGTGTGTAGGGCTCTCCTTCTCAACTGGAGGTTCTGTGGCCGCTCTTATGCCGCTCTCCCCATGCTCACTGAAATTAGAGACAGGTGTTAGACATAATTTGGCTCAGGTGCAAGCGCACTTACCGCTTTCTCTCCCCGGACGGACGCTTGACCACGCCCCCGTTGACACACAGATCTTCCGCTCTCAGGCTAATTTTCATCAATTGATCTAAAGGATGCACGCATACTTTCATTTACGAGTTGCACCCTGTCTCAGGCTGTTTTGAGATCCGCATTCACGGGAACAGCTTATTAATTCCTTTCTTTGGCACTCCACACTCTCGAAGTGTATCGAAGTGCTCACTCACTTGGGGGGCAGTGGTGGCTCAGCAGTTGAGGCTCTGGGTTTCTGACCAGAAGGTCAGGGGTTCAAGCCCCAGCACCACCAAGATGCCACTGTTGGGCCCTTGAGCAAGGCCCTTAACCCTATCTGCTCCAGGGGTGCCGTATCATGGCTGACCCCAGCTTAACTGGGATATGTGAAAAACTGTCTATATGCAAAAAAAAAACAAAAAAAAAAACTGTGTGTATAATGTGTGACCAAAATACTCTATTGTGTGAGTACGTAAATGTACTTCTCTAAAGCCCAGACTGTACAAGTGGCAATGTCACGCTGGACGTAATGTCGCATCTGCCATCACACTGTTAGGTCTTTTACATGAGACGATTTCAATGCTGGCATTGGCATAACTCGCCGCTGTCTGGCTGCGCTAGCACCTTGGACGGTTCCAAACTTTTAACAGCATCATGCAGTGTCAGGTCTTCTGACAAAAGGTGGTTATCACAGATATGTTCAGTGCATAGTACTTCAGTAATCTGGTAATACTAGCTGTCTCTTAGCCTTGAAAGCTTTGCATTCAGAGGTAGTGAATCACCACGTTCTGACAAAATTACAGTGGTTGCTTGCGTAAATGCCATGCCCTGCTGGGGTGAATGTCACTCTGCAAGCTACAGCATTGTCCGTGAGATGCATCTCTGTGCTAAGTGGCATGTGTTTACAATGTGAACTGCATCGACAGCTCATGCCTGTTATTTGGGCTGGGTCTTTCAAAAGTCACCGTCAACCCAGAAAGGCTATGTGCTTAAGGTTCTATCCACGCTATTCGAGCTCAAGTGGTCCACCTAAAAGCCTTTGTCCCCCCACTGTTTGAGAAGCAGTCGATGCATTTGTTCATTATGCCCTATGTGGCTGTTGTGTCTGCTCTTTGTTTATTATGGAGGATGCACAAAAGGCGTGTCCATCTCCATGCAAAGGTTCTCTCACTGGATCGTTGATCCGAGTGCCCTTGCTTATGAATCACAGTGCGTGAGATGCCCTATTGGTGTGAAAGTGCATTCAACTAAAGGCATAGCCTCTTCATGGGCATGGACAAATAGTGTGTCCTTGCAGGACATATGCTTTGCAGCAGGTTGGTCGTCGCAAACAACACGTAGCATCCATCTCTTCCAAAGTCCAGTTTGTCTAGAGTGCTTATTGTTCCAACACTCAGCACGTGAGCTCAGGCCCTTTTATTACAGGCAGGCTATCTGATATATGTATATTTTGGTACAGCCACCTGTATATATGCTGATGCTGTAATTACCCCCTAGAAGTCACACTTCAAATAAGGAATACATTTCCTTTCCCAACCTTTGGTTGTGAAAGGATTTAATTTAGATTGTGTATTTATATGGTTCATATAGATTCCCAAGCTGAGATTAACTAGAGTTTTGAGGTTCGAGAGATGCGCTGTTGTCCCTCAGTCAGAAATTTCGAAAGAAATGGTGTTCTCGCACTCACATATATAGGCCAACTGCGCACCTAAAGGAGTGGGGGTCTGTGACGAGGAGGGCAGGGCTGAGCTGTGAGTGTATTACAGTGTGTTATTACTGCATTGCGATTAATTGCATACATTTTTTGAATGTGTTATTTTTTTATAAAATAAAAAAACAATTAAGTCGTTAAATCGACAGCCCTAGTTATAACACAATAAACACTCAGCTAGAGTATATTTTAAATAACTGTCCAGGCCGTATGTTAGATTATACATCTGTATTAGAATAGTTAGGAGTGCTTTTTTATGTTCAGTGTTTTTATAGTTTTTAATTCATTAAGAAACACATGTAATTATCTCCACAGTCAATAACTCTCACCTTTGAAACAGTGCATACTGATACATGTCTGTAGAGGCATTTAACAACGGCAAGAATAGAATATTGGGAAAAAGTCTAGACATTCCAAGACAACAGAAAAATAACATTGGCACTTTTTTGCCATCACATTGGAAATGTCCCTTTTCGGATGTATTTTGCACCTAGTTCATTTCCGACAATAGCACTAAAAAGAAAACTAAATAAATATAAATGACACTTTGTTTATGAAAAACTGTAGACTAATTGATTATAGGAGACATTTTATAAACTGCACTTAATTTACGATGATCTCCTTATCAGAAAAGTAATAAAATGACCAAAAAATTCACCTACCGTGTTTATGACTTCTGTCTTGATGTGTCTCTGTATGAAACAGCTTGATGAGGCATTTCAAGTAAGAAAAGCATCATATGATATCAGAAGCCCCGTGCTCTGAAACGCTTTTAATGTCTGATTTTCACAGCTGTCTGACATCTCTTCACTGCAGTTCAATGACTATATTCATCATCAAAACCCTTCAGAAATTTCTGAGAAACACAAGAACTGAGTTTTTAATTTGCGTTGAAAGTACACTGGCTAAAGAGTTTAAAGAAACAAAGCTGCAATAAACCTCAGAGATTAGAGAGTAATGGAAGTGGTTTTGTGTGTGTGTGTGTGTGTGTGTGTGTGTCCTCCGAACTAAAATTCCAATATCATAATTTTGTAGTAACACTTATGTTGTGGTAACAGTAAGGTTGTATTAGTTACCATTAGTTATTCATTACTTAAAGGTGCACTCAATATTTTTTTCCTCATAGAAAAACTTTTACTACTAAAGAAATAAAAAGTAATTTGGAGAAATATGTATAAAACCATGAGCACTTCCATGAGGCGAGGACTGTAGTTATATCAGTAACCTTTATTCTAGATTTAGAGGGTCCCCTCATGGGAGCCCCCATGTTGGAATCACATGACCAGCAGTATAATACTCCCTTAATCTCAGTGACCCTTCTGTTATTTGACACTTTAATTAATTTAACGGGTTAGTTCATCCAAAAAATCTAATTCGCTCATCATTTACTCACCCCTCATGCCATCTAAGATGTGTATGATTTTCTTTCTTCTGCAGAACACAAACGAAGGTTTTTAGAAGGAAATCTCATTTTGTACATGTTGACCGCAGTCTCCTTGGAGATCACGGTTGTAAGCTTGATTACACATCCTGCAACCTGATTGTGCATTGAGACTGCAGTTGTAAGATGTACTGTGAAAAAAGGCACAATATTTTGGTCTGTTCTCACCCAAAACCAACTGTATTGCTTAAGACATTGATTTAACCACTGGAGTCAAAGGCCTGATCACCATTCACTTGCATTGAATGGATCTACAGGGCTGAGATATTCTTCTATATCTCTATTCTATAAATCTTCATTTGTGTTCTGCATAAGAAAGAAAATCATACATATAATATTGTAAAAGCAGCAATAAACACAACAAATAACATACCTGTCTTTGAGTATATAAAAATGACAAAGAATAATTTTTAAATGACATGTCACATATAATTTTGTGGCAGGGCGGAGGGCGGGGCCGGGTTGTGATTCCGCACACCCAACCACTAATCAGGCTAATTAGCCCTCGAGCGGGATAAAGGCCGACCGAAGACGGCAGTGCAACAGAGAGAGAGATTACGGACAGCTGTCCGACACCTGTGTGTGTGTTTGCCTTTTTGGTTAAGTTTATAATTCAAATATTATTTATATTATCAAGCCGGTTCTCGCATCCTCCTTTCCCTTAACCCCTGTACACTGGTGCCGAAACCCGGGAAGGAGGAGGGATGCGCCGTAGTGGAGTCCACGCCACTACCATCCACCCCAACAGAGCAGCCGCGGCCATTCACCAGGGGACGGAGGAGCCTGGCCACCTGAGAGTTGAGGTACGGCCGCCGGTAGGTGGGGGGGTACGAGTCAAAGTAACACCACAAACCTAAGGTTTACCAGCAGAACATTGCCCAGAACATCACACTGCCTCCGCCAGCCTGCATTCTTCCCATAGTGCATCTTGCTGCCATCTCTTCCCCAGGTTAACTATGCATAAGCACCCGGCCGGCCACATGATCTAAAAGAAACTGTGATTCATCAGACCAGACCACTTTTTTCCATTGCTCCATGGTCCAGTTCAGATGCTCACATGCCCATTTTAGGCACTTTCGGCAGTGAAGGGTTAGGCACTTTCGGCGGTGGACAGGGGTCAGAATAGGCACTCTGGCCGGTCTGTGGCTACGCAGCCCCATACGCATCAAGCTGTGATGCGCTGTGTGCTCTGACATCTTTCTATCATGGCCTGCATTAGGTTTTTCACCAATTTGTGCTACAGTAGTGTAAAGTTTCTGAATAATTCTCAGACACAGCAAAGTAGTTTTTAGATCTCTTTTTAGTGAACTCTGTAATCTCCGTTACACTTCTTTTCATTCCTGTTCCCCGCCAACTTCCTTTCTGAAATCCCCCCCACTGCTTCCGTAGTCTCAACCCAACTATCAAACTCCAACGCCCCCTTGTGGACTAAATGAACAATGTCTGCTTTCAAGTTTAAACACATCACATGTGGAAATTATATAACATAATGTCACATGTTATAAACTGTAAACATTACACCATAAACATTACAACCCTCCTTTCGTTAATTAATTTTTTTTTTTTTTTTAACTGTCCACATTATTCAAAGTCAGTGAAGTGTGATGGGGGTCTTCTATTCATCCTGACTGGGTATCTACAAACAGGTGACTGCGACCCAGAGGAGTCAGGAGCTAAGGATTCTGGGGTTTGTTCAGGAAGAGTTTCAGTCCAGTTCATGGCATCTCATCCACCCCTCATGACTTCCAAACCACACGACTGAGAGGGGTGATTTGCATTTGCTGGTAGAGTCTTGAAGTGAGATGAATTTCTGGTGATGACATGATTATTGCGTTTGGCTGTCACCATGGAACCTTTGACAGCAATAACCTTGTATGGCTGGGGGTTATAGGCAGGGCATAGCTTCCCTTCCTTCTTTTGACGACACAGGACCACGTCGTCCACTCTCAGAGCCAACGGAGCAACACGGCGCATCCGGTCCGCATTTTGTTTCATCCTGTTCTTTGCCAGGGCATCTGCCTGTCGTAATGGTGCATCCATCAGAGACTGGAAGGAATAAGGAGATCCAGGTATTTTGATTCGAAGGGGCCTCCCAAACAGCACATCAGCAGGAGCCATTCCAGTCGAGCAGTGAGGCGTGGCCCGGTAGTTGCGGAGGAACGCGTATAGAGTCTGTTTCCATGGGCGGCCTTCAACATGTGTAGCACGTATAGCCTTTTCAAGGGTACGCATAAAACGTTCAGCCTCTGCATTAGCCTGAGGCCAGAGTGGAGTTATCCTCCTATGTCTGAAACCTAGATATGTTGCGAAATCTGCAAATTCTGAGCTTTGGAAGGGCGGGCCATTATCTGTTTTGACCTCCAATGGAATTCCCAGTGTCAAAAATATTTTGTCTAGTTTAGGAATTGTGGCTCTGGCTGACGTGGACTGCAGAATCTCCACCTCTGGATACCTGGAGTATTCATCAATGACCACCAGAAGGTAATCGCCAGAGGGGAATGGACCACAAAAGTCTACACCAACTTTTTCCCATGGTGATGCAGGCAACTCAGACATACAGAGAGGTTCTTGTGTGTGGTTGGGCACAACGGCTTGACAAGGGATGCAGCCAGCTATCATGGTTTCTACTTGTCTGTCAATGCCAGGGAACCAAACTTTCTCCCTGATCAGTTTCTTTGTTTTGACTAACCCCTGCTGGCCTTCATGTGCAAGTGATATTGCTCTGGCTTGTAGAGAATGGGGGATAACAATCTTTGTGCCACGCAGTACAGTGTCATCAGTTGCGGTTACTGTCAGTTCATCTTTGATTTTATAGAATGATTTCATTGCAGCACCATCAACTCCATTAGCAAAATCCTGTTTTTCAGATAGCGACCCCCATGAGCCTCTTTTGATGAATTGGATGACTTTGCATAGAGTGGGGTCAGCTGTGGTTGCATTCTGAATTTCTGTTAATGTCATTGCTTTAGGGACAGCGTTTGCAGTAAGGAAGTTCACGTATTCTTCCACTTGTTGTTCGATGTTTGAAACTTCCTGAAACCCATGTGAAACATGTGTGGGGTGCCGTGACATGTAATCCGCTGGGTTGTCCTTGCCCGACTTGTAACGGACTGTGTAGTTGTAAGGCTGAAGGCGTAGACTCCAGCATTCTATACGAGCAGGCGGCTTGGATTTGGGGTTATTGAAAATCCATTCCAAAGGTTTGTGGTCACTGACAAGGGTAAATGGTGCCCCATAAAGATACATGTGAAAGTGTTCACAGCCCCACACGATGGCGAGAGCCTCACGTTCAGTTTGTGAATACTTTTGTTCAATGGGTGACAAGGCTCTGCTTGCATAGCTTATCACTCTGGCTGGTTCGTGTGGGCCAGTTCTCTGTGCCAACACGGCCCCAAGACCCACAGGAATTGCATCCACTACCAGTTCAGTTAAATTGTATGGGGCAAAATAGATCATGACAGCATCACTTGTTAGACTTTGTTTCAGTTCATCAAAGCACTTTTGATGTTCCTCTGTCCAAGTCCAGCGAACATGTTTTTTTGTAAGTTCTCTCAAAGGTTGAGTTATAGTGGCAAAATCTTTGATGAAACAGGCACTGTAATTTGCCATGCCAAGAAGACTGCGGACTTCGCTAGCATTGGTTGGGGCAGCAGCATCATGTAGCGCCTGAACCTTCTTGGGATCAGGAGAGAAACCCCCATCTGAGAATGTGTAACCGAAGAAGTTCAAAGTGGTTTGTGTGTAAGAGCATTTGGCCTTGTTAAGAGTCAGGTTCTTCTCCTTAAGTCGCTGAAATGTTGCTCTTAAAGCTTGATCATGACTAGCCTTCGTTCTGCCAAACACTAGAATGTCATCGCTCAGATTAATGACTCCTGGGATACCATCCAGGGCTTGCTGAATTGCATTTTGAAATACCTCTGCTGCAGAGGAAACTCCGAAACTCAGTCTTTTATAACGTCGCAGTCCTACATGAGTGGAGAATGTTGTGATATATCGTGATGATGGCTCCAGTTGATGATATCCGCAGTTTAAATCCAGTTTTGAGAAAAATCTGGCTCCATTGAGCGCTTGTATTACGTCATCTACTGTAGGTGTGAGATGTCTTTCTCGTTCAATGGCTTGATTTGGTATCCTCATGTCCACACAAATGCGCACTGCTTCTGGGTCTTTTGGCTTTGGAACAGGAACAATTGGAGAAACCCATGGAGTGGGCCCGTCCACTTTTTCAATAATGTCAAGTTCCTCTAAGCGTTGTAATTCAGCTTCAATTCACTTTCTGATATTTACATTTACATTTATGCATTTGGCAGACGCTTTTATCCAAAGCGACTTATAGAGCCCTTATTACAGGGACAATCCCCCCGGAGCAACCTGGAGTTAAGTGCCTTGCTCAAGGACACAATGGTGGTGGCTGTGGGGTTCGAACCAGCGACCTTCTGATTAGCAGCCCTGTGCTCTGACATCTTTCTATCATGGCCAGCATTAGGTTTTTCACCAATTTGTGCTACAGTAGTGTAAAGTTTCTGAATAATTCTCAGACACAGCAAAGTAGTTTTTAGATCTCTTTTTAGTGAACTCTGTAATCTCCGTTACACTTCTTTTCATTCCTGTTCCCCGCCAACTTCCTTTCTGAAATCCCCCCCACTGCTTCCGTAGTCTCAACCCAACTATCAAACTCCAACGCCCCCTTGTGGACTAAATGAACAATGTCTGCTTTCAAGTTTAAACACATCACATGTGGAAATTATATAACATAATGTCACATGTTATAAACTGTAAACATTACACCATAAACATTACAAGTAGCTCTTTTGTGGGATTGGACCAGACGGGCTAACCTTCAGTCCTCACGCGCATCAATGAGCCTTGGGCTTGACTATTTTAATTGAATCAAGAAATCTATTGATACCCAGCCCTTATGTATTAGTTATCTACATATCTCCATCAGTGCAGTTGATAACGGAATGGTTGGGGTCCGTTTGTGTTGTTCTAATTTTGTTAAGGTCTTCTCTATTTGTTGTGGCCTAGATTCTTGCCTCCTTTTTTGCCACTTGTGAAAGCAATTATGCGGCCTCTCAGATAGGCTTTAGCACAATCGCACAATGTTAACAGTGACATCCCTGGAGTGGAGATGGTTTTTCATTTAGTAAAATAAATTCAGCATACACAGGACATGTAAAATACCAGTAAAAATGCACCTTAAAATAAAAAAATATAGTAAACCTTATGCCTTTTATTATAAAATAGAATATGAATGTTAATATCTATTCTGAAGTTCAGTGCAAACATAACGGTCAACCTATTAAATATTCATTTAGGCAAGAGAAGTCCAATATAAATGTTGATTTAAACATTTACGAGTAAAGATTAACAAATGCTTGTTTGCAGTCATTAATGTTGTGACTTCTTATAATAGAGGAGTATCAAATGAGAACACACAGGTCGGGGTTTCATGAACTTAACTCCTTTACTGTATGCCTCAGCATCACAGCTACAACACTTGTTAAAGGAACACACACACACACACAAATTCTGTTCGGTGTCGGGACAGACATAAGACAAATTTAAGTCATTTTTCAGTTAAAATCTTGACATCACATTGTGTTCACATTAGAACTTGCATTGTTTTAGTGCTAAAAAATAATGCAAGTTCTCGTGTGAATACGTTTGTCACTGTGAACAAGGTCTCAGTCACTCACGAAAGTGGAATTACATTTTTGGGTCCTTTTAAGTGAAACCTGTTACACCAGCTGAAATGGAGTTTGCTACTGGTTTTAAGGGAGTTTATTTTCTAAAAGTTCAGAGGGTGAATTTATAATCCTTAGTTTCCATAATTTAAGAGAAAATATAAATGGGTTTGCCACAATGGATGATGCACAAAAACCAGCAGAGCACCTATTCTCTCCCACAAATGGTTTTTCAACCATCTAAATCTATGAAGTCTAACTGTGACACTGAGGATTGTCTGAAAATGTTGGGGAAATAGTTCGGGTGTGATGCTCTGGGCAATGTTCTGCTGGGAAAACCTGGGTCCAGCCATTCATGTGGAAATCAATTTGATGCATGCCACCAACCTAAACATAGTTGCAGCCAAGGTACACCCCTTCATGGCAATGGTATTCCCTGATGACAGTCGCATCTTTCAGCAGGATAATGCACCCTGCACACATATGGTACTTTTGCACTGCACGTTACGGTTCGACTCGTCTCTACACGCTTTACTTTTCCGAGCTTGCGTTTCCACTGCAGTTTAGTGCCCCTCAACATGGAAGGGATTATAGGATGACCGTCATAGTTGCGCCACCTCTACTGCCACGACATAATCTTAAACAAGACACACAGACATAAACAATAACACGACCACTAGCTGTTAGCTACTAGCTCATTGTGCTGCATAAAGCAGTTATTGCATGGTGATTGTACACAAGTGTAACATTTAAATTGGTTGTTTTAGAAGCAACCTATAGAAGCCAGCACTTCCTGAGAGACTTTTTCATTCATTGCCAACAAGTGAACTGTCTGCACCTCTATTTGCACAATTTGAAAGTCAAGTGAACAAATGATACTGCGATCACTGTAGCTAACTTTAAAACTAGCGGGTTAATGCCGCGTGTCAGAAATCCAGTGATGTTGGTAGTGACAATTCTCCCTGACCAATCAGTGATCTGCAGGATTTTGATGTCATATTTAGTATCGGCTCGGCTCGCTTGGAACCTCGACTGAGGTGGTACTAAAAAAAAAATGCATCAAGTACGATCCACAGTGGAAACCCCCAGAAAAGCGAGCAGAGTTGTACCGTGCAGTGGAAAAGCCCCAATAGTTCGGTAATGCTTTGAAGAACATTAAGAGTCCAAGTTGTTGCCCTGGACTCTCAATCTCAATCTGACTGAGCATCTGTGGGATGTGCTGGACCAACAAATCCATTCCACAGCAGCTCCACCTCACAATTTGGAGAACTTGGAAGGATCTGCTGATAATGTCTTGGTGCCAGATACCACAGGAATACATTCAGCAGTCTTTTAGAGTCCATGCATCAGCAGACATCCTCATTGATCATCGGTCAGTCACATGATATCCTGAACAGTGTAAGGAATTGTTTTCAAAACTGCCAGTAGGGGGAGACAAACTAATGTAAAACAAAAACATACCTTTTAATCACTTTCAACTAACTGCAACTGAACAGAACCATAATCATTTATAATGGTTTTGATAAATTGCAAAGCCATTAATAGAAATATTGATGTATTGCACACTGCATTCATTTGACTTAATGCATAACATGGGAAGGACATCAGGACAGCTGGACAGCTTCTTGAGCTTTGAAGTTAACTTAATTGTTTAACACTTATTTTATTCATATATTTATTTTATTTTTTAACAAAATCTGTTTGAAATTAAACGATCATTGTTGGCTCCCATGTTGAAGACCCCAACAGAAGACTAAAACACTGCTGAGACTCAAACAGTTATTCTGAGTTAGGAACATTAGAGACAAATGATGCATCTTTTTAGTTTGTCTTTATTTAACTTTCAAAAATCACAACACCCAAGTTCAGCATGAGTAAAAAAACAAAACAGAAATGTATCTTAATTGTATCTTGGTCAATGATAAAGTGTGGATGACGATGCCCTTCTCCTGCAAAAGCATGCTGTTCATGTTCCTCAAGTTAAAATAGTGCAGTTCATGGAGTATGAATTGCAATTTCCAGTCAGTCTTGATTTTTCCCATAGAACTAACAGTGTCTACTGCTGCAGACATCAGTGGTCCCAGATGTTGGTACTGTCAGAGGTCCTCGTGTTTTTCAGGTGATTCGACAATTTGAGAAGCTTCAGAATTAAATTCAGGCCCTTCACGATTCTCTTCTAATGACAACAAAGATGACAATATTTATGTATACATTTATGAACTATAAAATGGAAAAAAAGTTCAAGCTAGGTGTATAAAGTAAAAGAAACAAAGCAAAAGACTACAAGTGTAAACATTCAACCAAGGCTTACCTGGTTCTAGCTGTTTGACACAGACGTCATCCTGTTCATGAAAACCAGCGGCACACTGGCACATAAAGCTGCCTTCAGTGTTGACGCACTCCTGGTGTTCTTTAGCACACACCGCCTCTGACTGGTCACACTCATTCACATCTATAAAAGACAGGAGAGAGTGACACTTCAATCATTGCATCACAATTGAAAAATTAACATATATTTCTAGGTTTTCCATGACTGTAGGAACTCAGTGACTTAAATGTAGCTTACTGGAAGTCTGGAACACGTCGCAGCTTAATCTGGCCATGAACCAGCCACATTTACACTGTTGATTCCATTTTATTTCCACAGATATCTAGCACAGAATGGATCTTGTTGCATGCGTATAAACGACAAAAACAATTATGAGATGGGATTTTTTTTTGCATCTGATTGGAGACGATTCCAAATGTGGTTTTAAATCAGATATATATCCGATATCTTGAACTGCCTCTAAACAAGTATCCAGTTTCCTCATATTTCTGACATTAAAATCAGCTGAAACAGAATTTGTGTAACCACATTATTCTGGAAATACAATGTGTGAAGCTATTGTGAAATGGAAAGCACGCATTTGTAGCGAGGAGATATTTAGAAGTTGAAAAGAAATCAGCATAAATCGATATACAAATGGGTGAAGGGAGGAGTGTGACGAGGAGGAGGGTGGGGTCGGGCCGCGAGTGCGCAATCGGGCTAATCCGCCGAGGAGAGGGATAATGCTGAGCTGGATGCAGCAGTTCGGGAGAGAGAGCGCCACACGCAGCTGCCGTGCGTGTGTTTATGTTTTTTGTTTAAGTTTTAATTCAAATATTACTTTGATGCTTTTCCCGGTTCATGCCTCCTTGCCCATCTTAATCCCAGTTACGGTCAGTAATTCATCTCGCTCTCCATCTCATTTTAAATATTTGTAATAAATCATATCATTCTAATCTAATGCATTGCAATCTGAACTCCGTGTCCCACATTAAATAGAATTAAACTTAATTAGCTAAAACACACTTTCCATTTGGTTATTCATTTCATTCATTTTTTTTTCCCTTTAGTAATCTATTTAACATAATGGGTCTGGTAATATTGCCGACATGTTTCAACAGTAAATCTCATTTGCATAATTGAATATAGGCTTGGGATAACAGAATCTTTTCTCCCAGTATTGTGTGCATCATTGAATACATCTTCTGCACGGAGATTTGTGATATTTAAAACCATACTGAAATAACAGTGGAGCAGTAGTTAGGAGTGAACACGGAAGATGGTGTCTCTTATTATCAAGAACATCCTGAAGTTTATAGAAGCAATGCACAATTGGAAGAATTTACATGTGATATGTCATTATTATCTTTTCTGAACCGCAACATCTCCACTTTTAAATAATCTAATGGCACTTTTGCACTGCACGTTACGATTCGACTCAACTCGCTTTACTTTTCTGAGCTTGCATTTCCACTGCAGTTTAGTGCCCCTCAACATGGGTGGGATTATAGGCTGATCGTCATAGTTGCGCCACTTCTACTGCCATGACAAAACAATAACACGGCCACTAACTGTTAGCTACTAGCTCATAGTGCTGCATAAAGCAGTTGTTGCATTGTGATTTTACACAAGTAAAAAAAATAATAATAATCAATCGCCTGGTTGTTTTAGAAGTATAGAGTTAACGTAACAAAATGTACCATCCTCCATCGACTCCAGGGCACTCTCCCTCCCATTGCTCACTGGTTTAGATAGTGTCCATTTGGTCAAACCACTTCCACTTTTCCTTGATGTTTCTGTAATTACTTTGTTTTATTTTAACTTTTCCCTACACTGTTGGTAGGTCCGGTGGTAGCCGTGTGGGGCCAACAGCTGAGACACTTCCTGAGAGGCGTGGTTTTGCGCACAGCCATTTCTTTTTTCACAATTCGAAAGTCACGTGAACAAATGATACAGTTATCGCGGTTGCCAACTTTAAAGCTAGCGGGTTGATGTCACGTGTCGGAAATCCAGTGATGCTGGTAGTGACGATTCTCCCTGACCAATCAGTGATCTGCGCCATATCGGCTCGGCTCGCTTGGAACCTCGACCGAGGTGGTACTAAAAAAGTATCAGGTACCAGGTACTATCTATCCACAGTGGAAAACCCCCCAAAAAACGAGTTGTACCGTGCAGTGGAAAAGCCCCATTAAGTGAATCTGAATAGCTAGTCCTTGGAGGGAGCAGTGAGGGGGAACTGGACAATACGGAGTGATAATAATAATTCCTTACATTTATATAGCACTAGGGACTCAAAGCGCTTTACCTAGTATAGGGGGAAGCTCCTCAACCACCACCAGTGTGCAGCATCCACCTGGATGATGCAACGGCAGCCATAGTGCACCAGAACACCCACCACACACCAGCTATTGGTGGAGAGGAGATAGTAGAGTGGTGGGATTGAAGAATGGGTGTGTTGAGTCTATAGGGTGTTGGCAAAGATTGTTTGAAAAAAAAATACTTAATTTTTGCAATTCCATTTGGTGCCACTAGTAGCACAGAAATGACATACTTCACCCTTTATAGATCGGATGTCACTGACCTTGCAAACTTGGTTAAATCCAGAGATAAATTCCTTCCTAAAAGCTAGTAATAATTGCATTAATCCAGCTACGTACATGAAGGTGTGATACATAATGTTTGTTGACATGATGGTAATTGTTACCTGTACAGGTGCCTTCCTCATCCTTATAGCCATCAGCGCATTTGAGACAGCTATCAGCACCAGGTCCTTTGCAACCGGAGCATCTGGTATTGCATGCTGTGATATAAAATTACAACATATGGATTTTATGTACCATGAATGATTGAAGGAATTCTAAATGCCTTGTTTAAACAAACCTTAACAGGAGAAAGAGCCATCTGTGTTATACCAGAATCGTTTATAATGTTTTTGTAATACGATACAATTTCATGCCCATTTATGTATGTATATGGTAAATAGCCATGGAATAAGCTGATTTGCATCAGAGTCTGGATCATCCAGTCAGGGTTTATTTTGTAATAATGGCAGAGTATTTTCTCACATTCTAGTGAATTAAATATTGGAGTGGAACATGCATAAAGTAACTAGAAAAACATATTTACCATTTTATAAAAAAAACACACCACCAATCGGGACCACATAACAGATGTATTCGAAAATAAAAGAACACAAATGAACTAAGCGTTGAGCAGTCCCTTTCAATTGTTCCGTAGTGAACGCACTTTTACATGCTGGTAAGTTAACAACTGTTAAATTTCATTCTGATAATTGTTTTAAGTACATTTTCAGTACATTGCTTCTCTCATTAGCATGTGCTTTGATTCTGAAGGAAACTGCAGCCTTCTGTGACATGAAGACCTTTAGACAATGATATATAATTACTGCGTACAGTATGCATGCACGGTTAATCCAGATACATGGGAAAATATAAAGCTCATTTCTTTGTTGTTTCCAAGTCTTCACTAAATTATTGTTAGATATGATGAATTGATTCAAATTTGTTGCTCCGGCCAAGATGCAGATCTGTAACTAAAAAATAAATAATTAAAAATGACACATTTCAAATAAAATAATTTGGCCCGCATAAGATAAAGTTTAGTTTAGTTATCAAACTCACAAGCAGTAGCATGCATGAGAGAGATGAGCTATTCGTTGATTTTAGATAGCCAAATGTATTTCTTTAATATTTTTTTATATTTTTGGGGCTATTTAATATTAAGAATACGCTTAATGAAAAATCTTGATTTTATATAGACTATTGTATTCTTTGCTTGTCATGATTTCTATGCTGATAATTCCCCCACATCAGGGTCCGAGTCACAAGTCCAATTTTAATGGACTTGGGACTTGTCACAGTCTCGGATGCATTTTTACTCGGACTCGAGCCTTTGGTTTGAGTCCATGACATTTGTGATGCAATTAAAAAAAAAAAAAAAAAAAATTAACAAAACTTTTAAAAACATTAAAAAAAAAAATTAAAAAAAAATGTATGAACACACCTCTATCTGTATGCAGCTGTATTAGCCCCTGAAGTCATAGCCAGAGTTATTTCATTGATTAAGGAAACTCACGCACGCACACATATGCACACTCATCAACAGGAGTGGACTGGGAAAAGAAACCGGCCCGGGATTTTACATAGAAACTGGCCCAAAAGTTGTTGAGCGGTTATTGCTGTCCTTTTCAGCATATCGCGGCACAATTTTGTGGCCCGTTCTGCATAACGCTGTGGCTCATTTCAGTTTATGGCCCATTCAGCCGGTCCACCCCTGATCAGACCAAAAGTGTTACCAATCCAGCCCTGCTCTTCAGTTAACCAATGTGCTTGAATGTTACTACAGAGACTAATGTATAACATATGAGACAGACAATCTCATAAAGGCGGGACTCAAGTTTAAGAAGCCAAGCGGTAACCTCATGGATTATTCCAGCGACGTGCATCAGTAAGCAGTTCAGATTAAGAGTGTTTGTGTCATGTGAAAATGTCAGTATCTAACTAAACATGCAATATTTGACCACTGTTTTATGACTGAATTTTTGCACAGACCGACAGTAATTTCCAAGGGTGCAAACTATTCACCATTTGGCTAAATTCGCCATTTTGAATTTAAATTGTGTCATATATAGTACGTAATTCATATTCATAATTGTGAATGTGAAAACATTAACAGAGCAGTTTTCAGCATGTGAGACTTTAGACACCGTGATTGTGAGTAAATTGTAAAGGAATTGAATGAATGTGGTAATCTAGCAGGCTTTTCAAGGAGCTTTTTAGAAAATTCTCTTGATATTAAGAAATTATCTATAAAAAAACCAAAGTAGAGCGTTATCACCCAGATCAGAACTAGAACATGGTAAGACCAGTGACCTGTGACTTCTATTGAGTTTTTAGGTTTTTGGCGAGGACAGTGTCATAGATTTATAATGCAAATATTATTAGGTAATAATTTAAAATCAATGTAAGACTTTCTAAATAATTTCTTTGTCTTTAATTCTGAATATTGTACAGCATCTCCCAAGAGTCTTCTTTTAAAAGAGACCGATGATTGAGGATGATTCACCAGTTAAAGGAGTAGTTCTAAACATGGAAAATGTACTCATTTACTCACCCTAATGGACTACTTTTATAAAAAAAAAATTATCTTTGGGCCTTGACAGCAGTGGTCAAGAGACTTGTCAGTTGTATTGATCAAAAGAGCGGAGAAATTCTTCTAAAAATCTTAATTTGTGTTCTGCTGAAGAAAGTACGTCATACACATCCGGGATGGCATGAGGATGAGTAAACAATAAGAAGTTACATTTTTGGGTGAACTATTCCTTAAAGGTAACACAGTAACAAGAAAAGTGTTGCATTACAAATTTTCAATTGTAACAAAAACTACTAGCTCACACAAACCAAAACCTATCGCTGAACTCTCTTCACTGATTTCCTATCATAAATATTCAGTAAGAAGATACTGTATATAATGCATGTTCCCAATCAAGTTACCTTTGCACAGGGAGAAGGTATCATTTCTCTGTTCACTAAAATATCCATCGCTGCAGTCCAGACAAAACTCTCCTTCGTATCCCTTATCACAACTGCATTTCCCATTTCCAGCCCGTGTTCCGTCTCCATCACATTTGCCGTTACCATGGCATGGTCTGTCCCCTCCTCCAACGCAAGCTTAAAATAATTCACAACAAATGACAAAGTTGCAACAAAAGCTTTAATAATCACATGAGAAGTGAGTATTAAGGCACACAGCTTACTCTACACAAGAACATAAAGGCAAAGTCTTCTAGCTATGAAAGCTCAATTTCACACATCGTTGTATTCCGAAATGTGACAGTGTGATTCATAACGCAGTGCAAGTATGTTTTGTGTTGCAAAAAGGGCCACTATAGCAGGCATCAGCACAAACGTTCCTTTTACAGTCAGTTTCTTCTTTCAGGTAAACTACTATCAACAGTTTGAAGAGACCCTTGCGGAGAAAGTTAAAGTTAAAACACTGAGCTCTTTATTTATTGAATGGCTCTTAAAAGTAGAGGTCGACCGATATGGGGTTTTTTTTTCTCCCCAATTTGGAATGCCCAATTCCCAATGCGCTCAGTCTTCGTTGTGGCGTAGCGACTCGTCTCAATCCGAGTGGCGGAGTACGAATCAAAGTTGGCTTCGTGTCTCAGATGTCAATCTGCACATCTTATCACGTGGCTTGTTGAGCGCGTTACCATGGAGACATAGCGTGTGCAGGCTTCACGTTATTCTCCGCGGTATCCACGCACAACTCGTCACATCGAGAGTGAGAACCACAATATAGTGATCACGAGGAGGTTACCCCATGTGACTACCTTCCCTTGCAACCGGGCCAATTTGGTTGCTTAGGAGACCTGACTGGAGTCACTCAGCACGCCCTGACCATTACCCCTTGAATCGTGAGTTTTGAATCCATTATCAATACTCGCTGAGCTCCCCAGGCCCCCTCAATAAGGGTTTTTTAATGGCAGATGTCAATACACAGAGAGCAGGGTGTCCGACATAATCACACAATTTAATAAAATAGTAAATGTAATTGACATACATAAACTGGCTAAAATTTGCTTTTATTTTATATCACACATTATTTACTCTAAACTTCCACACAAAACTTTTAACTTTGTAAAAACAGCACACAGTAGTCAAACAACAATGGACAGCAAGTAGCATTACAAATCACATTTTCTCACAAAAAAAAAGCAATCTAACTAACTGTACAAATAGTAAATATGACATTTACTTCTAGCACACGTGAATTGCTTTAGCTTTGAAGTTGCTCCACTGTTCTCTTGCGGATCCAGCAAGAGCAGAAATCTACTGATTGGAGTGTCACGGACTGACCGCTGCGCAACACTCGAGTCAGGGACACAGCTTTGATCCAGGCTATTCAAATTTTTTAAGTTATGACCGACTTTATTACAGAATTGTGACGCATTTCCTAGTGAAATGGCTTTTCGAACGAGAACAAAAATTTTGTGTGGGGACTGTTTATTTTAGGACAAGCCTGGAGCCGTTGTGCAAATACAGATGAATGCGAAACAAGTAGTAGAAACCAACTTGTGAATCACAATACACCAAGCATAAAGATTAAAGAACACTTACTCTGTATATCCAAGAAACCTCCGTCTGCAGATAAATATAAACAAACTCCAGCCTGTTTCCTTTCGTCTGCGTCATTATTTAAAAGTCATCGTTCTTATGCCCCATCCATACGAAGACAATTGCCCTCAAATGTGAGAGATTCAGAAGGCTGAAAGGTGATAATGGTAAGTCAAAACAAATTGATTCTTATCGTAAAATCAGCTTGGATTAGGGCTGCAACTAACGATTAATCTAGTGATTATTAGAATGATTATTCGACTATTCCGCGATTATTGCAACGATTAATCATTAGCTCTTAACCGATTATTCAGCTTGTGTCCCGACTTAAGGTTGTTTTAAATGTGCTTACTAACAATAGAGAGGACAAAATCATCTTTTAAAAATACCTCTAAATGACATTCACTGGATTAAAGGGGGAAAAAATACTTTACGTTTAATTCAGAAAGAAATTAAATGAAAACAATCCTATTGCTATAAAGTGTTTTTGTCTTGTTTTCCATTTAAAATAGTCCAAAAATCCTTAACAAGATACATTTACTGGTGAAGCAACATAAGATATTTAGACTTGCTTTAAGAGAATATATCTTAAATATAAAATTTATTTTGTGTATTTTTTCCCCTTGGTTATACTTCTGCGAGTGCAGTAAAGACAAAGTATAGTTATATTCAAGATATATATTCTCTAAGAGCAAGTCTAAATATCTTATATGCCGCTTTTCAGGTGAATGCATCTTTTTAAAGGATTTTTAGATATTTTCAAATATTTTTATTTTTCATCATGTTATAATCTAGCTGCAGCAAGCGTGCGCACTTGAGGGATGAGCATCCCGCGACCCAGTTTCCCCAGTTTCAATCTCTCCCCCTTAGATCGGGACAGTCGCGCAACTCATAGAAAAGGAAGAACTGAACATCAGGGCACTTTAAATATCATGAGCTCATATGCTCGAAGCATGAATGTTTAAATTACTAGGACACTGTTTTATTATTGAGGTAACTGTGGCACGGTGGAGGGCGGGGCCGGGTCGTGACTCAACATGCCCGGTCCCGTATTAGGCTAATCAAGTCTCCGAGAGGGTTAAAGGCCGATTGCGGAGGACGGGCGTGAGAGAGAGATCATTACAGACATGTCCGTTGTCTTATGTGTTTGTATTTTGAGTTCCTCATTAAACCCATTATTTTATATGTCAAGCCGGTTTCTCGCCTCTTCCTTGCCCGTGAACTTGATCTGTTCTACATTGGTGCCGAAGCCCGGAAAGGAGGAGGGATACGCCGTAGCGGAGTTCTCGCCACTGCCCAGCGGAGCAGCCGCGGCCATCTGCCGGGGGACAGAAGAGCCCAGCCACGAGGGGAGAAGGGGCTCCTGGCCGACTGCCTGGAGCAGTTAGGGCCGCTGCCAGGGGAGTCCCATACTAGCCACTGGAACGCGGCGGGGTTGGAGGCCGCCGACCGCCTGGATCGGGAGAACCGCTGCCAGGGGTGGGGGGGGGAGGCCCCCCACCCCTGGCATTCAGGTCGATGTAAGCATTCAGGTTGTATTCAGGTGTACTTCCGGGGCATTTGCCAGCCATGCAACTGCCACTAAAAGGAATGGAAAAGATAACGGAGCTCTCGCTACATGTAATCAAGATTTCCTTGGTTGGCAAAGCATTTGCAACTGAATACTTGCTTGAAGCATGTTTCTGTGCCAACATGTTGAGGAGCTGAATATACTTACTATTGCAGTCAGGACCGAATGAGCCTTTAGGACAGCAGACTTTGATGGTCTCAATACAAAACCACTTAAAAAGATCCGGATGTTTAGCTTTCCTGCATCCAAAATGCAAAAATGAAATGAGATTTGTTTTTATCTGACTGAACAGAAGTTTCAGATTTCTGGAATATAAAAATAAGACTGAGAATGACAAGGAAGGTTTTCAGTTATTACGGCACAAGTTCTCCATGTGAGGTCCTGACCTCTTGAACCACCAGGTCTCAAAGTGTTCCTCGTGTTCTTCCACCATGTGGTTGCACTCAAAACTGCTGCTGTCACACAAGCTCTCCAGAATCTCCATCAGCCGAATCTCACTGAAGAAAGCACACATTTGAGAGGATATCAAGATTGCATTACATCCGCTCATTCAAACAAATGCTGCTCTTTGAGTTTTAAGACGGAGTCAAACGATTCATTTTCTTCTCACCTTGATTTATATTTAGAGAGTTTTCTTTCTTCCCATGCCGTGTTCCCACCACCAAAATTTTTCTTTGCCGTTGTTTCTAACCCCTGGAAGAAGAGTAGTAGGTTGACATCCAACAATAACAACTTAAAATTTCACTCTTTTCATCCTTTTAAGCTTGACAGACCCGAGTCCCCATTCACTGGCATTTCATGGCAAATAAACCCTGTAAATACTTCCACTTTTTTTTTTTTTTAACCTCCTGCTATGTTACTTTGTCATCTAGTGCAATAACATTTATACATTTAAGAGCGACTTAACCCTTACATTTTAAGTTACCCAAAGGTCCTTAGAGGACAAAAATGTCCATGTCAAAAGCTGCCATAATAATATTATACATTCATATTATTTTCCACTTTGAATTAGTTAAATTTAACCAACATTATTCCTGACATATCCTAATATTCTTTCATTTTCTGGACTTTAACCCTTTAAAAGCCAGTTTGTTTACATAATGCCACCATTGTTTTTAAACACACACACACACCTACAAAACACACTCCATACCAACACACCTACACAAGTTTAGCTGCATCATGTATTCAATTGGCCTGCAGTGCTCTATAATACAGCAAACAGGAAAACAGCATGTATTTGCTCCATAGGCTAAACATGAGGAAAAAGGCGGCATCTGGTGGAAAATATTAAAAATGTACATTTTGAAGCCAGGGCTCCGGAATGAAAGTATAATACAGAATTAATGATTTTATGCTTTAATGTCACTGGAATCAAATATTGCAGTTTTAATGGGTTTCAAAGGGGACATTATTGTCCTGAAGGAAGTGAGTGTAACTATTTTGTGTACTATAGATGTATTTCAGGAACTGAGGTTGAAATATCAAAATTCCACAAAAAATACAAATCTTTGGATAAATGTATGCCGTTGACATTAATACAGCAAAAATGATCGAAAAATTAAAAATTACAAAAATGTCCCGAAGGTCGCACAAAACCATTTTAAAACATTGTTCAATTAATAGACAATGAAAGACATCATAAAGAAAGATACATACCTTGTCAAAATTGCTGGATATTTGATTGCATGTTGAACATAATGCTTTAAAGTCCTTTGTGTAGACAGGTCTAAAAAGCAAAACAATACATATCAGCTGACAAACACTAAATACGACTACCATGTTTCCCATCCAAGTTTATTATCTAGCTCAAAGCTTCATGTCCGCTAAAAAAAACAATGTTTTTCTGGGTTGCCTGCAGCTGGTTAATATGCCCTGAATCAACGTCTAATGTCGAAAATTAGGACACGTTTATGCATATTCCATGCCGGCAATCTAAAGCGCCACATTCGTGTTTCCGCCTCAGCCGCTTTATGTGATTGTAAAGCGCTCCTGTCAGTCAACTTATGAGCCAATGAAAATAAGCCACGCGCGGGACATTCAAAGAAAGATACTTACATGAGATGGCTGTGTACCTCTGAACGAACGAATGAATGAATGTTATTTTTTTTTATTATATATTTTTTAGGAATTTAATAAATATGTCAAATTATAAGAAAAAACTAATCAAGGCTTCATATTGTTTTAGAACAATTTTTTTAATTTTTTTGTCTTAAAAAATGTTTAAATGTTAAATGACTGAATATATAAATGAATCAATAGTATGCTAATTTCAAGCTGATGCAGTTGCTTGAAATGAGCACTTAATAATCACAACTCAAGAAACACACACAAAAAAAGTGAAAATAGGCCTTACATTTGTCATCAAGGCAGTGATAGATATAATATCGTTGTAAATAATATATATATATTATCACAATAATGGGAAAATTATGAATGCTGAAACTTTTACCTTTATTTCGAAATGTTAATGTTAAACGATGATCTTTCGCGCAAAGAATGGAACATCTTGCACGTGCAGTGTACTTCCGGCTTCCTCCAGAGGGCGCTCGATGGCTCAGACCACCGACTCCTCCATTGAGTCGCATTCAAATCTCAGGACGGTTTTTGTTGAAGACGTATGTGCACGAAAACATACAATCTTTCAAATCTATTAATTCGAATGAATACTGATTGTACTACAAATTGAAACGTGCACCAATATATGAAAATGACTTTAAAAAAAAAAACCCTCATCCAATAATCGCCTTGATTTGAAAGACTGTGATTGGCCCATCCTTACCAGCACTGTGAAAAGTAGCAGGTACTATACATAAGGCGATACCGTTTGAACTGTTATTAACATCTGAATAATGACAACGAGAAACTTTAATAGCAATTTAACTGAAAGAACACCGCAAAAACATAAACAGACGATTATTTAAACTCGTCGTATATGACCATTTAGAGAAAACGCCCATTTCAGGACCGTTTACGAGCAATGTCCATTCTACTCGCTATTTCAATTTATTTGGCGCAGATTCGTGCGCATGCGGAAGAGTAATCTCGCGTTGTGATGGCTCAGAAAGGAGCATTAATTGATCGTTCTCTCTTATTTTTAATCATTGGTGTTGTATTTTTACATTTGTTTACGTGTCCCTACACCAAAGTTGAGGAAAGTTTTAATTTACAAGCGATTCATGATGTTCTCTACCACAGGTTTGATTTTGAAAAGGTAAGATCATATTCCGATGAATCTTACAGTTTATTTTTAAAATGTGAAAATTATTTTTCAACATCTTTATTATGTATTTAAGAGACCACTCCAACTGTTTCTTAAATCAGCATTTCTATGGCCGCCATTCCACTCAGTGTCTGTTGAATCCCTTCTTGAGTGGCACAAAGTCACCCAACAGCAATGTGAAAGACTGGTGGAAAGTGTGCAAAGACGCATGAAAGCTGTGATTAAAAATCAGGATTATTCATTAAAACATTAGTATTGTGTTGTTTATAAATGACTATGAACTTTTTATTTATAAGTGTTATTTTCTGCAAATAAATGCTTTAAAATGACAATATTTGGAATTTGGCAGAAATGTTGTCAGTAGTTTATAGAATGTCGATCAAAACATGATAGTACCGTGATAGTACCGTGATATATGCCCAAATAACATAAGAGTACCATAGTAAACTACCAAAAAAAAAAAAAAAAAAAAAATGGTGATACCATAGTACTTGTTTGTGTTATCCAGCACTGGATTAACTATACCCCTAGTAGGTCTTCATTAAACCATTGTTCTTCCTGTTTCTCCAGTATGATCATCATGAATTTCCTGGTGTGGTTCCCCGCACTTTTCTTGGACCACTGTACATATCAGCGCTCAGTGCACCAGTGAATTGTGTCCTCACCTTCCTTCAAGCACCAAAGTTTTACACTCAGATCCTTGGTATGTCTTAATACATGACTAATAGTTTTATATTAAATAAGAATATTTTTTTCATGAAATATAACTTCAAGAAGCACTTATTGAAGTCCAAGAACAATAACTCTTAACACACAAACTCACAAAATTATTTGTATTCTAAAAGCAGAAATGTTTTTTTACTGATATTTGTTAACACAATTCATTCACATTCATTGTTATCCCATTAAGGTACATGTATTTTCATATTTTTACTGTTATAATGCCACCTTCTGTCCAGACTGTATGAAGTTTCATATGCTTCTTCAGACTAAGCCCTCAAAGAGCCCATATTATGCTCATTTACAGGTTCATAATTTTGTTTTAGGGGGTCTACAACATGTTTACATGTTTAATGTTCAAAAAACACATTATTGTTCTCATACTGGACATTGCTGCAGCACCTCTTTTCACCCTCTGGCTGAAACGCTCTGATTTAGCTCCTGTCTCTTTAAAGCCCCCCTTTCTGAAAAGCCCAGACTGCTATGATTGGATAGCTGGTCCAGTCTGTTGTGATTGGTCAACCGATTAGATTGGGTGTCAGAAATGTAACGCCCCTTATTATAACCCAAAGTTGCCCTTAGGCGGGCATTGTGCAAATATGTTACATAGTGACATAGCCACAGAAGTAATGGCTGGACTGCAAACCAGGGCTTTCAGGCAGTTCAGGAGGAGCAAAAATGCACTAAAGGAAAGGTAAAATCCCAAAGAGCATAATAGTAGGATAAGTAAATAAGTAGGAGAGGGGGTAAAATCTTTGTCAATCTTTGACCTGCAACCGCCTCTCACTCACACCATCACAGTCATAAGTGTCTCCCTCCTGATCCGTCACCGTTATTTGCGTCTCTCTCTCGCAATCCATCACTGTTAATATGTAAACAGTTGAAAACAACATTTGGTGACTCTCCCTGCCACAGAAAGATTTTACCCCTGCTGGTAAGTAGTTCACCCAAAAAATGAGAATTCTCATGATTTTCACATATATGCCGTCACAAACTTATATGACTTTGGTTCTTCCGTGGAACACAAATGAAGATATTTTGATGGAGATATAATGTAAATATGTCCATACAATGCAAATAAATTGGGCCAAATATTCAAGCTCCAGAAAGGACATAAAGGCAGCATAGAAGTAATCCATTTGACTGAAGTGATCCAATCAGTTGTGGGTGAGAAATGCAATCCTTTTCACTATAAATCTTGACATCAACAGTCTCCTTGGCGATCATGATTTCAAGTTTGATTATGATTCCTAGCGCTCTGCGTATGCATCAAGAACATGGAAGTGCAATTGACTCCATGCGTGGCACCTAGCTTATATATTTGCATATATATATCGTATTCAGCCATATTAAAAGTGTTGAGTCGCAGCAAACTACTCTTGTTTCTTAAATAAAATGATTGATCACTAATTGATCACAACAAATTATTTGGTAAAAGTATAAAAATACTTTCAGAGCTCCAATAAGTGTAATACATATGTCATCATTCACTTGCTCATTTGACGTGAAGCTGGCGTATCGTACTGTAATTGTGAAATCATAACATCACAGAGGTATACTTAATCTAGCAAGTATAATGTTATGTATAAGTATATAAACCAATTCAAGGGCGATTCGTCTGCTCCTGTTTCTGGCTAGTTTGAAACTCATTCAAAACAAGAGTGGGAGGTGCTTCGCTCATGGTGACTTTAACACATTAACACTTTAGTAACGTTAAAAACATTAATACGATTGTAATCAAATGTCATTATTAAAATGTGGACCATGTTGTTTGACAGCTGGATGCTCCCTAGATGCCTGGAACTAATGGAATTTAAAGTGTTTAGATTTCTGAAAATGCAACCACAAATGGACGCGTGAACCACTGCAGTAAAGTGAGGTGCCTGGATGGATACGTGCAGTACTAACAACTGTAGCACATGTTTTTTCTCTAGTAGGTGTGTGACATTTTTGCCAACTAATAAGTTTGATAGGAAGAGTTTAGCTGGCTAATTAAGTCAGTGTATTTTTTATGGGCTCTAAAATTGACTATAGATCGCCCCATTATAATGAATGAAGCTGCACAAGTCATTTTTACAGTCATATTTGGGGCCCAAGCACTGAAAGTGTGGTGAGGAGGGGGGCACTTTGAAAATGGACATGTATGTGGAGCTCTGTAGCACCCCCATTTTCACTTATGTTACCAAAATTGGTACATGTATAGTTCTCATCAAGCCGAACAACTTCAATACTCAGTCATTAACTCTGCCCAAAAGGAAGTCTGCCATTTTTGGATTTTCTGGAAACCGCAGGCTCTAAACTTTTAAATACTACTAGGGAATTCATGTGACTGGCACAAAATTTGTGCAACAACATGCCAAGATATTGTAGATGCTAAATTGCGAACGGATTTTCATGGTGTCGTCATGGCGAAGCAATACATTTTTGGCGGAAAATGAGAAACAGGAAGTGCCATATATCTTCTGTGTGCATTGTGTGATTTTTATAAAAATTCAGCGGTATGTTTGGTAATGGGGCTGATCACATGGTCAACATTGCATTGTTTTCCAAAAGGAATGGACCCATGGTGCTTGGGCCTGTCATAGCTGCTTGCAGCTATATTGCTATTGCTTTTATCCAAAGTGACTTACAAATGAGAAACCTAACAAGCTATTTGTCATGCAAAAATCAACAATATCTGCAGTGTCGCACTGCCACATTCTCAGCTGGAGTACTATAGAAGCTATACTACTCCAGTTTTCCTTCGCTGTAAATAACGCGCTTTCTCGTTTGTCACTTCTCACTGAAGCTTACGCTACGCCTACGTCATATGCTGGAACTCGACTTGCTCATGAATGCGTGGACGGCCGTTACTGGAAGCCAGTGATTATAGTTATAAATATGGATATTTTTCATATATGGATAAAAAAACGCATTGCTTCACTTCAGAAGCCCTTTATTAACCCCCTGGAGCTGTATGGATTACTTCTATGATGCATGGATGTGCTTTTTTGGGCTTTTTTTTTTACCAGTCACTCCCATTATAAAGCTTGGAAGAGACAGGATATTTTTGAATATAACTCTGATTGTTTTTGGCTTAAAGAAGAAAGTCATATACACCTAGGATGGCTTGAGGGGTGTAATTTTTAGGTGAACACTTAATACTTATTATGCTGTCCTTGATTCTGCTCCATATATATATACAATATTCAACAAAGTACAAATCAAACTGAGGTATTTCATGCCAAAAGGAAATTGATAGTTTCAAAATAGTTTCATTTTCACCATTACAAAATGAACAACTAAAAGCAGTCCAATTGATACCTCTTACATAAAACGTACTGTTTACATGTCTTTCTAATATCAAATTATTAGTATTCAACATTAACACATAAATGCAATAAATGTAGTTGAAACAATCAATAAATGAATTTCTCCCACAATTCCCTCTTTTTGATTATATTAGTCAACACAGTGTATGAAAATTCGTTTTGGAACCTGGAAATAGGTTATGTGGTTATATTCAGTATTCAAACTACTCATTTATCAAATGGAAACATGATTAGTAAAAATATATCTGAACACTCAATGAAATAGTGAAGTACCCATGAAATCAATCATTTGTATTCCCCTATTTTTTTGCAATTCCATCTCTTCACTAGCCTCACACATCTCTCGATACTCCCTCAATCACCTCTACATGCTTCTGTCATTCCCACTCTGCAACAACATGTGATTATCTTGATCAGAACAAAAATCAACCAAATAGCAATTGCACCTAAAATGCTCAAAATATGTTTCAAACCACCTGCTGAACTAAAAATACTACTAAACCAAGAATCCCATGGTCCATCCAACCATCCGTTCTCCTTGTGTATCTGAGTAACTTCATGGTGGATCTCTTTCGTCAAAATTTCTACTATGTTTGTGTCTGAAATGGACATGCATTATCCTGTCCCTATCAGTTAAATAGTGAAAAGCCTCATTCTCGCATATGAAAGCCAAATTCGCTGGTGCTATTGTAGATGGAGTCTGCTCTAAAGGAATCAATCTGTTATTGCCTTGACCTACTGATTCCTCATGTCCTTTGCCTATCCTACAAATTGGGCTTTGGGTAGGTATCATTGAAGTACCAATTACCTGTGACGGATCATTTACTAGTAGCACTTTATTTTACAGTACTATTCTACATTTACATACTATATAATTACAATAACTATGTACTAACCCTAATTTTAAGCCATATTAAGTGCATGTAGTTACCTAATATTACTCCGTACTTTCTTTAGTATGTGCACTGTAAGTATTATGAAAGTACATGCACTGTAAAATGAAGTGCAACCCATTTAATTGGGGTAGCAAAGGGCATCGTCTGTTATTTCTCCTACGGATGCGGGACCACCGTACATGGGCCATCCTGACGCAGAATCTGTTGGACAATAATGACACACCCAACAATTTGTTTGGTTGGTTCTTTCAACAATTTTTTTTGGACAGGCTAACGATTTTCTCTTGTCCAGCTTTGATTTTT
This sequence comes from Moxostoma hubbsi, assembly GCA_032164185.1. Classification (NCBI taxonomy): domain Eukaryota; kingdom Metazoa; phylum Chordata; class Actinopteri; order Cypriniformes; family Catostomidae; genus Moxostoma; species Moxostoma hubbsi. The sequence goes on from JAVLUX010000041.1 coordinate 2,921,808, forward strand.
CCCTTGGTTTTTCTAAATCGTGTTTATACTTCCTGCACTCTTCAGAGATCTGCATTTATGTTGGATTGTAATCTGGTTCTCTAAAACTTCCCGTATTCACTGTCCCTGCACTCAGTCCTGCTGTCTGATCTTTCTTAATACACCACCAATAATTTAGGTCAGATGCATATTCACCATCTAGAAAAATCACTACCATACTTCATGAAGTTGTACTTTGGACAGTCATGTGATACTTGTTCAGCGTTACAAAAGTACTTCCTTCAGTACCCTCACATTGTGCTAGCATCCAATTTCCCTCATCACAATCACCTTGATAGCACACTAATGTCATCCTATCATACTGTGGTCTTGTTTCCCTTCTTACTCTAATCTGTCTTTCAGACATAAAATAACTGGGACCTTGAAAACTTTTCTTCTTCACTACCCTTCCAGGTTCCAGGCATTCCAAACCAAGGTTGATTGTTCCCATGTTTATTTCTTTACTGGGTTTGTCTCTTTACGAGCCTTTTCAGCAGCGGCGTAGGTGAACCAGGGAGCAGGTACTAGCACTTCTACCTGGATACTCCTCAATTGCGTTGGTTATTCCTAGTCAACTTTTTACAATGTGACGCGTGTATCCAGACCAACTTCATCATTCTGTTGTCTTTCAGTCGAATATGGACTCTGTCCACATATGGCTTTGGTCCAACATATTAGGCTAGGCTATCTTTTCCGCTCTCCTGGCACGCTCCACCTCTGTCTACAACTGCTGTCTTGCTTTGCTGTCAGCGGGCATCAGGTCCTCCTTGAATTGCAAACCGTTAGTCTTCAGGTACTTGTTGTTTTTTGCCACCCTCTAATTTGGAGCATTTCTCAAAACGTGAAATTATTACAGGCCTGGTTCGCTGGTTATCATTAGCTGCATTTCCACTATCGGGCCAAATGAGAGCTTGCTAGTACATGCCAGGGCCAGTTCCCATTCTGCGTTCCCAGTGTCACTTCCGGGGCTTCATCGTGCCACCTCGAGGCCAACTGAGAATTGAGGCAGGGTCAGTGTCAAATGCGGAGTTTTGCAGAGTCAGGTCAGAGGTTTCATAGTATTCTGCTGCTTTCTTTAAACATAAAGAAAGAGAATGAAAAGACGTCGCAAATTCTGTCAAAGGCATTTATTTCAGCACCTAAAATGAACAGCGACCGATCAAACAAATCATAAATACTGTATAATCTATATTAAGTAGACTATACGAAAAAAAAAAAAAAAAACCGGATTGACTGTTCCACAGAGATAAGACATAGTTGGCAAACTTTAACTGCACTGAAGTTGATGATTCTCCCGTGGGGTTCGACCTTCCCTGTGAGCACGATTTAGACTGGTAAAAAAAGATTTCTGCCACTGACAATTTTTTTTTTACATGAAATAAGCATTTAATTTAACTATCCAAGGTACAAATAAGTTTTTGGAATTTCAAATACTTCATTCAAAATCCCCTTGACTCAAAAATCTAAGAGGGCACGTGCCCCTTCAGTCTGAATGGACGTGACACCTCTGAACACAACAAATATTGTAGTAGAGCGGTGGAGTTCACAACGAAAAACTCTTGAGGGAAAACACAATGATAAATGTCCTTCTGACATGTTATTCCCTTGTATGAAGATGTGAATTAACTGGAGCCATCCTAATTTACACCTGGTATCGTGCGTCTCTTTATACCAATGGTGTTTCGATTTCATAACCCCGAATAAGCTCCATGTACTTGAGTATGTGCTTCTCCAAATGTTCCAAATGTTATTTATTATAGTCGCACTTAACTGGCAAAGTTTAAAAATCTTGTTTTAGCGCAGCGGTCAGTGGAAGTATTGGTTTCACCACACTCATGCAAGAGGTATACACTGTCATGTATTTGCCATTATAATGGATGCTATGTCCCTGAATGTAGCCCTAGTACTTCTAAAATAATGTAGCCTATGATAGATTAATATAGATCATGACGAAAACTCTGTATGTCAGAGTGACAAACAAAGATTGTTTTCTAGCGCAACCTCTGAACATGATCATACATACCTAATAATTAAATTTTAGCACAAAACACCACTTAAATGTACATATCCACGTCAAAAAGCTCAAGTGACATGAAAGCAAACAAGATATAAGCAAATCGTCAAAGGCTGTGTGAGCATATTATTTCACTCACTTGCACAGGGGGTTCCATTTGTTCCATTACACTGTCATATTATACTGACAAAAAAGACATTATTTTTCTTTTGTGTTTCATGGGGGGAAAAACCAAAACCAAAAAACCCCAGCATATTAGTTTGGAATGACGTGGCAAAATTAAGAGTAAATAATGACAAAGATTTATTTTTTAGGTTAACTATTGCTTAAAGTGACGAGCAATAATGACCCTGTGGTGTTCTGTATTTTGCAGTGCGAGGAGTTCTTGGCCTGTGTGTGGTTCTGACACTCTGGCGGATGCAGAGAGAGGTGTGGAGACAGTTTGGGTCACTGGTTGCCTGTTTGTTTTGCTTCATCTGCACCTCACAGTTCCACCTGATGTTCTACAGCACCAGAACTCTCCCTAATATCATCGCTCTGCCTATAGGTACAAGCTGTTGCCAAACGAAACAGTAAATCAAGAATCAAGTTCATATTGGAACATTGGCTTGTAGGAGGACAACTGCATTATACCTTAAATGATCTCCTGTGCAAGTATAAAACAACATTCTCTATTTTAATATTTGCTAACATAATGACAACCAAAAGAAGACAACCAAAGTTTTACTAACCAAATTTAAGGGAAAAAATTAAATGAATGAACAAAAGGGCTCATGTAAAATGTCATACTCCAAAATAGGCCAAAATATTTCATGTGCCGATCGTTTTTTTAAAAATATTGGATTATGTACATACTGTATATCGTAAAACCAGAGGTCAGGTTAATCAAGGTTTTTTTTTAAAGTGACTCCAGTCAGGTCTCCTAAGCAACCAAATTGGCCCAGTTGCTAGAGAGGATAGTCTCACATGGGGTAACCTCCAGGTGGTGGTGATTAGTGGTTCTCGCTTTGGTGAGTTGTGTGTGGATCGTGGAGAGTAGCATGAGCCTCCACATGCTGTGAGTCTCCACAACAAGCCACGTGATAAAATGCGCAGATTGACGGTCTCAGAAGTGGAGGCAACTGACACTTGTCCTCCGCCACCTGGATTGAGGTGAGTAACCGCACTGCAACGAAAACCTACTAAGTAGTGGGAATTGGGTATTCCAAATTGGGAGAAAAGCGGATAAAATTAAAAAAGACGTTTGTTGTTAATCCTTGAATAAGTTAAAAAGTACTAAATATGTAAATGTATTAAATATTGTTTATTTCAACTGTGGAATATTGCAGGATTACGCTACTCTTTAAGCATTAAAGATGCTGAAACAGTTATTATGCCCTTCATTTAAACTATTGTAACTCTCTTTACTGGTTTACTTGCAAAAGTGCTTCATTGTTTACAACTTATTCAAAACCCTGCTGCTCGTGTTCTCACACATAACAGGAAATCAGCTCACATCACTTTGATCCTTCACCAACTGCAATGGCTCATCCATCCTGACGAATTAATGTTTTCCACCCTGACTGACAGTGCCAGGAATGTTAAAACCAGTCTCCAACTAGAACTCTCTTTGTCAGAAGATAATAAAGTTTTGTCTGATATTCAAACCCCAGTCAACATAAACATTGTGTTATGTTGACTCTTCTACCAGCCCAAGAGCTAGGCATAGGAAGCAGGGGAATATATCAGAGGGTAAGAGATCAAGTGATGGTAAAAAAAAGTTAGCAGTTTATTGAATATATTTCGTTGCGGGTTTCCTAATGCTCATTCGGACTTCATCTTACCAATACAAGTTTAACAAGTGTAATTATAATAAGCAAAGACAAAGGAAAACTACAGCTCTTTATCTCTAACTCGCTTAGATCATTAGATCAATCAATGGAGAGCTTCTCTGGCATGATAATGTTTACAACAGAAAATAATTTCAACTTGCCTCATTTTGTAAAAACAAAGAAAAAGGGCTTAAGTTGTATTTAACCCAGAATATTCCTTTAATTATGGTGTTTCTGTTAAACTTTCTATTCTGTTTTAAATTCTTTCTTTTTTTTCTGGTAAAATGATGGCGTAAACATGTGAATTTGAGTGGACATGTTTAAAGGTGCACTCAGTAATTTTTGTCTTTGCATCATCTTGGACTTACACTAACACCTAGCGGCTTGGAAAAATGACTGATTGCACCTTTAACTTATACATACATACACACACACACACACACACACACACACACACAGTTTATACAGGTCTGGAAAAAAATTTAAGAGAACACTCCAAATGTTCAGTTTCTCTGGATTTTACTATTCATAGGTATGAGTTTGAGTAAAATGAACATTTTTGTTTTATTCTATAAACTACTGACAACATTTCTGCCAAATTCCAAATATTGTCATTTTAAAGCATTTATTTGCAGAAAATAACATAAATAAAAAGTTCATATTCATTTATAAACAACACAATACTAATGTTTTAATGAATAATCCTGATTTTTAATCACAGCTTTCATGCGTCTTTGCACACTTTCCACCAGTCTTTCACATTGCTGTTGGGTGACTTTGTGCCACTCAAGAAGGGATTCAACAGACACTGAGTGGAATGGCGGCCATAGAAATGCTGATTTAAGAAACTCTATATATATGTATGTATATATATATATGTATATGTATATATAAAACAAACATTATGACCACTCACAGGTGAAGTAAATAACGTTGATCATCTCCTAACAAGGTCACGTGTCAAGGTGTGAGTAGATTAGATATTAAGCCAACAATCAGTTTTCGTAGTCAATGTTTTGAATGCAGGAGAAGTGGGCTGGAGTAAAGACCTGAGCGACTTTGAAAATGGCCAAATTGATATGGTCAGACGACTGGGTCAGAGCATCTCTGAAATGGCAAGGCTTGTGGGGTGCTCCCAAACAGCAGTGATGAGTTCCTAACAACACTGGTCCGAGGAGGGACAAACCACAAACCGGCGACAGGGTATTGGGTGCCCAAGGCTCATTGATGTGCAAGGGCTACAAAGGCTATCCTGTCTGGTCCAAAACGACAGAAGGTCTACTGTGGCACATGTCACAGAAAATTGTAATGATGGTTCTGGGAGGAATGTGCATACACCCTGCTTCTTATGGGGCTGTGTAGCTGCAGTACGGTCAGAGTGTTCATGATGACCCCTGTCCACAGCTGAAAGCGCCAACAACGGGCATGCGAGCACCGGAACTGGACCTTGGAGCAGTGGAAGACGGTCGCCTGGTCAAGTTTTCTTTTACATCATGTGGATGGCCATGTACGTGTGTGCCATTTACCTGGGGAAGTGGCACCTGAATGCAATGTGGAAGACTACAAGCTCTGGGCAATGTTGTGCTGGGAAACCCTGGGTCAATTTAACATCCAGATGAATGGATCTAAACATTGTTGCAGACTAGGTACACCCCTTCATGGCAATGCTGTTCCCTGATGCCAGTGGCTTCTTTAAGCGGGATAATGCGCGCTGCCACACTGCACACATTGTTCGGGAATGATTTGAGTAACATGATCAAGCGATCAAGGTGTCTCCCTGGCCTCCAAATTCCCAAATCTCAATCCGATTGAGCATCTGTGGTATGTGCTGGACCAACAAGTCGGATTCACGGCGGCTCCACTTTAACTTACAGGACTTGAAGGATCTGATTGCAATTTAATTGTTAATTTTTTTAACGCGTTATTGTTAGTCAAAATTAATCGGACTGAATTAACGCGTTAAATCGGCAGCCCTAGTTTGTGTGTGTGTGTGTGTGTGTGTGTGTATGTATATATGTAATTAATTAATTGCATTTTGACATTGTTTCCATGACAATTAGAGCTCTTCTTACCCCCAATTCTCATTACCATAATGCATCATTTGACCTTGACATGTTTTTGTGATATTTACCCTTTTGGTAATTTTTGCATACAGTGTTTCACCAGACTGTGTTTTTTTGTGTAGTTCTGCTGGCGTTCACATCCTGGATGGCTCAGAGACACTGCCCATTCATTTGGCTCTCGGCTTTGGTCATTATTGTGTTCCGATCTGAACTGTGCCTCTTCCTCGGATTGATGTTGTTGATGTCACTCATGAGCAGAAGACTCAATTTTCTACAGTTGCTTTACCATGCCATACCAGCTGGCATTTTATCATTGGGTTAGTGATGCATTCAATGTATTTGTTCTTCTCCTCTTCTTTTTTTTGCCTACTAGTACTACTTGAAATAAGTATGGCTCTGAATGGTCAGATACATTTTTTTTTTTTTGATGCAAAATTTTAACATCCGCATGTTTTGCCTGTCATCCAAGTATGAAATGGAAAACATAGTCCAGATGTTATTAACATCCAACCAGTCTTTCTAAAATAATGGATGAGAATCCTACATATACCCATATGTGTATTTGCTGTCTTTTGTAGGTCTTACTGTGATGGTTGACACAGTATTCTGGAATAAGCTGCTCTGGCCTGAGGGTCAGGTACTCTGGTACAACACAGTCTTGAATAAAAGCTCCAACTGGGGAATATCCTTTTAAGAAAGGCCCATAGTTTAAAGGAGAAGTTCACCCAAAAATGAAAATTCTGTCATTTACTCATCTTTATGTGATTGCAAACTGGTATGACTTCTTTTCTTCCATCTATAAGTGGTTATTCAGTGATAAATATTTATATATTATTCTTTTAATGTGTTGCACCAGGTTTGATGTCAGTAGTTGGGTTTCAATCTTGCCTTTTTTTTTATTTTTTTTTTTTATGCAAATTTCAGGATATCATATAAAAAATGCTGGATGGATTTTAGCATACAGCAAGTATTAGATTTTAGCATTTTCCAATATGTGCATAAAAACTTTGCCAGTTAGAAAACATGCACATAAGGATGTCATTTTGTATCTTGTCAATTTTGCCTGCCATATTTTCTATATTTCCTTGACTTCCTCTGTGTCTTACACCTTCCCTTTCCTGTGGTACTTCTACTCTGCCCTGCCTCGTGCTCTAGGCAGCACAATATTATTTATCCCGCCTGGCCTAATGGACAGACGGACAAGAAAACTGCTCTTCCCAGCTGTAGGCTTCATTCTGCTGTACTCCTTTCTACCACACAAGGAGCTCCGCTTCATAATCTACACATTTCCTGTTTTTAACATAATCGCTGCCCGCGGCTGTTCTTTAATGTAAGTTGAACACATTTTGAGAGTCATAATTGGCAATTTTCTCGAATGATCCTCCCCATCAATACGTGTTATATTATGTTTAAAGTAAACATGACACCCAAATGAACGCTAGTCAATTTCTTAATTCATGTTCCTGGTCTTATTGTGCGAAATACATCAGTTCACATTATTTCAAAGTTCAAATTCAAAGTATGTTTTTCTTCATCATCTTTGAGCATAATGTAAAAACGTCCTTGACTTCTGAAATGGTATTTTTGGATGATGTCACCCACCTCATTGCATAACTTTACAAAACTGACAAAAACATATATTTTTTATAAAACGGATATTTCAGATTCTGAAGTCTGAATGGATGAGCCACATTTGAAGCCACCTTTAAATGCAGATAAACACCTATTAAATGTGTTTTGAGTACATTCAATATTAATATTGTACAGTATTAATACAGCCTACGTATAGTATAATAAATTACTGTGTAAAATAATTGTTTCTTCCAATTATCGAAATTATATCATGCAAATAGAAAATGATGCGTGTTTTAGGGCCATAAAAATTTCTATTTGTAAAAGTTTTATGTACATTAATGAGAATCATCAAGGGAAAAGTGAAACGTCCTGTTACATTATGGTAAGGAGAATTGGAGGGTAAAATGTGCTTAAGTGTTCTGAAAATAATAACGTTACTACATTTAACTTGTTCAAATTATCATATCTTTTTTTTATTTGGTGTGAAATATGACCAGGTAATCTCAACAAGTTTCATGGGAATCATCCTATTATTAAAACATGAATTTATTGAACATTGGTGTCTTTTATCATATTGCTGTTCCACGGCTTATTGCTTTAGCGAATGCCATATCGTGTTGACTTGTTTTTGGAGGCAGTTGGATGATTTTAATGTATAATTACTTTTTTCATCTGTTTTTGTTACAGTTTGAACAATTACCACAAGTCAAAGATGTATAAAATTTGGTCCGTATTTGTGATAGGACACTTGATGTTAAATGCCGTTTACTCTAGTATTTCACTATATGTTTCGCATCACAATTACCCTGGAGGGAAAGCAATGCAAGAGCTACATCGATTAACGCCAGTAGCAGCAGGTGTGTTGAATTCATTGTTTTAATAATGCATTGTTATTGAAACATGCAAGCGTTCTGATTACGTTGCATACTTGTTGCACAGATGTATCATTACACATCAACGTACTTGCTGCACAAACGGGAGTCTCGCGCTTCTTGGAGCTCAACAGTAACTGGAAGTGAGTGACCTTATTAATATCAAAGATAATAGCTTCATGTAATGGGACAGATTTATCTAAATGTTTTCTTTCAATTCCTAGATATGACAAACGTGAGGATTTGACTCTTGAAGATCCAATTCTGAAAACATATACCCATCTATTAATGGAAGCAAATGCAACCAAGATATCAATGCTCCAAGACACTCACAAACCTTTGATCTTCATCCCAGGATACCAAAGCATTGCACTGGAATTGTCTAAGATTCCACCTCTCAGGGTGAAGCTAAAAAACAAGCTTGTGCTTCTAGTAAGACTCTGAAAGACTATTAAATACTAGACTATTAATTCTATGTGGCCAACCAAAACGGGAACCAATAAACATTTACCAATTTTCTTTTTTTATTCTGTTGAACAAGGGTCTGTTTTATTGGCAATGGGTTTATCTAGAGCAGAGGGAGGGGGAGATTTCTCAATGTGTTTTAATTAATATAAAATTATATAAATGCGATTAATTCTTTCAGAGCAAGATTTAAGGTTCTTCATCGGTGTAAAAAAGTTAGGAAGATAGTTGAGAATGTATTTAAAAGTGATTTAAGCAGAAACAAGTTCTGAGTTGCTTCCAAATAGTACATTTGTATTATTCACAAAAGTAAGTATTGGGACTGTTTAGTCACAAGGTTTTGTTTGCATCAGGCTTTTCTCTTATTTTACCATAGTACTTTCTGTAGGGTTTCCGCAGAGCTGTAAAAAGTCTTAATTCACCCTTCCGCAAAACAACCAGATGTCCCGTTTTGAAGAGGTGTGTCCCGGTGTCCTGACAATTCTCTAAACATTGTAATTATGCCCTGGTTTCAGCTGGTAGGCTGACAGATTTTTTTCTACTTGCATTTGATGTACTAATTTTCCTTCTCGCCATTGTCTTTGGTATCGTTTGCAGCCGAAGAGTTGCATGTTAATTTGACGACACTTTCATTCTAGTCTTTCTGCAAATCTGCTGAAATGTATCTGGATACAATGACGTCATACACTTGGCGCGCACTATTTTGGGGCTTTTCCACTGCACGGTACAGCTTGCCTCGACTCCCTTTTTTGGGGTTTTCCACTGTGGAGAGTGCCTGGTACCTGATACTTTTTTTAGTACCACCTCAGTTGAGTTTCCAAGTCCTGCCGAACCGATACTAAATGTGACGTTGTGGCAGGGCGGAGGGCGGGACCGGGTCGTGATTATACACACCTGGTCCTGTATCAGGCTAATCAAGCCTCCGAGAGGGATAAAGGGCTACTGTGGAAGATGGTGTGGGAGAGAGAGATCATCATGGACATGTCTGTCATATGTGTGTGTGTGTTTGTGTCTTTTAAGTTCATAATTAAAATATTATTTATATTGTCAAGCCGTTCTCGCCGCCTCCTTTCCAGTAAACCCCCTTTAAAAAATCCTGCAGATCACTGATTGTTCAGGGAGAATCGTCACTACCAGCATCACTGGATTTCTGACACGTGACATCAACCCGCTAGTTTTAAAGTTAGCAACAGCAATATCAGTATAATTTGTTCATGCGACTTTCGAATTGTAAAAAGAAATGGCTGTGCGCAAAACCACGCTGGTCAATAAACGAGGTGCAGACGTTCCTCTCTTTAGCAATGAACAAAATGATGCGAAACGAAAAAGACTTTCAGGAAGTGTCTCAACTGCCACCGGATCTACCAACAGTGTATGGAAAAGTTAATTTTTTTTTAAAGTGACTACAGAACCATCAAGAACCACACAGCCGGAGTGGCTCAAACAGAAGAAAGTGGAAGTGGTTTGACCAATGGACACTATCTATGGCAATATGGTGAGCAATGGGAGGGTGCCTGGAACTCGGCCAAGGCATTATTGGAGTCCATGATGGAGGATGGTACGTTTTGTTACGTTAACACTATATAATGCTTGAAAGCTTCACTATATTGAGTTAGCTAGATACTGGAAAGCTTGCTTCTAAAACAACCAGACCAATTTAAATGTTACACTTGTGTACAATCACCATGCAATAACTGCTTTATGCAGCACAATGAGCTAGTAGCTAACAGCTAGTGGTCGTGTTATTGTTTATGTCAATAATGTTTGTGTCTTGTTTAAGATGATGTCATGGCAGTAGAGGCGATCAGCTTATCAACTGCAGTGGAAAAGCAAGCTCAGAAAAGTAAACAGAGTCGAACCGAACTGTAACGTGCAGTGGAAAAGTACCATTTATCATCCTTTCAGTCAGCACAACTAGAAATGCACCAATAAAAAATGTGTTTTCAACAATGAGCTGAAAGAAGACGATCCATTTCTTCATGCAGCACGTGAATATGTAAGCAAGTATTTTTCTGTAATGTTCTTTCCACATGAGCATGGAGGTAGATGGGATTTGGCTACATGAAATTTGTACATTTTAAAAAAGCTCAAATGTGGTTAAATCATGAAAAAACAAATATAAAATTTCACAAACTATATAGCCTATACAGTTAAGGGCAGATGTTTGCATACCCTTTTGTTTTTACAAGTTTCCACACCCCTTTCAGAATGTATACAAATGGCCTATAAAGATGATATTTGTTATGTAGTGCCCTTCAAAAGCTACATAAGACAAAATTGACTCTTATTTACACAAATCATCCTGCTCAAAAGTTTGCACCCCTTAGTTCTTCTTGGGCATCAATAATTGTTTGCACCTTTTGTAATAGTTGTGTATTAGCTCCTCAATTGTCAAAATCTGGACCTCATATATAGCCACTGTTGGGAAGAACTCAAATTTGCAGAAGATGCTGAGAAACCAAATAGTTTTTCTGTAGTTGATTTTTTTTTTGTTGTTTTTTTTTAAGGGGACATCTTAACTGCTCAGGACAAAGCAGAGATTCGTGAACAATTATTACACAGTCATTGATCATTGAGAAAGCAACACACCATATTTGAAACCAAGGGAATGTAAACTTCTTAACATGATCATGTGTGTAAATTCAGTTACTCTTGTTGTTTGGAATATATGAAAATGTGTTGTCAAATACCCCAAGAAATGAAATTCAAGAAATGAACTGATATACACCAAACATTTTATGTCAGGGTAACCTACAAAGTGATTCACGTGGTGACATCTAAATTTTAAGGGTCACATGAGGTAGAAATAAAATGTTTACGTTGAAGCAAATATAGCATATTGTATAGTTTTGTAAGTGTGGGTCAACACAAGGGCAGTTTAACCCATCTTTAGTGGGTCATTGTGCCATACCAGATTCTCTCACTCATGGATTTAGAAATTAGACATGAGAAGTTTCTTAGGCACACTATTGTAGTCTGCTGTGGTATCTTCCTCGATGTTTGACATGTTGTAGAGTCTGAGATGCTATTATGCCTACTACAGTTGTACAGAATGATTATCTGAGTTACCGTAATACTGCTCGAACCAGTATTAATTCATTAAAATATAATTAATATTGTCAAGCCGGTTCTCGCCGCCTCCTTCCCAGATTTCAGCATCAGTGTTAATGGAAAGGAGGAGGTGAGAACTGGCTTGACGATATTAATAATGTTTTTATGTAGAACTTAAACGAAAAGACAAACACACAGGTGTCAGACAGCTGCCCATAAATCTCTCTCTCTGTCTCTCTGTCCCACTGCAGTCTTCTGTCGGTCTTTATCCCTCTCTGAGGCTTGATTGGCTTGATTAGCCTGATTAGGGGCGGGGTGTGTGGAATCACGACCCTGCCCCGCCCTCCACCCTGTCACAATGGTGTTCTGTTCAACTGTGAATTCAATCTTTCAAAAGATTATATTTTTAAAACACTAAGACAGCCGATAAGGGTCAGATGTGAGATTTAGATACACATGGAGCGCAGTTCCTCTGGCTTTGTCACATGACCCAAACTCCAAACAATCCCTGGAATGACATTACAAGGCAGAACAAAACAGGGCAATGTTTTCTTCAAGGTTGAGGCAGACCTCACTGGAATACGGCCGTATACAGTATCTCTTTGCATCGCTGAATCACTGCACAAGAGAGACCCAGCATGTGCACGATCGATACTGAGAAGGACATGACCGTTTAGAAAGCTCCAGCTATATAAAATAATAGTTTTGAGATTTTAAACTTCAGCATTCAATTTGTTTTAGATCTATAATATATAGTGTCCTAATAATGCATTGGCAATGACACTTAAGTTTCTCCTGCCAATAAAGCTTTATTTGAATTGAATCTACCCATTTAACCCTATAATATGTTCACTGTAAAAACGGCAGAAAATTACGCTTATCTTGAAATGACAGCATGTCCACTGATCTTATGTATACACTCACCTAAAGGATTATTAGGAACACCTGTTCAATTTCTCATTAATGCAATTATCTAATCAACCAATCACATGGCAGTTGCTTCAATGCATTTAGGGGTGTGGTCCTGGTCAAGACAATCTCCTGAACTCCAAACTGAATGTCAGAATGGGAAAGAAAGGTGATTTAAGCAATTTTGAGCGTGGCATGGTTGTTGGTGCCAGACGGGCCGGTCTGAGTATTTCACAATCTGCTCAGTTACTGGGATTTTCATGCACAACCATTTCTAGGGTTTACAAAGAATGGTGTGAAAAGGGAAAAACATCCAGTATGCGGCAGTCCTGTGGGCGAAAATGCCTTGTTGATGCTAGAGGTCAGAGGAGAATGGGCCGACTGATTCAAGCTGATAGAAGAGCAACTTTGACTGAAATAACCACTCGTTACAACCGAGGTATGCAGCAAAGCATTTGTGAAGCCACAACACGCACAACCTTGAGGCGGATGGGCTACAACAGCAGAAGACCCCATCGGGTACCACTCATCTCCACTACAAATAGGAAAAAGAGGCTACAATTTGCAAGAGCTCACCAAAATTGGACAGTTCAAGACTGGAAAAATGTTGCCTGGTCTGATGAGTCTCGATTTCTGTTGAGACATTCAGATGGTAGAGTCAGAATTTGGCGTAAACAGAATGAGAACATGGATCCATCATGCCTTGTTACCGCTGTGCAGGCTGGTGGTGGTGGTGTAATGGTGTGGGGGATGTTTTCTTGGCACACTTTAGGCCCCTTAGTGCCAATTGGGCATCTTTTAAATGCCACGGCCTACCTGAGCATTGTTTCTGACCATGTCCATCCCTTTATGGCCACCATGTACCCATCCTCTGATGGCTACTTCCAGCAGGATAATGCACCATGTCACAAAGCTCGAATCATTTCAAATTGGTTTCTTGAACATGACAATGAGTTCACTGTACTAAAATGGCCCCCACAGTCACCAGATCTCAACCCAATAGAGCATCTTTGGGATGTGGTGGAACGGGAGCTTCGTGCCCTGGATATGCATCCCACAAATCTCCATCAACTGCAAGATGCTATCCTATCAATATGGGCCAACATTTCTAAAGAATGCTTTCAGCACCTTGTTGAATCAATGCCACATAGAATTAAGGCAGTTCTGAAGGCGAAAGGGGGTCAAACACAGTATTAGTATGGTGTTGCTAATAATCCTTTAGGTGAGTGTATATAAATGTATACATATATATATAGTACTTGTACATATACATGATATGTTATATCAAATATTTATACCTGTAAAAATGTGTGTAATTAACTCTCTGCAAAAAATTAAAGATTCAAGATTTTGAGTCTTGCACTTTCTTGCAAAATCTTCGAGACAAAGTATAAAGCAAATATATTTATGATTATATTTTTTAATGTTTGTTGCAATTATTATTATTATTATGAATGATGTACCATGATTAATTGTGCTTAAAGAAAACTGTGATAAAATAGTTTTTTTTTAAAAAAACAATTCACAGACCTAATATTTATATATATTCTCTACATTTGCTATGAAAGTATCAATTTCCTCTCAGAACAAAAAAATCCTTTAATTTTTGGTTCTTAATAAATTTGAACTTTAGTCCTGAAATAAAGCCGGCTGCATCCTAATCCGGGCTTTATATGCCAGATGTGGGGGACTCGAGTTACATGACTGGAGTCGCAAATTAAATTAAGACCATTTTTTATTTGCCTGACTTATTGAAGAAAATGACTTGACTTTGACTTGAGAACCTGCGTCTCGAGACATGACTTGAATGTTTTTTATTATTGTTATTTTCAATAATTTATTATAAACAGTAATGAAATTTGTTTAAAAAATATTGCGACATCAATTTATTCATATGCAAAAATGTAAACCCGCCAGCACCAGTGATCTGCATCTGTGCAGTTAATGCTGCGCTCATAACGCGCCAAAATGACAAGATGATTCCCAAAATAATCCGCTTTGGATATAAAGATTACGAATTGGACCGTGTGAATAAAAATAATAGCATGTTCATTCATTAATTTGTATAACACATTACTTTTATATAATTCATATAAAAAATGAATGTAAAGATATGTATATAAATTCATCATTTCAGAGCAAAAAAAAAATAAAAAAATTTTAGTACTGTGGCTTGACTCGACTTGACTTGCTTGAGTTGTCTGCACTGCACTTGAGACTTGACTCCAGAACGGATGGTTAAGACTTGAGACTTGCTTGTGAATTGAACATGTACACAACTTGTACATGAACACAATTGTTATACTTGAAAAACTACAAACATGGTGGTAAGACCGATGGGCACATCATCTCCATGTTTTTACAACATAAACAACATTAAATGTTACAAAAGTTTGGTTGAAAGCTATGAAGAGAAACCACATGTTCTCGCTGTTGGAAGAAGATGCACATTGGCTCATTAAATTGCAAATGATCAAGCGATCAATGATCAATTTACATTGATCTGAATGAATTATTAATAATCCTGATTTTGTCATCATACATTCTTTTATGTTCATCAGCTGTATTTGTACTGCTTATTGTGGATGCTTCTTAAGAGCTTCTTTATTGAAAATAATCTTTAAGGGAATGTATTGATGAGGCTGAGCAGCGGTCGTGTTATGAATGACCTCATGACTGGTTACTTTTAGCACAGTCCGAGGAACAAGCTTGCAAACACAGATACCTGTTGCTCGTATATTTTGAGCTTTTGGGACACAAAGGGAACTGACTGAAGAGTGTGTTGACACTTTGGCAGAACACCCCGCTTCAGCCAGGCTCACAAAGGGAGTGAGGTGGAGACGAGGGCTGCGTTCCATTTAAAAAAATGTTATCCCCTTCCCTTGCAAACTTTGTCTCATGGACTCGGATGTACGTCACTGCTTACGTTGCGCGAGTGTCCACTACTGGCGGAAGACGTGCAATGGGTTTAACTGGAACACCCTTAATCCCTTCATCAGTTGGAGCATGTTGAAGTCTGATGTCAGTTTGTAGAATTATTTAGTGATTTTTGCACCTGAGAAAACAATGTTTTCGGAGATTGATTTAGCTACAAGTATTATACTGTTAAATATCAATCTAACTTTTCTAAGCTGCTTAATTGACCTAACTTCACGTCCATCATAGTGTTGTGTGGGGGTGGAGTTTATGAAGTGCAATCTGCTGTCACATTTAATTGAAGTTGCACTGGCATATGGAGCTGCCTGAAGCATACATCAGAGTAGACTCGCTCCCTCTGTCAAAATCGAGGGGTTGATGTCTGGAAACAGAAACTTCCCTTGCACACTTAAGGAAGTGGAATGGACTTCCAAAATGGCGGCAAGGATTCCCCCCGAGGGGAAATGCATAGGGGAGTTTGCGAGTGGATTTTTAAAGTAAAATGGAACGCAGCCAAGGAGAGGTGCAACTTTATGAGCCTCAGCACTGGATGATGAGGCACATCTGATGTGAGTGACGCTTCCATTTAAATGTAGAGCATGCCTCTCTTAGGGGAGCCAGCTTCAAATCACCCTTATGTGGTGAGGACCCTCTACAATGTGCCCAGGGCCGGACTGGGACACAATTTCAGGCCGGGAAATCCTACACCCATCCAAGCCATCCTATGCACCCAAATAAAATTTAGAAACACGGACAACCCTGTTTTTTTCCCCCTAAATTACATTTATTTCACAGTATGACCATAACATAAAAACATTTTGTCTTTGCTGTAGAAGATGTTAGGAATGGCCTGTTTTGGGCTTTGCTGTGGATGGTAGCGGAAAAAATGGTCTAAATCCTTCGGCTGGGGCCGTGCAAAATAATGAAAGGCTTTCTCTTGAACGGTACCCTCACTTCCCTTTTCCTTCTCTTCATTTTCCCTAATATCTCTGTCTCTCCCTTCAGCCTCATACACTAAGTAATGTGGAGTACTAGTGTTATTGGAAATTTAAACTGAAACATTACCATATATATATATATATATATATATATATATATATATATATATATATATGTGTGTGTGTGTGTGTGTGTGTGTATGTATGTATGTAGTTATAAAGTGTGTGTATTTTTCTTGTAGCTGTCTCTTCTCCACCTGTCACTTCTTCTGGCCTCATGTTATAAACAGAACTGTCTCCACCTTGGTGCAAAACAACCCCCTTATTGTAATTTGTTTGCCCAGAATCTACATCTATTTTAGTAAAAATCAAAGTATTATATTTATGACAAAATGTTGTTGTTTTTATCTTAAGATTACTTAAATATCCAACATTTAGTAACACTATATTTCAAACAATATGTAAAAAAAAAATTCTTATTTTGATTCTACCGGTCATCTCACTCCCTGGCTGAATCTGATGTGTGATCATTGCACCACAGCTAGTGCTAGGTGTGTTGTCTCCACCTTCATTTGATGAAAAAACAAAAAGGAAATTTGTATTACCTTATTAAATGTATGCATCATCTTTCATGTCAAATTCTTACATTTGATCAATAAATTCAGTTATAATAATAAGACACTGTAGGGCTGTTACCCATCAAATTAAATAATGTGCACTGCAATTACAACTGCAATAAATAATGTTATGAGATTGATGTTTTAAATAAATGTTTGAATATACACATTTTTTAAAAATGCAATACTTAAACATTAAACTAAACCGCCAATAGGTGGCGGCAAGTGACTGTCTTAATTAGTGAGTCATTCATACAAAAGATTCGTTCAACACGCTGAATCATTCAGTAACAAAACACCCCGCTGCTGTAGCTTTCCTTTGGAACTATTTTCGTCGGTGAAATAGAACAAAAACCGTTAATATGGTTTGTGTCTAAAATGTAAGTAACTTAATAGTAAATATTAACTACGCTACTTGTTTATTGAACAATAAATTCAATGTAACATTTTCAATTGTGATAATATTCAGCAAAACAGCTCCCTTAGTTGTGTTATGTTAAATTAAATCATATGTTATAAATAAAAAAAAACAATTAGAATTTTTACCTCAGTACATTTCTTCTGTGAGTTTTCTGTGTGCTGTTTCACTCATTTGTTTTGATTTCTCCATGAATGTAACATTAGACGGGCGCTACCGCTTACATTTGCTAGCAGTTCAAGAAGTTAACGAAGAAAAAAGTACAGTATTTACAGATGAAACTGACCTGCACTTGAAGCCCTGAACAGGTCAGTCATTTTGCAACATTTTTTCTTTGTCCTTTCCCTCTCTGCTCCACCTGGCCGTTGTCTCTCCATCATCGGGTGCTGCTCGCATTTTCTGTTTAACCGTTTGGCTGAGGCGTAAAGTCGAATTGTAGCCTTGCCAGTCAAGACTAACAGATTCATGATTTTATTTTTTATTATTATTAATAATAATAATTTTATTGAATGACGAATAAGAAAATGATCACTGGTAAAGGTAGTAATATAAAATAATAATAATAATAAAACAATTAAAAAAATAATTTAAAAAAACGCTCGCCAGGCCACAGGGAATTGTCCCGCTGCTCCCGATGGCCAGTCTGGGCCTGAATGTACCCAAACTTCACTTTCTGCAAGAGCACTTGGCTGCAGGTCTTACCCCATCTATGTATGCTGCTGGCAGCAACTGGACACATCCCACTGGACGGTCTGTCAGTAGGCAGACATCTTTTGATTGTGACCCAGATAGCAAGGTGACATTGATACAATGTTGAGGTTTTTTTTGTCCAACCCATCATTTTGGTTAAGATTGAAATTTCAGTGTTTAAAGTGTGTTGGTACAACACTGAAATACCGATGGAAGCCAACAGCACACATGGGTGGTGACATTGAACTAACATTGATTTGTAGTTGCTTACCACAGGCCCATTTACGTACGAGTATGAACTTCTCTATACTATAATTGTTGCTTTTTCATAAGCGATATAATACAGGTGCATCCTATACAGAATTCTGGTTTGTTAAACCACTTACTATAAACCGCCCTGTAATAATTAACTTGAATTTATTGCTGCTTGTTATATTTATTTATGCAGACTAAAATATCACAAATAGCATAATAAAATAAATAAAAATAATGAAATAATTCCACCTTCCTACTAGAAAAGTGCAATGGCACACTACATGATGTTAGACTTCCAACTTGGAAATTCCTACAACATTTTGCACTCCACTTTTGCCAAGACGCAGAGGCCTGTTGTCACACAAACATTCCAAAACCATAAAGATGCACAAACTCGGTATATACCTTGACTTTTATAAAAAATCTATCACTGAAACAAAGGTTCTGCATTACATGATAATAACACTTGTTTAACAAATATATGCAATTGACATGTGTTCTAATAATGCTACATTGTACTCTTTCTATAAGTACCTGTAACACAAATGTGAGCATTGCGGCATCATTTATAATATGGTTGCTCTGACATGTCTCTAATAACAGTCTAACACCTGCTAGGCTAACAGAATCATTCCAGTTTTGTTTTCTTATAATATTATGACCATCATGCAATTAAATGCCATTATGATCAAACATTAAATAGATATATTTAAGTAGAAATATCCCACGTCCAAGTTTCATGTAACAACATAATGACTAGACTTTCATTTTGATAACAGTTACATCATGGTAACCAAAAAAATACAATTTCTGCATTAATCTCCAAAACATCATATTTACAGTGCATCCGCAAAGTATTCACAGTGCTTCACTTTTTCAGCCTTACTCCAAAATTGATTAAATTCATTATTTATCTCAAAATTCTACAAACAATACCCCATAATGACAACGTGAAAGAAGTTTGTTTGAAAATGTATTAAAAATAAAAAACGAAAAAAATCTGTCCGGGTGGCGAAAGACAAGTCTCAGTTCCCTCCACTTCTGAGACCGTCAATCCGCGCATATAATCACGTGCCCCATTGAGAGTGAGAACCACTAATCACGACCACAAGGAGGTTACCCCATGTGACTCTACCTTCCCTAGCAACCAGGCCAAGTTGGTTGCTGAGTAAATTCAGACCTGGCTGGAGTCACTCTGCACACACAGGATTCGAACTCACGACTCCAGGGTTGGTAGTCAGTGTCAATACTCGCTGAGCTACCCAGGCCCCCATTATTTATTATTATCATAATTTCTACAGTGAGGATTATATTTTACTATACAGTTATAATATATTTCTGTTGCAGTTTCTTCAATTTCAGGCGTTTATCTTTTATTATGAATCGTGCTTTAATTTTGCCGTGTATTTTTGATGGAGGTTTAGCCTCTCCACATAAACAGTTCGCTAAATGGACCAGTGCGATCAATGTAGCACAAATGCTGTGATTTAATTATATAAATGATATAAAAATAATGCTTCAGTGTGGATTAGTGCTCTGCTCTGTCATCTCTCATACAACGCAAATGATTCTCATTGTCTGTGGCGTTTCCGGTGTATGAGTGGTCTGCGTCACACATTTATTTAAAGCTCGTGCAGCTCTAATGCAGACTAACATTTCGCGGTTTAAAAATCACACTGGGACATATCACGATTTTAATGGGATTAGTTGTACATTTCAGTGTAAAAGGAGTAACGTCTCGTTTACGTATATGTAACCTCGGTTCCCTGAGACTTCAGTCCACTTGACATTGCGTTACTAACGCATATGGGGAAGTGCCTTCATACATGACCTACTTGAAACCTCTCTACAATAACGCCAATATTCTAATATTGGCTATGGTGTTTGAGCCAGCTGTTTTTGGCGCGAAACTGACCGCTCGTTTCGGCGCGAACTGACCACTATAAAACAGGTGCGCACACACCATTTCCTCAGAATTTCTGACTGAGAACAAGGAGCGCATTGCTTGTGCCTCAAGAACTCTGAGTCTTGTAGTGCGGCTAGCATTCGCAATGTCTCGTTCCCTTCGTCTCAGGGAACCGAGGTTACATACGTAACCGAGACATTCCCTTACGACTTCAGTCCACTTGACATTGCGTTACTAACGCATATGGTGAACAGAATCCCATCACGCTGCACTACATGACATAACTTCCTAAAGAGGAAACATGGCGGCGCAGTCTTATCGACATCGACAATCCAGTGAGAAAGTCTTTGCTTGGAGATGGACATTCCTTTTGTGCGTCCTCCATAGCATATAAAGAGCTGATCAGACAGTCTGAACTGGCAGGTACGCTCAACGTATGTATGTAGTGCCCGCACAGGGCATAACAAATGCAATGATTGTTCCTCATCCGAATTAAATGGGGGAGGGAAGAATGCCTGGAGGTGAACCACTGCGCTTTGAAGGGTGTGGTCAAAACCTTGGGTACATAGCCTTTCCTGGGTTTGACAGTGGCTCTTGACAGGCCGGGGCCAAACTCCAGACATGGCGCATGTAGGTCACCGACCCGTTTCACTGAGGCCAGAGCCAGCAGTAGTGTGGTCTTAACGGAAAGCATGCGCAAATCAACAGAGTCCAAAGGCTCGAAGGGAGCTTTTAGGACTAAAGTTAGGTCCCAAGTCGGGATTGTAGCTGGTCGAGGTGGGTTTAATCGTTTTGCTCCTTTTAGGAACTTTAGGATTAAATCATGCTTGCCTACAGAGGCGTCAGCTTCATGTGCGTGATACACAGCTATAGTTGCCACATACGCTTTGAGCGTTGATGGGGTGAGTCCTGCATCTAATCGCTCTTGAAGAAATATTAGAATGTCATGTATGGGGCAGTTTACTGGGTCCTTACTACGTGAGAGACACCAGTCAGTGAAAACCTTCCATTTTAGTGCATAGAGGCGTCTTGTGGACTGTGCTCTGGCTTGTAAAATGGTGTTCATGACTGAACGCGTCAGTTCTGGTGCGTGTAGTGTGCCCCGTTCAGTGGCCACACATGCAGGTTCCACAGCTGGGGCTGGGGATGCCAGATTGTGCCGTGCGCTTGAGAGAGGATATCCCTCCTCAGTGGTATTTCCCATGGTGGGCTGTACAGCGCATCTATCATTTCCGGAAACATGGCTGGTTGGGCCATCTCGGCGCAACTAATAGAACCGTTTCCTTGTCCTCCCGGACTTTGCATATGACAGAGTGGATTAGGCCTAGCGGAGGAAACACGTATTTGCCGGCCATTTGTGTGCCATTGCATCCGTTCCCAACAGGGCTTGGGACTTCGAATACCAAAGGGGACAGTGGGCATGACATTGTCATTATCATCCTTATCAACCCCAGTGTCAGATCCACCAAACGAGACGAGGCCGCACGCTCCTTCAGAGGGTCGGAGCTCGTCTCGCACATAGCGTATGGGGAAATATACGCTTCGTGGAGATTGAGGGGCTCATGGGGCATGTGCCGGCACGAAATCCACCTCAAGTTCATCCTGCTCGACCTTGCGGGCCCGCCGTGCCCCCTCGTGTGAACCCTCGGGAATCACAGAAGAGGCTGGTGGGAGGGCGCGAGAGGCTGAATCGTCCCTCAGAATGAGGGCGATTCGTGAGCGAAGCGACTTGAGACTCATGTCCTCACAGTGAGGACAGTCTGTCTCTATGAGGGCTGACTCTGCGTGGGTGCGGCCCAGACAGAAAACGCAGCTCTCATGCTTATCTGACGGCAGGATGTGTCTCTCGCACAAGGAACACCTACGGAACAACATCTTGAAAAGAGGCGAACACGTAAGTGGCTCTTCTAGATATATAAATATAAATATATATATTTATATTTATATAACTTATATAACTTATATTTATACACACAGTATTTTAAAAGGATACTCTACACCTGCCGACACGCTGCGGAGAATCAGGATGCTGAGGTCCGTTCACCAGCGAAGCGTCAAGCGGTGAGGCGGAGTGATGTTCGCCGGAGCACTGCAGGAGATTCTTCTCTGCTGTGAAGATTCCGTCCGCTGACTGGTGTGAATCGACGGCGAAGGTAGAGGGCTTCGAGACAAGAGGTAATCGCTGTCTTGAAGGAAGAAATTCTGAGGAAATGGTGTGTGTGCACCTGTTTTATAGTGGTCAGTTCGCGCTGAAACGAGCGGTCTGTTTCACGCCAAAAACAGCTGGCTCAAACACCATAGCCAATATTAGAATATTGGCGTTATTGTAGAGAGGTTTCAAGTAGGTCGTGTATGAAGGCACTCCCCATATGCGTTAGTAACGCAATGTCAAGTGGACTGAAGTCGTAAGGGAACATAGCACATGCTCAAATAAGCGAGTGAGCATTTGAAAGCAGTCGTGTGTCAGTTAGACAGTGTGCCGGTAATTAATTCGGTGCTCAGTACTGTAGAAACACTGGTTTCATTACATCTTTTTTATTTTGGTACCGACTTGGTACCGAAGTACCGGTACTTTTGACAACACTAGTTGGGAAGGTTACTTTTTAAATGTAATCCATTATAAATAATGATTACATAGTAAAAAAAAAAAAATATCTGTAACTTAATCCAGTTACCCCAGTAAGAAAGTGATGTAATCATATTACCTCAAGGTCGCATATGTGAATAAAGTCTAGAGAAAAGCAATATGATCTCGAAGACTTTTAATTATGCCTTCTGAATGCTAACAAAATATGTTTAAATAATGGCATCAGTGTTGTAATCAGTGTTATTATAATACAAATGCATTAACACCATTCATTAACTTTTGATTGCAATAGGTAAATCACAGGCTTTTTTCTTCATCATCATCATCATTATTAACGCAATGCCTTGAGTGTCTGTCATCTGCTCAAACGTCACCGGCTAATGTTTATTGGTGATTTTGTTTGAAAGAATAGATCAAAGTAGATTTAAAGAAATGCTATTGCTAACGCACCTATTGCTGTTGTCAATACATCACTAAGCAGGGTTCTCAAGTCTCACGCATTGGCCGTGAGACACACGCAATTCGACCGGTTCACACGCTCACACGCCACACTGTGTATTTCTCACGCTGAAAAGGCAATGCCTTTGCCTTTATATATAACGTTGTATACGAGGCGCAGGCACAGAAAGTGAAGTTTCCTGCCGCCAGCGCGTATCTCCGCCAGATTGCGTTCGTTACTAGGCAACATATATGCGCGAACACACAGAAATTGACGGAACATTCTCGGCCACCGTACGTTCGTTACTAGGTAACCAACAACATCGCGCGAACACACGTCGACGTCGTGATGGAGAAGAAGGTAAGTTGGAAGAATCTCGTCTAACATTTTTAGGCTAGAACATTTAATATATAGCCCATCGTATACATTATTATTGATGCAGTCAAAAACTCTATAACTACTTTGAAACCAGGCTCAGTTTGGCTATCTTACGTTATCTGAAACTAAGGGAAATGTTAGTGGGTATGGAAAGGAATGAAGATTTCTTCATTTTATTTTAAATTATATTATACTGTATTAATAGTCTTTCTAGTTACATTAAGGATGTATTACAGCAGATTGCTCTGGGTAATATTTGATATCCTGTCAAAACATACATTAATCATTGTCATTGTTGCATTTGTATTTTTCAAAGATGTCAGGTAATTCTTCCCCACTCCAATGCAGATGCAGAGAGAGTGTTCTCTGTTGTAGGTTTGAACAAAACCAAAACTAGAAACAGGTTGGCTCTGGACGGAACACTGTCATCCATTATGACAGTGAAAATGTCTGGCATCGAGCCACAGTGCTTCAAGTGGGAGCCCCCTACCCCTGTTATCAAGGCATCAAAATGTGCAACAAACCTTTACAACACAAAACACATTTCATAAGCTGGAGTGTGTACTCTTGTGTACACACACACAAACAAACAAACACACACACACACCTTTAATACTCTAATATGTCCATTTGTTCACAATGTCCCACCACACAATAAATCATTCGTATAGACGCATTCAAAATGCAAAAAGATTTGTTTTTACAAACTGTTTGGAGCAATTTGTTATATTTTTGGTAGGCTATATTTGTAATTTTGAAATATTACATTAAAGAGATATATTTGATGTGATGAATTGCTCTGTCATTTATCAGATTTACCAATTGTTATAATTTCAATTTGTGCTGGTTAGTTATGAACAATGGGTAAAATTGGGGGGCGGGGATGGGCGGGGGCGGGGCTTCATTAGGGCTCCTCCCCTAACCGCATGTGATCTCACTCCAAGCTTTTGCTCAAACTTGAGAACCCTGCTAAAGCATTTCAGAGGTCAACTTTAAGATGAAAATGAAAAGTGACAGTAAAGTTTCGACAGGCGTTCCGAGTACAGGAATCAGGCCGTTCGCCCTCACTTGTTCTCCACTTTATTACGGAACATATTCCTTTTTAAGCTGTCTGAAACTTCGAGCTTCTGAAAATGACTGACTGTTTCTAAGCGCCAGAACGCTGAGGACATCTGCTGGTCACAGGCGTGTAAATGCAATGACAAAACTGCAGTCAAAGAAACGACACAATGCATTAGAAATGATTTACTGCCCTGTATTTTTCATATATTTATTATGGTTGTCTACAATATTCTGGAATAAACAGATCTGAATCTTTGCAGAATATGTAGGCCTTCGAATATAAATTGAGCTTTTATGATTACTTAATTTTATTTTAAATAAATAATATATATATATATATATATATATATATATATATATATATATATATATATATATATTTTATTATTATTATTCTAAAACAGCACTTTTTAAAACATTTGTAAAAAGCAGTGGCGGCCGTGCATTTAAAGTCTAGGCCTTCAGTGTGATTCATGCCATTAAGAAAACACAGTTTCACAATGAATTAGACACCCTATCCTTTGGACATCATACTATGGACATATTATGTCGCAGCTAACTAGTAATACCAATTGACATTTTAAATACACCTTCATGCACGAAAGCCAGAACTTAAAATTACACTTAATGCTCAAGCAAACCTAATTTTAACTGCAGCACTGTTTTGTGAAACGAATGTCTCGAACAGACATTCAAAAATCAAAAGTTTTCATATGAATCTACAAAGGAGGTCTATAATACCTGGAAAAATCTACCTAATAATATTTGCAATTTGAATGTTGCTTGCAAAAATGTTTGTTTCGTCAGGGTACATAGTTATGCTGCGTTCCAATCAAATCAAAATCAAATCACTTTATTGTCACACTACTGTGTACACGAGTGCAACAGCAGGTGAAATTCTTGTGTGCAGTTCCGAGCAACATTGCAGTCATGACAGTGACGAGACATAAACCACTTTACAATAAACAACATATTTACACAACACAATTTACATAACAAATGTACACATACCTACACAACAATTTACATATCAAATGTACACAATACTTACTCAACACAATACTAATATACAATGTACAGTACACTATACACACAATATAGAATACATACACTAGATAAGGGTATAAATATATATATACACATTAACTGAATGGGAGCGAGAATATATTACAGAATGATGATTAATAAAGTGCAGTGCTGATTGTTGATCGTGAGAGATCATGTGTTCAAAAGTCTTATTGCTTGTGGGAAGAAGCTGTCATGTAGTCGGGTGGTGCGGGTCTTGATGCTGCGATACCGCCTGCCTGATGGAAGCAGTGAGAGCAGCCCATGACTCGGGTGGCTGGAGTCTTTGATGATCCTCCGAGCTTTATTCACACACCGTCTGTTATATATATCCTGGAGGGAGGGAAGCTCACCTCCGATGATGTTTCTGGCCGTTCGCACCACCCTTTGCAGGTCTTTGCGGTTGTGGGCGGTGCTATTGCCGTACCAGGCGGTGATGCAGCCAGTCAAGATGCTCTCTACAGTGCTGGTGTAGAACCGTGTGAGGATGTGGTGGTTCATTCCGAACTTCCTCAGCCGTCTCAGGAAGAAGAGGCGCTGGTGAGCCTTCTTCACAACGGCCTCAGTGTGGACGGACCATGTGAGTTCCTCAGTAATGTGGACACCGAGGAACTTGAAGCTGCAGACTCTCACCACCGGTGCTCCATTCAAGTTGGATGTGGGATATTCCTACTTGATCTCCAACCATAAATGCATTTCATTCCCCGATATTTGGAACTGCAACACTCCCGTTAGCTTAGCAGGGGTTTGACTCTCATTAGAGATGTCTCCTAGCAACCCAACTGATAAACAATGCTGCAGGGCTAGCATTTGTGCTACAGGTATACGATTATCAAAATAGATTATAATGTTTTATACACCTGTTTCTGCAGATAATTTTCTCAACGGCAATACCAGCAGTGATGACAGCCGACACGTCAGACAGCTTGATCTTACGCTTTTTGCTCTTGAATTACGTACATCACAAAGCGTGATTGTATCACTCAAGGCCAGCTATAAGGCCTCGACTGGGACATCCTAAAGATCACACCCACCAAGAAAAAATAAATCAATCTGATTGGCTGATGAATCTGACAATCTGACTTTAGTTGCTCTTCATTCACTGTTGAGGGATTCTGAAGGCATGACGGGGTGGAGCTCAAACTCATGCGCTGCTTCGGCTTCAGGCATGTGATTTGTGAAACAGTTGTCATACTTTGCTTGTAAGCATCAAGGAATAAATTCTGACTGGATAAACTTTTCGTTTTTCTCTATTTGTTTATTGATTAATTAAGAGTGGAAAGTGATTAAAAGTACATAGGCAAAAGGGTGATTTAGAATGAAGGGATGAAAATTATTGAATTATTTGGCATGTTAGGCCAGAAGAGAAGGCTTTGCTGGCCCTGAGAAGAAGTCACACTCGGTCATTGTGGGACTTGAACTCAAAGGTCAAGCACTTTGATGTTTCAGACTAGTGTGTTTACTATACTCTGTGTCACAATTCCCCAATTAAGGCCAAATTCTGTCAACAATACAAAGTCAAGGGCCACGGCCCTCCATGTGGACAAAGTGTTTGTGCTGCGGCTATGTCGTCGGAAGTTTGACACGCATAATCGTCACGGATTTGGTGTGAATAGGCGTTTAGCGCGGGCCAAACATTTGCTGCAGGCCGTCTATTGCACCTTAGTTATTGCTGAACTGACTCGAGTTACAGCCTGCATTTAACACCTTCACTGTGGGGCGAACGCCCCCTAGCGTAACCGCAAAACATTTCCAAACACTGACGTAAAGAAGCCTCGTTTGCTGAAATCAAGTGACTTGGCCAATTCGATGCGCGCTCCGAAAGTATTGGTATGAAACAAATGATTGGTAAAAGTTTCGAAGCTTTATGAAGCGTGTTTCGAAAACGCCCATACATATAGCTAACCTATAGCTAATGTGATATTCGTGTGGGTCTTACCTGTAAATGCTGCTTTAAATGATTTGTCTGGTCCTTGGAAAATGACAACTGGAAGGCATACATTGCACTGAACTGTAAACTTGTTTCCCTTTTCTACATTGAAGAGACAAAAAAGTCGGAATTTTCAAGACAAAACTAAGTACATTTCTCCAGTGGGCATTGTGATGAAACGGGCTTTTAAATGTTTTGACCTCGTTTGCCTCGCGCGCACACTGTTGGTGTATGACGGGTTGGTTATTTTCGCATGTGACCGTGAGTGGCGCCAGAATCACCACGTGCACAAGAGTGACCAGAGGAGCTCTACAGCGTGTGTCTGATCATATCTGTGCTCTCTAGAGCAAGCGGAGGTCTTTAACATTTTCTGTCAGGAGGATGGTTTTTTATTTTGTTATAAATTAAAATTGTAATCCTGCTAGTAATAACAATTTTTACCAAATGTAACTAATCTGAATACATTTTTTTTTTATGTAAATGTAATGGATTAGTTATCCTGATTATGTAACACCATACACCCGAGCATGAAGGTCAATCACCCCATATTTAACTTATTTACTTATTTAACCTTCCACCTGTCCTTGTTCAGATGATTCCACCAGATAAACAATTAAAAAAATAATCTACCTATCTTAATTCAATATGGAGGATCAAAGGCTGTGTTAAAATTGCCTGTATCCATGGTTGGGAGGGTTACTTTTGAAATGTATTCCACTACAGATTACAGGATACATGCTGTAAAATGACATTTTTAATGTATTCTGTTAATGTATTCTAAATACTTTGGATTACTTCTTCAGCAGTCAACGATTGAGAGGGCTCTTCTCCATTTAAATTCTCTTGGAGTTCAGTTCCTCTGGCTTTTGTCACATGGCTCTCAAAACCCCAAACAATACTTGCTATGACATTAGACAGAACAAATCAGAGGGTTATCCTTCCCTCAAGGTTGAAGTAAACCTCACTGGAACACAGGCCTTGTCCTGCTGAAACAAATTTGACGATAGAACAACACGTCCACACACAACACAGCTAGGCTGAAATGTACTTTGTTACGAATGCCAAGGATGCATTTGTGTCATGAAATGATTGAAGAATTAACTACAACTCACATTTACACATATTCTCTGGGAGCTGGGCTTCATGAGAAAGCACTCTTACTGCATTCCTGACATGGGCCAGACCACTCCTAAGATACCAAATACACACATGACCTGAATTACAGCACATGATTAAAAGACAGCGATTCGTTTTGATCATAACAATTGCTAGTTAAAGCTGCACTATGTATGATTTGTTTTGGTTAAAATTAGCAAGTTGCCATTATTATTAACAGTGTTAAAAACAATGTTCTTACCTTGCTTACCCCGATTCACTATGGTAAGCCTATCATAGACAATCATAGGCTTATGACCTGCGTCATTACGTCGTCCATAAACACAGGAAAGAAGAACATGTTCTAGCTGGGGAAAGTACGCTGTTCGGTTCAGTCAGTCACACTCACACAGTTCAGGACAGCATTGCCGCAGTCTGGATGGATTTACCTGATATAATGCTTGGATATGTTTTATGTTAAAGCTAATATTGCTTGTCAAGCTTGTATGAACCGAACATCTCATGTGTTAACCGAACACTATGTATCTACGTTGACATGCTTACAAATATTAATGACTTCTGAAACAGACTTCTTGTAACTTATATTGCATGTTTAATAAAGTATATTCTATCCCCATCATTATTGAATCCTTGTTTTGTTTTTAGTTTATGGTGTTATGTGCATAGCATATACATACTACTGTAGTATTACGGTTAATTTGCATTGCCAACTGAGACTTTACAACATAAAAATAATAATGTCTTCAACTTAACTCGTATTTCACTAGTTTCACCTTTTAAATTGATGTGTAGTACAATACAAACATAAATAGTAGATAAAACATTAAAAT
This sequence comes from Moxostoma hubbsi, assembly GCA_032164185.1. Taxonomy (NCBI): domain Eukaryota; kingdom Metazoa; phylum Chordata; class Actinopteri; order Cypriniformes; family Catostomidae; genus Moxostoma; species Moxostoma hubbsi. The sequence goes on from JAVLUX010000041.1 coordinate 2,951,733, forward strand.
ATACTGGTAGTGATTTAGTCCCCTGTTGTCTATGTAAAAGCACTTTGCGTGTAGTGTCAGAAAGGCACTAGAAGTGCCATCTTCATTTATTCAAAATCAGTAAATGAAAGAGCTTCATCAAAGGAAGCAATACTTCAGTTTTAAATGTTTAATTATATAACAATATCAAAATTGAAAATAGCACATTATGACTCCTGATCTGAATAGATATTTCACATTTCATAGATATTTCATCATGATCACACAGGCGACGTCGAGGTAAGCTCAAATCATGAGACTCGTCTGCCAGAAGAGCAGTGCCGAAACATGACTCACATAATGTGTTCTTCCGCAAATTGTTTGCAGTTTTGAGTTTGATCCACAGATATTGCTAGAGAGCACAGTTACATAGTGCAGCTTTAATGTATTCAACTTATCAATAGGCTGAACAGATTAAAATCACCCCTTCCCTGACAACATGTCACGTACCACAAATCCCATGAAAACTGTAAACCTCTTTTCCTAAATTGTTTCAGTTTGGATTAGAATAGATTTATCTTTGTGATTATTGTCAATATCACACACACTCTCTCACATACGCACTAAAGTAAGGATTTACACATTTGATTGCAACTTGGTTTGAAAGGGCATACTTTTTATTTACAAATAACCACAGAAGTCAAATCATTCCAGTCTGAATACTTCCTCCTTTATCAAATTATATTAAGAAATGATTATAAAATGTACAATACATTTACTTGTTTTCCCATAATTTAATCCCTTAGATATAAAAAGAGTTGTGCTTAAGAGACAAACGCCTTTTCAAACAGATTACTCAACCTGAAAGTACATTATTTACATAATCTGTAAAAAAAGAAAAACAATCATCAGCAAATAAACTAATTAAAACAGTACCATTAACCACAAAATCACAATGAAAAAATTAAATAAACATTTAAACATCTCTGTCACAGCATTTATTTTGGGCCATGTGCTCATTAAAAACAGTTTTCAGCATGTAGATTCAATTTTACAAAATCATTTCTATCAGAAGACTATGACTTTCTTTGAACATTAGTTCATATTTAGAGCATGTTGACCTGAAGTAGTTTGTATAAGGCACAAGGAGAGAGAAGACAAAGATGTGTCATTTAAAAATAAATAGTACAAAACAGTTCAGCAACAAACAAACACTAACCCTACAGCTAGCTAACCCTCCCTCCCTGAAAACACTTTTTACCAGGAATAAGACAGGTATAACTCCAGTTATCAAGTGTTCAACAGTAGTACTCACAAAGCAATCTTTTATTTAGCTGATTATTATCCAAATAATCAAAATATGCATTGAATATGAACCTCAGTTTAAGATATAATGGATAGGTCCTTCTCAGAAAAGTGATTTGGTCCTTGGTTGGGGCTCATCGGACTTTTAAGAAACAGTTTTGCAAATATAACTATTTAATCAGTACTGAAAATATATCAAAGGAAGGTTGACCTTTAAAAACAGGAGTCCTTCAAGATTTTCTAGCAATGGTCGAGATTGATTCAGGGTACAGTTGACACTGGATGTGCTGAACAGTGTATCTGCTGGTACAATGCTGGGTGGGCAACCCACATAGCGTACAGCTACTTTGGCAAGGTCAGGCCACAAGAATTTCTTCAGGTTCCAATAATCTAGAGGATCAGAGCTCTGGTCAAGGATGTCCTCCTCCAAATACTCCAGCACCGCAAGCTCTAATGATTTTGGTTTCTCCTCTTGCTTGATTTTCTGTCTGATGTCATCCATCAGCGCCCAGAGGTTGTCTTTGTTTGTGGCCGAGCTATTTAATGGAGTTGGCATCTCACTGCATCCATTGGACAGCGGTGGTTTATTCTCTGCAGTGGTAGATGAAGACATCTCAAGCTCTTGAATGAGGGCCTGCTTGCACTGCTCAGCCTCCTCCTCGGTGAAGAGGGAGGTCTTATACCTTGGGTCCAACATAGTTGCCCATATGTACCTTGGATCATGAAGGGTAGGAGACATTCTCATCACCATGGCCTCCTTTAAGGACTTGAGCATGTTATCAATACCCATGGTTTCATCAAAAAGCAAGTCTATCTTTCGATTAAGAATGTGAATGAGTGGAATGACCTGACCTAGTGTTGCATTGCGGTTGCTCATCTCCCTGCAGGCTACCTCGAAAGGCTTCAGGGCATTGCAAACTGACAGCATGACTTCCCATTGGTCACAGCTTATCAGTTCCCTGTAATTGCACTCGAATGACATCTCATCGATGGCTTTTTTTTGTTCTACTAATCGCTCAAGCATGAAATAGGATGTCTTCCACTTAGAGGGAACATCCTGGACCAGCGGATTTTCAGGCAACTGATAAGCTTTCTGCAGTTCCGCCAACTTCTCCTTTGCTTTCACAGAACGATGTACTCGCTCGCAGATTTTTCGAGCAATGCTGAGCAAGTTCTGCACCATCCTCTGACTTTTTATGGCTTCATTAACAATGAGGTCTATGTTGTGACCAAAACACTGCATGGTGGCATGGTGATTGCTCTCTAGTATGCTTCCAATAGTTTGATTATCAGTTACAGTGAATCCAGTTTTAAGGCCTGAGGAACCAATCCAGGTGTCCCAAAAATCTTCAAGCTGCTTCTGTATGCTCAGCATATTAAAGTCACAGTCAATTGAGGAAACACCAAGAAGAGCTGAGCAGTGGAAATCATGCCCTTGAGGAATAACCTGTGACTCAAATGTTACCCAGTGGGCTGTAAGAATCAAGTACTCTTGGGTTTGACTGCTCACCCATACACTTGTGGTGAAATGGATGACTCCTCCTTCAGCCTCCTTGAGGTGTTTGAGAACAACCTCTTTCACATGTCTGTACATGTCTGGAATTGCAGTGCTGGTGAAGTAGGATGATGAAGGTAGAGAATACTGTGGCTGGAGGTATTCAAGTAACCGGTTCAGGCCAACATTCTCCACTACATTTGATGGCTGAAGATCCAGTGCAAGCATTTCTGCTATGAGTTTGGTGATTTTTTTGGCAACTGGGTGGCATTCGCTGAATTTCTCTGCATTCGTAGAAATGCCTATGAGCTCCTGCTTCACTTGAATTTCAGCAGATGACACATCACCTGAGATATTACTATTGTTTTCAAGCACATGTCCATGAAACCTCTGCATGTGCCTCAATAAGCAACTAGTGCCTAAATTGGTTGTCTTTTTGCCCCTACTAATTGTGCGACTACAGTGCAAACAGACCACTTTTGTTAGGTCTGCAGAGGAAATAGAAAAGTGATTCCACAGCTTTGAAGTCTTTTTGCTGAAACCAGGCAGAGCATGGGGTTTGTTCTCAATAGCAGGGCTGTCCGTTGCATTTGACAGCATGCTTTCCTCTGCAGGAGGAGTAGATTGGGGTGACTGGGGCGAGATATCTTTATTACTTGTGCTTTTTGGGGTCTTGAGGACATCAGGATGCCGTCGCATCAAATGTCTCATTAAACAGCTTGTGCCAAAGTCCCCACGTTTACCGCGACTAATTACACAGGGACAGTACCGACACAACGCTTTAAGTTGGTCTACAGGAGATACAATGAAATGATGCCATACTTCTGATTTCACCCGTTTCATAATTTTCTTGTTTTGCTGGAAAATTGAGCTTGGATCTTGGGATAGACTCTGCCCCTCAGTGTGCTCCTCTGGAGAGAATAACAAAGGTAAGCTTTCCCCTTTCAGTCCAAAAGATGCCTCAAGTGTGGACTCTTGTAAAGATTGATATGTAGCATTGTTTGCCTCCTCTTCAATCGTCATGTGCTCACCATCATCATTGGGCACATCGTCTGATATGGTTTGAGGGGGATATGGGGTACAGAAGAGTTCTTTTTTGATCTCTGTGGAGTCCTGAACCTGTGTGCTCAATAGAAGTGTTGGCGGAGTGGTGAAAGGTGGAGGAATGCTTGAGCCCTGTCCGTTTTCTTCAATGACTATGTCTCTATGGGCCCGCCACATGTGACGAATAAGGCAGCTCGTTCCCAAGTCTTTCCCATTTTTACCACGACTGAACTCATTCATGCAGTGAATACACACAGCTTTCGAGCTGTCAGCAGGCGATAAATAAAAGTGTTTCCACACTGCTGAGCGCCGCCGAGAATTTGAGCTCTTGGGTGCAGATCCAGGGCTTTCAGACCCTAGGTCTATGGTATCCTCATTAGGGTTGTTTAAGGAATGTGGGGATGGAACTGTACTAGAGTCACCCTCAACACTCTTTTCTGCATTTGGTTTGATCTTTTGTAAAGACTCTTTGGACACTACGTCTGTGGCCTCTGCTAAAAAGGTGGGCAGTGAAGTATGGTTGTCTATGTTGGGCTTGATGCTTCCAGACAAGTCTCCATTGTTTGCTGATATATTAGGAGATATTAAAGAAGTATTGGAACAATTATTTAATGGGTCGCCATCTTGCAGAAGAACAGAGGGGTGAGCCCTTCGCACATGCCTCATTAAACAACTAGTACTGAGGTCCTTCTCGTTTTTACCCCGACTGAACTCCTTCATACAGTACATACAGATTGCTTTGGTACTATCACGTGGTGATATGAAAAAATGGTTCCAGGCAGGAGATTTTTTTCTAGGGTTAAGGGGACTTCGAATGGACGACAGAAGGCTTTGTGTAACTGCATCCATTGCAACATCATAAAGAGTACTTGAGTAGCCACTAAACAAGCTACCATACTCATCATCATAACCTCTGGTGGCAAAAGGGCCAAAGGCCCCATCAAAAGATAACTTTTCATCATCCTGAGCAGTTTCACCCATTTCATTTGGTTCTGCTTTGATACATACACTCGTTTTGCTTTCTGATGTATTATTTATTTCTGTGTTCTGGGTCTTATCTGAAATAGCTGGAGAGTCATGCTTTTCACAAGTTTCAACTGTCGAATCCTCAGTTGAAACCCTGTCAACCTGAGAAGAAAGATCTTCCTCTGTGCCTTCAAATGGCAAAGGCACCAAAGAGTCTTTAGCCAGTGTCTCTGAAGGACAGGGAGGGGGCTGTGCATCCGAAATCTCACGAGGAGTAATGCTGTATGATTTGAACACATAACCATCTTTCCCTTCGATTTTTAAACAGGTTCCTTTGGCCTCTATCCTCTTGTAGTTATCTTTGGAGCCGTTATGTTCGTGGCTTGGTTTCTCAGCATTTTGCGAGAGGCCGTGCTCTCTATCCATTATTGCAGGAAGAATTTCTGCAGGTAAAAAAAACTTTCTCTATTGAAAGCAGCTTCTTAAGTGTTCAAGTGTCATGGGTTAAGCTTTTTCTACCGTCTTCCATCCAGACGTTTACATTTGCATTATTTCTAAGGCCAGATGCAGCAGATATATTGACCTCCATTTAGGGCAGTATAGAAAACTTGTTCATTTGTAGAATCAATCTGCAAAATTAGAGAAGAGATAGAAGATAATTAACAAAACAATTAATAATATATTAATAATAATAGCTAATGCAGGGGACTTCGAGAACATAGCAAAATATTAACTTGACTATGTCAATTGAACTGAATCGATAGGGAATGTCTCTGGTTGCACATGTATCCTCGGTTCCCTGAGATGGAGGGAACGAGACATTGCAAAAAAAATCGGCCGCACTACCGGTACTACTTCAGGGTTTTGAGGTACAAGCGATGTTCTTTGATCATTCTTGTCCTTCAGTCAGAAAACTGTGAAGAAATGGTGATTGAGCACCCGCTTATATAGGACAAATGCGTGCATAAAAGGGCGGGACTTGAACACCATTACCAATCATAAGACTGGCGTTATGATAGGAGGGCTTAAACTAGGTTTTGGAAAAGGAATTCCCCAAAGCATTTCACTGCACTCCCTTCATCTAAGGGAACCGAGGTTACATGTGTAAGCGCTAACATTATATATTTAAATTACAAAATAAGATTAACTGTAGTCCAGGCTTACAATTTAAATAATTTGCAATCAGAATAGATCTTCATGGAGAGAATTCACATAGGATCAGAAATAGAGGTCTTTCTATACACTTCGTAGGTTTTTAAAGGTCCTGTGAAATCAAAAGAAATGTTTTGCTGCTTTTAGTACTTATCTTTTAGCTTTAAGGCCATATACAGTATATGCTAGCGTAATTCTCAATGTTCACAAAATTCATTTTCAGAAGATATAAGCATTTACACCCTTCAGTCTCTCTCTTTCGGCTAAACAGACACAGAAAAATGTTTGACTCACAAATTACTGCATTAATTTTGTCCAATCAAATGTTTTCTAGAACGAGAACATCCCCACAACAATCTAATAGGCGCATCTGACTGTGTTCTAACTGGTGAAGATCATGACTGCGCAGGGCACTTTGAAGGGAGCGCAATCCATGCTCCAAGGTTGTTCCAAACATATTATCCAATAAGAATCGCTTTAAAATTGAGTTGTAATGACTGTTATCATCTTTTAGCCCTCTGAAGCTCTCACAAAGGCCATTTTTATTAAGGAAACAGTGCATAGGGATGATCTCTGCTGAATGGGATACCCCAACGTGGGAGTTGGATGCGGCGAAACTCGCTGGAGTTTATTCATGTTTATTGCAGCCATTTTCTGAGGTTTCTTAGGATGTACAGGATGAGTAAGTGTTGTTTATTCTATAGTGATAGGCTACTTTATTAGCTTGTTTCTGGTTGTCATTTACTGATTGACGTGCACAGTGGCTGCGATATGCTGTACTTGTTTGTGGGATGGTCATGTAGAAACAGAGATCAGTTAGATCATCTTTCAGTCGTCAAGTCTAAGTCAGTGGAAAAGTGGTCAGACTTCAGTAGATTGCTTCCCTGGCTGAACAACGGCTTTCTCCGACATGTGAAGCATCAGGTGTGTGTGTGTGTGTGTTGCCAACTATTTCTCATGGGAAGTTGCCAAAGTCTTGCTGAAATTTTACTAATAGTAGCTAAATTCACACGACAAAGTAATTTATTACATAATGCATCAAATTTACATATGTAAATGAACTGTAGTAAAGAGCTACGGCAATTCTTTGTTTAAGACCAATGTTTTGTTTTTTTATTGAATTAATGATTTAACAATTAGTATTTAACTACTAATCATTTAGCCATCACTAATTTAACTTGTCAAACAGGGGGATTTCTATGTATTTCTTTATTTTTGTAATTAAACTACATTATTGAACAATGACAAAGTCAAAAATTATCCTAGCAATAGCAACCAGGGGTAGACTGCGGTGTAGTGTTGGGGATGGGTTTTTTAATTATTTATTATAATATGTAATATATATTTTTTCTTTTAAATATCTGTTGTGTGATGTTGAAACATCAGTGTGTATTACTTGTACCAGTGTCACAATGACCTCGTCTGTTCATATCACTTATCCCTACACTTTATCATAGATCAGGGGGTTCATATCCATTCCATTCTCTTTATCTCTCACCCAGCTAGATCATTTCTCAATGCTCTTCTATCACTGTAGGCTTACTTTTCTAAATGGAGAGCATGCACGTGAACTGAGGTTGAGATTTATCACAATAAATAACAACACGTAAAGTCGTCAGTCAATCGATATATAGAACATCCTTAAGCACATAAATTCAACTCCTGATGGCATGCAGGTCTGTCATATTACTATAAAAATATGGGGGCATTAGAAAACAGAAAAATTAGATATCATTCACGATTGAGCCGATTAGCCGCCCCAATTTCATGTTTCAGTAGGAAATACATCGACAGGATAAATAAAACAGCGTTTTTCAAGGCACTTCAGGGGGACTTTAAAAGCAGGGATGCACCAATACCACTTTTCCTCTTCCGATCCCGATATCGGAAATCTCAGTTTCGCCCGATACCAGTGGAACTAATTGGGAGTACTCTTTAATATGTAAAGAAACACAAACCCAAAAAATAATAAATATAGTTATTAACTATATATTGTGGTGGCATAGTGGTCTAAAGCACATAACTGTTAATCAGGTCACTGGTTCGATCCCCACAGCCACCACCATTGTGTCCTTGAGTAAGACACTTAACTCCAGGTTGCTCCGGGGGGATTGTCGCTGAAATAAGTGCACTGTAAGTGACTTTGGATAAAAGCATCTGCCAAATGCATAACTGTAATGTAAAATGCAGTATTAACAGTAATTCCAGTGCAAGTCATCAGTAGAAAATAAGCGGTTCAACTTGCATCTGGACTTTAAAGGATTCAGATCTCTTTTTTGTTCAATTTAGTTGTACGGCATCAGTCCACTTTTCATTCACACGGTTATTTTTTGGAACCCATTCAACATGAATATTATTATCAATTGTTTACAAATTATAACAAGAAAAAGCACCTCCAGTGCCATTCTAAATGCATATTATAAGTGAACCGAACTTTTCATCTAATTATCTGTAATGTGATTCCACCCACCAGCAGAGCGCGCCATTCATACGCTAATGTGCTGAGACGATCAACGCAAATGTTCACGCTCCCCAACTGCGAGGTCAGATGTAAACAAAATTAATTCATTTTTCTGCGCGTTTGCAACGTTACACAGGCGAGAAAGCTCCAGGATTGTAAGGAAGAGTTAACACTTTCCTCAGAAGAAGAGCGGCACTCTGATGAACATTTGTATTTTGAAGAGAGACTTCTTCATTTCGGACAAGTCATTTAGTTTTCATTTGTTAACATGCCATTTTATATAAACATGTACATATTTTATTAGTGAGTCTGTTTCCAGACTTGCCAGCCAGGATTCAGAGTATTGAAATATGTCCAAATAAGCAAGTTTTAGTTACATTTAAATGCTGTTTCGCTAAAGCAGGTATTTAAATTGTATGCTGTATGATATAAATATGTAATATGATATTAAAATAATATGAATGTTTAGATTATATTTGAACTAGTTTATGCTGCCTCATTATCATCAACAAAGCTTGTGCTTGCAAATATGTGTTCAGGTTAAATGAGTAAAATGCACTTTAATATGCCCATATTAGAAAATCAGCATATTATTATGATTTCTGAAGGATCATGTGACACTGAAGACTGCAGTAATGATGATGAAAATTCAGCTTTGATCACAAATTGCATTTTACAATTTATTCAAATAGAAAACTGTTCTTTTAAATTGTAAAAAGAGTTCAGAATGTCAATGTTGTTTCTGTATTTTGGATCAAATAAATGCATCTTGGTGAGCAGAAGAGACTTCTTTTAACGGTAGTGTAGGTCTAAAATTAAGTAAAGTCATTATGTAAAGAAAATATAGTCAGATTACTTCTTTTAACTTGATTTGGATCATTAATCATTGATCAATCTCCTCACATTCATTTCTATCCCTGATTGATAGGCCCAGGGGAGTGGTCTTTTTTCTCTCAGGTGTGAATCACCTAAATATTCATGATCATTCACGACTCCTTGCATATTACCTTTCAACACAAAAATTGTCTTACAAAAGTTAAATTACTATATTGTTTTGTATGAATGAGTGATCAGGATGGTTTTCACATCATTTTGTAGCAAAAACTGTAGGCTACAAGAAAAAGTCTTCTACAAGTTCTCAAAAGTCTTGTGGACAAATTTTAGTTTTTTCAAAAACCACGTTATTTTCTCAAAAATACAAACATGTACACACGTTGCTCACATATTATCGCAGCCCAGTTTGTGCTGAATACAGTGTTATCAGACTTTTAGCCATTAATATGTTTTTAAGCAACTGAAAAAAGCACAAATGTCAAGGCATGTCAAAACTTCCCCAGGGCCCAAAATACCCTCAGACCCCAGAGGGTTAATTCTACATGGAGACGGTCTGCACAGGGGGGGCTGCCATGTTAGAATCACATGACCAGCTGAATACTTCTTGCTCAATCTCAATAACCGTCTTGTAATTTGACACTTCCACTCAAAGATTAAATTAATCCATCAACAAAATTCAATTTGTATTTTTAAACTGCATTTTGTCATATAAACTAGTAAGTAATTCATGAGTCTCCTGAGCCTCAAGTACACAAAGTAACAGTCCTTGGTTTATTTGTAGTGAGTTAATTCAGTCATCTCCAACTGATTCTTATATTCACTAAATCATTTGGGAATCAGACAAAACTGTCGCTTGCCATGCCTTGCGCTGTAGATTCAAAAGAACCAACTCAGAGTCATTTGACTGAGAATTGTCCACTCTGGTAGAGCTTTATATCTCATGCTTAAAATACACATAAGCAGTGAGGGTTTCTGCAACGATTAATGGTAGTACAGGAAACACGGATACATTTTTTTTTCCAGTTTTCTGTCCCCATGGCTGGAAGAATGCATGTTCAAGAACTGTTAACGAAAAATGACCATCATGAATCGTATTATAATACAATCATTACCAGAGAATTTGTATGTGTGGTGGTGGTCGCTCATCCATTGGAAATCTAAGAGTAGTCTTCCCCTCACCCCGATGGCATGAACACTCCTGAACATTGCCATTATCTTGCTTCTAAATGTACAGCTAACTAGGCTTGGGATTAAAAGGTGTAGCGGTATGACATTTTTCACAGTATGATAACATCACAAAAATTACCACAGCATTATGGTATCACGGTATTTAGGTGCATTGCCAATATTATTAGCAATTTAATATTTAGTAATGAAATGTCTGATGAACACACTGAGAAATATTTCAGTTATAACCAATTCTTGAAATTTATTTTGAATTTCTTCAACTTTAATCCTTTAACTTTTGATCTTGAACATCAGGACACTGATGTTAAAAAAACAAACAGGTAAAACAGAAACTAAATGTTTGCAACATGTACAGAGTCAGATGATTAGAGCTAAAATATATTTTGTTATTTTATTATTTAGGAAATTGAATTGAAATACCGTAATGATTATTGCCAAGGTAAACACTTGAGATATCAATTTGTATGCATTCGGTAATTTGTTGCATTTGTAATTTAGTTTAATTCTAAACAATACCTCTGAATATATCATTTATTGGCAGTTTATTTACTGGCATTTGTCCAATGCTGTCTATTTTCTGCATGCATATTGTCAATGTCAATTCCCTGCACACCAAAATCCAAGTACTTTAGGAATATATCTCGAAGGACTCAGAACATGTGTGTGTGGTTAGCTATTTGTGTCTCACTTTCCCTTCAGCATTTATTTGCTTGTGGACTTTGCTCCCATCTTTGCTGTTATCTGTGGGGTATGGAAATATTTTGTGATGATTTTCCTCATAAATTTCCTCCAAGTGTTTGAATTAGTCACTCTATGGGCCTCAGAATATACATCTGCCCAGTCCTCCTGTGAAATCTCCTTCTGCATCTCAGCCTCCCATCTCTCTTTGTAGACAAGCAAATTACTTGGTTGAAGTGGCGACAGTCCTTGATGTAGTTTTGAGATGATTCTCTTATCTGTGTTTCCCATTTGTATATTTATCAGTAATATCTCCATTACATTTGAGTTAGTGATCCCCTTCCAGTCTTTGTGCTTTGCAAGGAAGTTCCTTATTTGTAAATACCTAAAAAAGTCTGTTTTTGGTAGCTCAAATTCCCTTTGCAATTTTGTTTTACCTTTGCTGATGAATTAGTGAATGAAATTAAGCCTGGAAGGTGACCATTGTTTGAAACCTATGTCCAGATTGGAAGTCAGGAGTTCCCTTGCTGGGTAAAGGAGAGAGAGTTTGAGTACATTTTATTGACGATTGTATTTTATTTAATTATCTTAAAATGGACCTTGTCCATTTACCTATTTCAATACTTTTAAGGTGGGTATCTACAAAGGGTAGTGATGACATGGGCTGCTGGCAAAAAATGTTCACCATGTTTAGCCAGTGTCAAGTCAAGTGGTTTTTATTGATGTTTCAACTATATACAGTGAGTACAGTACACCGTGAAATGAAACAACATTCCTCCAGGACCATGGTGCTACATAAAACACAAAACCACATGAGACTACACAGACTAAATAACATACCTAAATAAAGTGCACGTGCAAACGTGTGCAAAAAGTATGGGACAGTACAATAAATTACTAACAATGAACAGGACAATAGACACAGTAAGAGACAGTGCAGCACCGACCAGTACACAATAGTGCAAAAAGATGACAGTTTCTAAAAATGCCAAATGTAAACATAACATACTATGAGATAGTGTTCTATGCACATAGCAGTTATTGAGGTAGCAGCCAGTTATAAAGTGACAATAATTAAAGTGCAACTCAGGACACGTGTGTGTGTGTGTCAGTCCAGTCTCTGAGTATTGAGTAGCTTGAGGGAAGAAGCTGTTACACTGTCTGGCCGTGAGGGCCCGAATGCTTCGGTACCTCTTGCCAGACGGCAGGAGGGTGAAGAGTTTGTGCGAGATCATCCACAATGCTGGTGGCTTTGCGGATGCAGTGTTTTTTGTAAATATCTTTGATGGAGGGAAGAGAGACCCTGATGATCTTCTCAGCTGTCCTCACCAGACTCTGCAGGGCTTTGCGGTCCGAAACAGTATCAATGCACTTGCGGATGTAGCTGGTCACTGATGCTGTGTATTCCTCCAAGTTGGTAGAGTCGCCATATGTTGCAGCCTCCCTGAACATGTGCCAGTCAGTACAATCAAAACAGTCCTGAAGAGCAGAAATGGCTCCTGCTGGCCAGGTTTTCACCTGCTTCTGGAGTGGTTTTGTGTGTCTGACGAACGGTCTGTATGCTGGAATTAGCATAACAGAGATGTGGTCTGTGTAGCCGAGGTGGGGGCGGGGCTCCGCCCAGTATGCACCTGGGATGTTTGTGTAAACAAGATCAAGCGCCTCTCGTTGCAAAGTCCACATACTGATGGAATTTAGGGAGCACTGTTTTGAGATTCGCATGGTTGAAATCTCCGGCGACAATAAACAGTCTGTCAGGGTGAGCGTTCTGCAGTTCGCTCATAGCCCTATACAGTTCACAGAGCACTTCCTTAGCGTTAGCACTGGGGGGAATGTAAACTCTGGATATGATAACAGTGGTGAATTTCCGTGGTAAATAAAAAGGTCTGCATCTAACAGTCACAAGCTCCACCAGAGATGAGCAGTAGCTAGAGACTAGCATAGAGTTATTGAACCATTCCGTGTTGATGTAAACACACAAGCCACCACCGCGAGTCTTACCGCACAGAGCCGCATTTCTAGACGCAGACGCAGTCTCTAAGCTCACGCTGCGTAGTCTGCTGGAGTCGGATGTAGTCCAGTTTATTGTCCAGGGAGCAAATATCTGAGAGCAGCACGGGAGAGCCAGCCGGCTAGGGTTTGTTTTTAGCCTAGCATGGACCCCCGCCCTCTTGCCACACTTTCGATTACACACCACTTACAACATCCCCTCCCCCGGGCACCAGCATCAGGCTACGGCAGAGGACTGGAGGCCTGGTCTCCGCAGCAAGCAGAGTTCGCGTAGCAACTCCTGCAGATCATCATGCAGCTTAGTTGTTGCATGAATCTTATATTTTAGCAGTGTCTGGCGATGGTAGATACGAACACCGGTTGCTCCGATGTCCATGTGCCATAAAAGTCAGGCTAAGTGGCAAAAATAGCTCCATTTTGGATCCGGAGTGGCCATTGCGTGCTACCGCTGGAAAATCTGGAAGGATAGTGATGAACCGCCAGCTTCGCAGAAGAAATGGGGTCAAAAAAAATCTTGAATGATCATGATCGGAGATCACTAAAATGCTCACATCGTTAAAAAATTACAGTAGAACCCATGGCTATGTTTAATAGTGAAAGTAAGAGCATTTCCACACACACAATGCTACGAGAAATTCTAAAATGAAGTCAGCTGAATACCTGACTGTACTGAATGAACATGTTATCCCATCAATTTAATTTTTCTTCCCTGATGGCATGGGCATATTCCAGGAGGACAATGCCAAGATTAATCAGGTTTAAATTGTGAAAGAGTGGTTCAGGGAGCATGAGGAATCATTTTCACACATGAATTGGCCACCACAGAGTTCTGACCTTAACTCCATTGAAAGTCTTTGAGATGTGTTGGAGAAGACTTTACGGAGTGGTTCGACTCTCCCGTCGTCAATACAAAATCTCTGGACGAAAATAAATGTTGTGACATAGCATAAGGTTGTAGAAACAATGCCACGACAAATTTGTGCTGTAATCAAAGCTAAACGTGGCCCAACAAATTAGAGTAAGAGACTTTTTTTGGGCCAGGTAGTGTACTTGAGATTTGGGAGACCTATCCCACCTTCAGTCCTCATAAGCTATAGAGTTTTGTATACAATTCATTCTTGGCTTCTGTCCTGGCCAAACAAAACAATTGGATATCAATTTATCTAATTTAATGAATGCAATTTTGGGATTTCCACAGGCAGCATCTGAAAGGGGTTGAGAAGTCTTGGTAGCACATTTATACGTATGCTTTCTATACGGCCTACAGAAGATGGGGGAGTGCTAACCATCACTGCAGGCCTTTACAAAAGTCTTAAATTAACTTGGAGTAGTTGACTTCATATAGTTTAGGTATGTGGATCCTCAGGTATATAATGCACTATTTCGTATAGCCTACTGTCAGAGAGCAAATTTGCATTTTCATTCAGTCCATCTGCCGTTTTTGTTAGATCAATGTGAAAATCTGATCGTATTTATACACAGCATAATTAAAATTATACAATTTGACCAGTTATTTCTAAAAATCTGAACAAGTATTCACAATATTTTTAAGTGCCCACGATAAAAATACTGCGCATGTTCATTCATTAATTTGTATAACACATTACTGTTATACAAGTCATATAAAAAAAATGAAAAGACATTGATATAAATTCATCTTTTCAGAGCAAAAATAAATATTTATTTCAAAAATTAACCTCCATTTATTTTAGTACCGTGGCTCGACTCGACTGGCTTGATTTGTCTGCACTGCACTTGAGACTTGCTTGTGACTTGAACATGTATGACCTCTAGTAAGGGGGACATTGCACAGCCCTGTCTACATCCTCACTCTAGTTTGAATGAATCTGATTTGTACGTTAACTCTGGTTGATGCTTATGGATTAGAGTAAGAGTTTGCATCCATTTAAAACATTTGGTCCAAAGTTGATTCCTCTTATGGTATGGAAAAGAAACATGCAGGACATGTGTATCTAGTGATACAATTGTTGCCTCCTCAGTTTTATATAGTGAGTGGTTAGCTATATTTATTAATCTGCAAATATTATCGCCAGTCACTTCCCTCTATAAATTATGTTTGATCTGGATGTACAATATAGATAATAATCTTATTTAATAGTCAAGCTAAAATAGTTGTTAATATATGGATATCCTGGATTAATAATGAGATCTATATTACTGACTAAATGTTGGATCTTTGCCCTCCTAAGGGATAACTACAATTGTTGAATCATTTAATGAAGGGACCAAGACTCAGTGGGGAGAGTTTTATAGAAGTCACTCGAATCCATCAGGGCCAGGGCTTTTTTTATTTTGAAGTCTAAAAAGTGCCTTCATTATGTACAGGGCCTTGTAAATGTCAGCAAATAATGGAAATCTCATCTGGTTTTGTAAGAAAAGTAGATATTTTCTAGATGTTAGCTTTTGTACTGTATTTGTAGATTTTTGTTTTCTCAGATTAAATGCTTGCAGTCTGGATGCCCTATTGCCATGTTCATAATATCTTTGCTTAGCAAATCTCAATTTGCCTTCAATCTAGCTGGAGAGTCATGCATTTTAGGGCTGGAAATATTTTTTTTTTGATTGTTTCTTTTAATTTGGTCAATTCGATAATAATTTTCAAAAACCAAGTAACCGTCTACTACAATGAGAAGTCGTCAATTACATTTGCAACAAAAGCTTGCGCTATGTGACTAAAAATGTTTATATGTGGCAACTGGCTGGTAAATGTTTTGATTTCACTCAGCAGTAATTGTGTAGTATAGTGGTAAAATATTCAGCAGCTAGATCCTTTCACTGCGTATTGAAAGGACAATTTGTTCTGTGGTTGTCCAAAGACAAAATCCACGCAACCGATTTGTCATTGAATACTGTATTTTTTCATTTCTGTTCTTTATAGTCAGTTGTTGATCAAAAACAACAAAAATAAATATTTAATTGTAATCAGACATAGCACAGATGAGATAAAGCTATTGGAGTCTCTCTCGTTAACTTGCGCTCATTTACAGAAGCCGTTTACAGAAATGCCGGATTCAAGAGACTGTACTGGTTTTTAGCACATTCACCAAAACTAGAAATTATGCAATTCAATTATAAAATTTTTACAAATATAACATACACAGATCAGCCTCAACATTAAAACCACCTGCTTAATATCATGTAGGTTCCCCCTGATTCCACCAAAATTGCTCTGACCGTTCGACACATGGACTCCACAAGACCTCTGAAGGTGTCCTGTAGTATCTGGCACCAAGACATTAGCAGCAGATCCTTTAAGTCCTGCAAGTTCCGAGATGGGGCCTCCATGGATCGGACCTGTTGGTCCAGCACATTCCATAGATGCTCAATGGGATACCATTGCAATGAAGGGGTGTACGTGGTCTACAAAAATCTTTAGGTAGGTGGTACGAGTCAAAGTAACACTACAAACCTAAGGTTTACCAGCAGAACATTGCCCAGAACATCACACTGCCTCCGCCAGCCTGCATTCTTTCCATAGTGCATCTTGCTGCCATCTCTTCCCCAGGTTAACTATGCATAAGCACCCGGCCGGCCACATGATCTAAAAGAAACTGTGATTCATCAGACCAGACCACTTTTTTCCATTGCTCCATGGTCCAGTTCAGATGCTCACATGCCCATTTTAGGCACTTTCGGCAGTGAAGGGTTAGGCACTTTCGGCGGTGGACAGGGGTCAGAATAGGCACTCTGGCCGGTCTGTGGCTACGCAGCCCCATACGCATCAAGCTGTGATGCGCTGTGTGCTCTGACATCTTTCTATCATGGCCTGCATTAGGTTTTTCACCAATCTGTGCTACAGTAGCTCTTTTGTGGGATTGGACCAGACGGGCTAACCTTCAGTCCTCACGCGCATCAATGAGCCTTGGGCTTGACTATTTTAATTGAATCAAGAAATCTATTGATACCCAGCCCTTATGTATTAGTTATCTACATATCTCCATCAGTGCAGTTGATAACGGAATGGTTGGGGTCCGTTTGTGTTGTTCTAATTTTGTTAAGGTCTTCTCTATTTGTTGTGGCCTAGATTCTTGCCTCCTTTTTTGCCACTTGTGAAAGCAATTATGCGGCCTCTCAGATAGGCTTTAGCACAATCCCACAATGTTAACAGTGACATCCCTGGAGTGGAGATGGTTTTTCATTTATTCTGAAGGTTATAAATGTGCTGCCATTGAGGAGTGACATGTTAAATCTCCACTGCCTGAAAATCAGCCTATAACCCAGATCCCATGATAACATTAAGGGAGCATGATCAGAGACTGTAATGGGCTGTATTTTGATTAGGGCTGCACAATTAATCAGAATAAAATCAAAATCGTGATATGACCCTTGTGCGATTATTAAATCGCAAAGGGTTGCTCACGTCAAAGTTTATCTGCTCTGTCCAGTCTATAGTAGTATTTTTACAGTGTTTTCAGGGCAGTTCTGTGCTCCACAGCACCATCCCATGCTTACAGTAACAGAGTTCAGCGCATTATTTACACTAAACCGGAATGTCCTCCATGAAGCGTTTTTTATTTATGCGGTAGCAGCATAAGCATCTCAGTCTCCACCAGGCACACGTGTCATAATAATACAGTGGAATACAAGATGGGTATAATTCAAGCATCTTTATTAAATGACTGCTGAGCAAACAGCATTCACAGTAGCACCTGTATAATCCAGAAACATGCACTCTTCTTTCATTCTCCTGTCATTTGTGTTCCTTATGTGTGTTGCCCTTATTGCACTCCCAGCGGCCAACAAGTACTAATAACTAATATTACCAACATCCAACAAAATGAAAAGGAACGTACATATAATACATCTATACAAAATATTTAGATACTATAATGTAATGCATTGTTAAATTAAATTAAATATAATAAAATTATGAATAAAATTATAAAATGAAATGGTGACAAACCAACTAAAAACTTTCACTTTAAGTTTAATTACACCAATGGGTTATCAGTTTATCTTCAGTTTGACATAAAGCCTCATTCTTTAGGACAATCGTATATACAGTAGAGAATAGTTTGCATAAGCCTACTTGTTTTTAAGGCCTAAAGAGTTAAATGGAATATTTTGTGTTCATTTAATTATTAAAGCAACCAACAGGCCCATTTTTAATAGCAAAAACTAAGCAACAAATGGTTATACCAACAGGGAAACTCAGTTAAGAGTGACATTGACCAGAAAGCTTACATTTAACCAGTTTTGACAAGAGTTGCTAAATAAAAGAAAATTGGAGATTGGTAGCAGATGTTAAAATCCTGATTGGAGCATCCCAAGTTGACTGGGTTTCAAAAACTAATGATTAGTGGGCTGAGATCCTTATCACAAAAATTGACAAAATGAGGTACATAGTGGATGGGTAAAATTTTTATATGAAAAAGAACGTGTTTTTTTCTTTGTTTCACTGTTATATATATATATATATATATATATATATATATATATATATATATGTGTGTGTGTGTGTGTGTATACACACACACACACACACACACACACACACACACACACATATATATATATACACACACACACACATACAGGTCCTTCTCAAAAAATTAGCATATTGTGATAGTTCATTATTTTCCATAATGTAATGATAAAAACTTACATATATTTTAGATTCATTGCACACCAACTGAAATATTTCAGGTCTTTTATTGTTTTAATACTGATGATTTTGGCATACAGCTCATGAAAACCCAAAATTCCTATCTCAAAAAATTAGCATATCATGAAAAGGGTCTCTAAACGAGCTATTAACCTAATCATCTGAATCAACTAATTAACTCAACACCTGCAAAAGATTCCTGAGGCTTTTAAAAACTCCCAGCCTGTTTCATTACTCAAAACCGCAATCATGGGTAAGACTGCCGACCTGACTGCTGTCCAGAAGGCCATCATTGACACCCTCAAGCAAGAGGGTAAGACACAGAAAGAAATTTCTGAACAAATAGGCTGTTCCCAGAGTGCTGTATCAAGGCACCTCAGTGGGAAGTCTGTGGGAAGGAAAAAGTGTGGCAAAAAACGCTGCACAACGACAAGAGGTGACCGGACCCTGAGGAAGATTGTGGAGAAGGACCGATTCCAGACCTTGGATGACCTGCGGAAGCAGTGGACTGAGTCTGGAGTAGAAACATCCAGAGCCACCGTGCACAGGCGTGTGCAGGAAATGGGCTACAGTTGCCGCATTCCCCAGGTCAAGCCACTTTTGAACCAGAAACAGCGGCAGAAGCGCCTGACCTGGGCTACAGAGAAGCAGCACTGGACTGTTGCTCAGTGGTCCAAAGTACTTTTTTCGGATGAAAGCAAATTTTGCATGTCATTCGGAAATCAAGGTGCCAGAGTCTGGAGGAAGACTGGGGAGAAGGAAATGCCAAAATGCCTGAAGTCCAGTGTCAAGTACCCACAGTCAGTGATGGTCTGGGGTGCCATGTCAGCTGCTGGTGTTGGTCCACTGTGTTTTATCAAGGGCAGGGTCAATGCAGCTAGCTATCAGGAGATTTTGGAGCACTTCATGCTTCCATCTGCTGAAAAGCTTTATGGAGATGAAGATTTCATTTTTCAGCACGACCTGGCACCTGCTCACAGTGCCAAAACCACTGGTAAATGGTTTACTGACCATGGTATTACTGTGCTCAATTGGCCTGCCAACTCTCCTGACCTGAACCCCATAGAGAATCTGTGGGATATTGTGAAGAGAAAGTTGAGAGACGCAAGACCCAACACTCTGGATGAGCTTAAGGCCGCTATCGAAGCATCCTGGGCCTCCATAACACCTCTGATTGCCTCCATGCCACGCCGCATTGAAGCAGTCATTTCTGCAAACGGATTCCCGACCAAGTATTGAGTGCATAACTGAACATAATTATTTGAAGGTTGACTTTTTTTGTATTAAAAACACTTCTTTTATTCGTCGGATGAAATATGCTAATTTTTTGAGATAGGAATTTTGGGTTTTCATGAGCTGTATGCCAAAATCATCAGTATTAAAACAATAAAAGACCAGAAATATTTCAGTTGGTGTGCAATGAATCTAAAATATATGAAAGTTTAATTTTTATCATTACATTATGGAAAATAATGAACTTTATCACAATATGCTAATTTTTTGAGAAGGACCTGTATATACACATATATACACATATATACATACATATACACACATACTTTCACCTTCAGAACTGCCTTAATTCTACGTGGCATTGATTCAACAAGGTGCTGAAAGCATTCTTTAGAAATGTTGGCCCATATTGATAGGATAGCATCTTGCAGTTGATGGAGATTTGTGGGATGCACATCCAGGGCACGAAGCTCCCGTTCCACCACATCCCAAAGATGCTCTATTGGGTTGAGATCTGGTGACTGTGGGGGCCATTTTAGTACAGTGAACTCATTGTCATGTTCAAGAAACCAATTTGAAATGATTCGAGCTTTGTGACATGGTGCATTATCCTGCTGGAAGTAGCCATCAGAGGATGGGTACATGGTGGCCATAAAGGGATGGACATGGTCAGAAACAATGCTCAGGTAGGCCGTGGCATTTAAACGATGCCCAATTGGCACTAAGGGGCCTAAAGTGTGCCAAGAAAACATCCCCCACACCATTACACCACCACCACCAGCCTGCACAGTGGTAACAAGGCATGATGGATCCATGTTCTCATTCTGTTTACGCCAAATTCTGACTCTACCATCTGAATGTCTCAACAGAAATCGAGACTCCTCAGACCAGGCAACATTTTTCCAGTCTTGAACTGTCCAATTTTGGTGAGCTCTTGCAAATTGTAGCCTCTTTTTCCTATTTGTAGTGGAGATGAGTGGTACCCGGTGGGGTCTTCTGCTGTTGTAGCCCATCCGCCTCAAGGTTGTGCGTGTTGTGGCTTCACAAATGCTTTGCTGCATACCTCGGTTGTAACGAGTGGTTATTTCAGTCACAGTTGCTCTTCTATCAGCTTGAATCAGTCGGCCCATTCTCCTCTGACCTCTAGCATCAACAAGGCATTTTCGCCCACAGGACTGCCGCATACTGGATGTTTTTCCCTTTTCACACCATTCTTTGTAAACCCTAGAAATGGTTGTGCGTGAAAATCCCAGTAACTGAGCAGATTGTGAAATACTCAGACCGGCCCGTCTGGCACCAACAACCATGCCACGCTCAAAATTGCTTAAATCACCTTTCTTTCCCATTCTGACATTCAGTTTGTAGTTCAGGAGATTGTCTTGACCAGGACCACACCCCTAAATGCATTGAAGCAACTGCCATGTGATTGGTTGATTAGATAATTGCATTAATGAGAAATTGAACAGGTGTTCCTAATAATCCTTTAGGTGAGTGTGTGTGTATATATATATATATATATATATATATATATATATATATAAATATATATATATATATATATATATATATATAAATATATATATAAATATATAAATATATATATAAATATATAAATATATAAATATATATATATATATATATATATATATATAAATATAAATATATATATATATATATATATATATATATATATATATATATAAATATATATATATATATATATATAAATATATATATATATATAAATATATAAATATATATAAATATACATATATATACATACACACACACACACACACATACGCACACACCAGTAGCCTTTTGGCATATTTTTTTCATAAATCAGTTTAAATCACAATTGCAATATTTTTCAAAATAATTGCAATATGACTTTGTCCAAATCGTGCAGCCCTAATTTTTATATCAGTTATTGTATGTAGTTCAGATTTGGCGGTGAAGTAGTAATAAATTCGCAAATATGATGAATGCCTAGCAGAGTAGGAGTACATACATTTCTTTGGCTGCTGCATTGTCTCGTTGTTCCAATGCCTATTCATTAACATAGGATCTTATAATGTAGTCTGTTACAATAAGAACAATTGTAACCCTAACAATAAGACATAATCAAAATAGAATGCATAATATTTTGTCATCATTTGAAGTCTCACTGATCAATTCAATGAAATAATGCTCAGAATGTGCGTCTTCGTTCTTCCTTCAGGTTAATGCAATAAGCCTAGTAAATGCACAGCACTGTTTCTAAACGGTGTATCTGCAAACTGTGGTTTACGTGACACCATAATCATCGCTATTTAAAATGCAGTGTTAAGTTGAGTTAGTTTTGAAGACCCTGCATTCTGTTACATTCAGCTGTGTTCCCTCTAGATGTTTGAAAGATTTCAACTCGTGTGTGTATGTGCACGCTTCTCTAGAGTGTAGAGCGCCGTCTCTATGGAAGAAAGTCACACTGCACTCTGTTGGAGTTTGTTGCTGTGATGATTCATGCTTCCTCCTCCCATTTAACTTGGAATTTTAAACTTCATACTGGGACAACTGCAATGGAACGCCACTTTATGTTGGAAATTTTCAGCTCTGATTTTGCAGAGATGCAGGTGTGTCACGCAAACATGTCGGCACCCAAGGAGATTTACAGTCAATGATAAACCTTCACTTTTATTAATTAATATACATTGAGTCAAAGTTTCTACATTATATGACAATAAAACCTGTTTAGCAAACATGTGCAGAGAAAGATTTTTAACTTTCTTAAACTTTCTTTTGATTAATGTAAACCTGTAGAACAAACGTTAGCATTGAAACATCATTTATCAGATTGGTTGCTATGAGACGTCTCTGTTGACAATCAAGATACTGCTGAAAATGGCAATGTAATCAATCTCACAATTAAAAATAAGGCCCATCTTTGATACGTAGTGTCTAGTTGTCAGATAAGTTTGAGTTCAGTGAAAAGTCACGTCAAGCATTTTCATTTTCAATATCGTTTCATTGCTTTCACTTCCATCCCTAATCCGTTCCATCTACAATTCCATTTACCATTATAAATCTCCATTCATTATTTTTATGGGTCGCTGTAGATGTAAAATTCGCATTTCTATGAACTTAGACACAGACTACTCTTCTACTTCCTGAACTGTGAGCAGCAGTGGACCATGTCTACCTATAACTTTAACGGTGCAATAACTGAGTGCACCTTTAAATTTCTCATTTTCTGCATCTGACAGATGTGTTTCCTAGAGAAACGCTATTCGACACTGGGATTGTTTTAATTGATTCAAGATATTTCTTTTAATGGGGCTTTGGAGAATTTTTACATTGTAGCTTATTATCTTAAGTGGACCCATTATCAAGTATGAGGTGCTGAAAATAATTCTGGGCACATGAAGTAACCAAGAGGCAGCAGTGTGTACCTTCTTATGTACGAGTGTGTACACTGGTGTGTGTAAATATGGGGTCTTCAACAATTTTCAGACCAAGGATTCCTTGGAGGGTAGACCTGTTACATATTGGATAAAATTAATGTTGCATTTTATGCCTATAAAAATGTGTATGTAGGCTACCATATTATTGTATTGTACAACTGAAGACATTAGTTTACATACACTTATCCAAATACATTTAAACTCAGTTTTTACCAATTCCTGATATTTAATGGTAGAAAACATTCCCTGTCTTAGGTCAGTTAGAATCACTACTTTATTTTAAGAACGTGAAATGTCAGAATAATAGTAGAGATAATTATTTATTTCAGCTTTTATTGCTTTCATCACATTCTCAGTGGACCAGAAGTTTACATACACTTAGTTAGCATTTGGTAATATTGACTTTAAATTGTTTAACTTGGGTCAAACATTTTGGGTATCCTTCCACAAGCTTCTCTCAATAAGTTCCTGGAATTTTGAAATTCTCAATTTCTTTTAATTAAATATTACCTTATTGTTTTCGAATATCAGAGACCTCAGTTATTGAACTAATTTAAATTCACCAAGAAAATGTTTAGACCTAAACATAAACAAGTCCTTTTATTACTTTCTGCTATCAAAGCAAGCTTTTTTTCTCTCTTCCAAATACATGTTTTCAATGTTTATTGTGCACACCTCCTGCTTTTTTACATGGTAAACTCGTAAATTCGCCCCTCTGCGACTCTTTCTGCAACTCTTGTCATGTGGAGGGCGATGCGGCTCTTGACACAGGGTTCAGCCTCCAGAACCAAATTAAAACTGCCACAAGAACTCACGAGAAGGCAAAGACACAAAATCTAATGACAACTGCCTCGGCATCAGTCTCCCATTATGCGTTTGATTACGCACAGGCGAACACCCAGTTTTAGTCGATGCGGACCAGGAGGAAGATTTAAGTTGTCGATTGATTTTTGATAAGTTCATTTTTTACATGTTTTGTTAATATTTTAATTGTATTTGTTTTTTGTAATATTGCATTGTTCATATGTCATGTTTTAGTGGCCTCTGCTGTCACTGCGAGGAAAAAAACATTCATCTGCTTCGTGTTGTGTCTCTGTTGTTCGTCTGTTCTCTTCATAAATAAATAAATGCATAATTTGCTATATGCTTGTTGTGTACATTGTGAATGAAAATAAAAGCTATTAAATGTCTTATTATCATTAAAATAAGAACATTAAAATGACGGGTAATAATAAATGATGGACGATGAGAAAGTCTAATGCAAGCACTGTATGTGACTTTTTTTTGTATAGCCGAATTTCAAACATCACAAGTAAACGCCACTAAGACAGACAGAAAACATGGACAAGTTCTTGAAAAGGAAAAATACTGATGATGGTCAGTGGCTTGCTCCCTTCAGGTTGGTGGGGAGATCCTTCCTCAAGTGGAGGAGTTTAAGTATCTTGGGGTTTTGTTCACGAGTGAGGGAAGGATGGAACGGGAGATTGACAGACGGATCGGTGCAGCTTCTGCAGTAATGCGGTCGATGTACCGGTCTGTTGTGGTGAAGAAGGAGCTGAGCCGCAAGGCAAAGCTCTCTATTTACCGGTCAATCTACGTTCCTACTCTCACCTATGGTCATGAGCTTTGGGTCATGACCGAAAGGACAAGATCCCGGATACAGGCGGCCGAAATGAGCTTTCTCCGCAGGGTGGCTGGGCGATCCCTTAGAGATAGGGTGAGAAGCTCGGTCACTCGGGAGGAGCTCAGAGTAGAGCCGCTGCTCCTCCACATCGAGAGGGGTCAGTTGAGGTGGCTCGGGCATTTGTTTCGAATGCCTCCTGGACGCCTTCCCCGGGAGGTGTTCCGGGCACGTCCCACTGGGAGGAGGCCCCGGGGAAGACCTAGGACACGTTGGAGAGACTATGTCTCCCGGCTGGCCTGGGAACGCTTCGGTGTCCCCCCAGAAGAGCTGGAGGAAGTGTCTAGGGAGAGGGAAGTCTGGGCATCTCTGCTTAGACTGCTGCCCCCGCGACCCGGCCCCGGATAAGCGGAAGAAGATGGATGGATGGACTGATGATGGTTAGCCTATGTGGGATAGTGGTGTGCCGCATAATTTTTTAGTTGTACTTGTAGTGTACACACACTTTAGTGTGGCATGGCAGAAAAAAGTTGGGAAACACGTAAATGTCCTAAATGACTTGCTAAAACTATAGTTTGCTAATATTAAATCTATGGAGCGGTTAAAAAATGAGCTTAAATGACTTCAACCTAAGTGTATGTAAACTTCTGACTTCAACTGTACATACTTTATGATGTTTATATTGCAAAGCTATTGAAATAATCATTAAATAATGTACAGGAGGGGTCTGCAACATTTTTTGACGATTTGTATTTTTTATGAGTGCTGCAAATGACCTCAGAAATCTCATTTCAGGAGGTTCTTTGAGTTTATTATGAACGCAACTCTGCAGCCTGTAAAATAATACAAACTATATAAAATAATACAAAAACACGTTCACATGATTTATTTCAGCGATTATTATTATCATTATAAAGTCTTTAAGTCTTCATTTGTGTAAGTAATTTTCCTTTTCGCCTGCATGTTTAGACGGATTCTTGATGACGGTAAATGGAAAGGTGATTACGTGTTTATATATATAATATTTGATATTATTTATTATTTGCTTTTTCGTTTCATTTGGAGTGCAATTTGAATTTAGAAATGTATTTGATTTCAGTTTTTTGTTTTTTAAATAAATTATTTAATTTTCAATGCAAAATCAATAAAGCAAGAATATTCCCCGATCCCTCAGTGCAGAGGTTTCCGTTGTAATTGGATATATATATATATATATATTGTGAAGGAGGGAACAAAATGAATTTATTCACACGCATGATATATCTTCCTGGATAATGAAATACCCAATGGAAAAGAATGCACAGATGAAACTTCTTTGCCAGAGAGATGTTCTCAACTGTTGTAAAACCATCTTTCAGAAAGACACATTTTAAATGCACTTATTTTTTTCCAGTTTCATGTGAACTTTTAGTTAAAATAAATCAAAAATAAAGCTTGAATTTAGTGACGTTCGTCATTTTCCTGCTGAGTTTTTTTTTAATTTTTTGACCGAAGTATCGAAAATCGTTTAGGAACTGGTATCGAAGTCAAGATATCGGTATCAAAAAAATTTGAACCATACCCACCCCTAATCAGAACCATGATTTCTGCTAAGAAAACCATGGTGACAGCAGTCATTGTTATTACAGTCATGGTTACTAATATATAACCATGGTTCATTTTCATTAGGGTCCTTAGCTAAAAAGGGAAGGGACTAAGGCAAGGGATGTTGTAACGCAGCTCGAGTGTCATAAACTGACATCCCACTTCTTCATCAATGGAGAAGGGCAACATATTGTTGGCAATGATCAGCCTAAGTGCTTTCGTTATTGCTTCATATCTGTCAGAATTAGTACTCTGCTTGATTAAAAACAGAAGGGAGTTTGTGCAGTTTCAGCTCACCTGATGAAAAATGCAAAATCGAAATGTTAAATCAAATATCATTGTGAATCGAATCATTCTGAATTTTAAAAAATTTTTAAAAATGTAATCGACAATGTATGAATCATGAATTGAGACAATTCGCTTAAAACCCAAATATTCACACCCCTAGATTTGTGAGATAGTGAGGAACATCTCTTAACTAACAAGAAGGTTTAAGCCATACAGTGTAATTGAGAGTTTTCTCAGGCTTTGAAGTCTTTACCTCAAATGCAGACTTGATGGGCAGTTTTTGAATTCCTATTACAAATGTCACTTGCATAGTCTGATGATAGAGTTAGATTTAAGTACCCTTAAACTCTGGTAGAAACATATTTTATGCAAGTAAAACTAAACAAAAATGTCTGTTATAAAATAACCACAAATATTAACAGTGGGTTAATGGCTATGATCCATGTAAATTAGGCTGATATATGATTCAGTTATTCCCTCACTTTCACGTCTCTATGTCCTTGATATGATGGTGTTTGTTACAAAGTCCATGGCTTTGTCCGGGTCAAGGAACTCTCTTCACCATTAAATGTGAGCCGAAGTTTGGCAGGGTAGGCCATACCAGACATCTGGGCTGTTGTGGATCCGATTTTTCACCTCTTGAACACTGCACTGGCCTTTGCTGCACTTGCCATGAAATCGTGGTAAATGGCTATCGACAGATCTTTTACCGCAATGGCGCCAGTTATCGTGCTTTCTTCAGAATCTCCTCACGGTCTTGTTAGGAATGAGCAAGGGAAATGATG
Source organism: Moxostoma hubbsi (assembly GCA_032164185.1). Taxonomy (NCBI): domain Eukaryota; kingdom Metazoa; phylum Chordata; class Actinopteri; order Cypriniformes; family Catostomidae; genus Moxostoma; species Moxostoma hubbsi. The sequence goes on from JAVLUX010000041.1 coordinate 2,979,401, forward strand.
GCTCGTGGGTTCCCTCCTGGTCATTTGCGTGGAAGACTGCAATGAGACCGATCTATTTTTGTATCTCCGTTTCAGTTGCAGCGTTTCTCGAAATAGCTTAGATACTGCAGTAGTGCTGCTAGAGCCCGGTGTTTCGGCTACCTCACGATCCGCACATTATTTCTACTCATTCTTCTCTTCCATGTACTTTAACTGGCTTTCGAGCGTTATAATTTCATCTGACCATGTTGACAGACCTCCCATGTCCTTGATATTACCATTCAGACTGTCAAGTTTGGTGCATATTGCAGATGTATATTATTCAACCTAAGTGTATGTAAACACACTTTTGAGATGATCGAATTCCTCAGCCAGCACCACCCTCTTTTTTGATCTATAATTGAGCCGATCTCTGTCCACAGGGAGGCAAGGATTTAGGATTTTAGCACCTCCATTTCCATTATGAACTTGCTAATGCTAGCTGCCTTGCTAACAATTAGGTTACGTCAGACGCCGGATTGATTCCATCTTCACCGCAAGACTTCATGACAACGGTTGCGCCCTCTCAACCTCTCTAGTGAAGAGCGTGACAGAACAACAGTGATGTGACTTTCTGCGCTGTAATCTTGAATATTGTTCTCTAGCACCAAACATGCATCATTTCTGCCCTGTCCCACTCCGCACGCGATGCCTCTTTTCCCTGCATGTGTGTAGACACGAAGCGCCGCATGAGTTAACGTGGTTTCAAAGCACCTTTTAGACCAAAAAGTTTTTCCCTTCTAAATGTATCTTTATTAATCGGCATGTTACGAGCCTTTAATAATAAACAAATCAAATAAACAAACAGATTTCTGTTCTAATTTTGTGAAAATTAATTAGATGTCTGGAATGGATAAGGAAAGACTAAAATTACTAGTTGGTAGACTAGTCTCTCACTTTGATTAAAATATACAAATGTTTTTTTTTTATTTTTTAAAAAACATTTTCTAAATTTTCTCTTGGGACACCCCTGAACCCACATTCAGCATCATTCCACAGTCACAAGGGCTTCTATGCCCAATACTTGAGTATCTGAATCTAAAGAAACCTAAAAAATTTTTCATTTTAATGTAAAAATATTCCATCAAATACTGGACTGTTGTCACTGTGCTTCAGAACAAACAGATGATCTTTTAACATTCATTTTCAATTGATAAACGCTAAAATTGGTCAAAGATCCCGCAGACCCCACTGCTTTAGCCATCTCTGGACCCCCTGTGCAGTTTTGAAGAGACTATTTTGACTGTTTAGAATTTATTTTTTCTTCTTTTCTTCCATCAACTTTAAAATAAAAAAAGAAAGTGCAATGTGTATGTCGTGTTAAATATTAATATCGAACAATATGAATAAGATTATCATGATAACAATTTTGGCCATATCGCCCAGCCCTACTTTGACAGAGAGCATACACTGTTTGATGCACAAGTTGTTTCTCTCACTTACATTTTACTGATAAAATGTTTTATAATGTATACATGTTATTAATTTAAAATTAAGCTCATAAATCTGCATATTTATTATACGTTAAACTTTGAGTGAGTGAGTGAGCGCATGCAAAGTCAATCAAACCGATCGCAATGGAGAAAGTGAGCGCAATCATTTGGATTAGAGCCCGACCGACATGGGATTTTTGAGACCAATACTGATTTTAGATGGGGAAAATTCACAGATTGCCGATATGGTGACCGATATAGTTAATTTTTGAGCTGGAACGAAAACAGAACTTTTCTATGTGGATTGTTCACTGATATGACTATGCAAAGGTACTCAGAAGGCTGCCTTCTTAAACAAATATTTTAATCAAAGTATATTTCACATTAATATTATTATTATTATTATTATTATTATACATGGTCAACAAATTCTAGAAATTAACACTGAGAAAATAAAGAATAAATAAAAATTAATGGCTAAATAAACATCAGTAATGTTTAGTATCAATCAAATGCGGACTACTTTAATACTGCTAGTCAATTAGGGGCAGGTTGTAAAACAAGAAGCATACACCTGCAGAGCCAAGCAATAAACAGCGTCGTTACACCATATTCTGCTATACAATTCAGGGGAAACTTTTAACGGTGGAAAATCAGACTCTTAAATATTACATTTTGTAAATGCAATGACTGGAATTGTTTGGTTGAACGGTGTACCAAATTGCGAATCCTGAACAAAACCGATACCTAGGTGAATACATGTTTACATAACAACGTAGCGTGAAATCAACATTGAACAGACACAATCCACCACCGCAATGTCTGCTGATCTGCAAATATATACTCTGATGTTTACCTATCAATCTGCTAGGTTACTGGCAAACTATTGCTGGCTAACAGCAAACAGAGGTGATAAACATGAGTTACAAGGTTGTCAGGGACAAGGTTAACATTCTATTAGTTATATTGAAAAGGGAAATTGATTGAGTCATTGTTTATTAACTTTCCAATATGTATTTCACAAACAAGTTAGCAACTAACCGTGAAGACACCACTTAACTCCGCACTATCTGCAGAACCACTGTCAGCTCAGCTCTGTAAACAATGGGGTCGAAGCATGCTCTGCTGGACTAACTATATTATAACACTAATTCAAGCATTGTTTTCTGCATTATATGTTCTGAAAAAAAGTTTTCACATCTGCACATATTGGTAAATATATATACAGATACGATATATCAGTGAAAGTCTAATATCTGCTGATAAATCACGTCGGGCACTAATTTAGATTAAAGTGTGCAACATCATATCACGATTTTAGTTTCAATGTAATCCATTGTCCAGCTCATGTAATACAGTTAGCTACGGGATCAGATTTTTTAGCGTGAGAGTAAATCTCCACAGAGTTTAGATGATTGTACTATAGTAAACTGTAAATAATGATGAATATAATGTATAATAATGTTAACGGTACTGATATTTTGAGCCAGCTCGTCTTTGTTCAATTATGCAGTATATTATTTTATATTTACTGCTAATCATTACTATTTATATTTTATATATATATATATATATATATAGTAATGATTAGCAGTAAAATGATTAGTTCAATTTTTTTTAAAAAAATATAATGGAAGCTTTTACACCAATTTCTTTATGCATGTAAATTTTACATCTTATGTAATAAATGCTGTCATCACATAATTTAGCTGCCTTTGGCAACTTCCCATGAGAAATAGTTGGCAACACTGCTTTTTTCAATCAAGATTGACCAATTTAGATCAGTGGCCAATTGATCTATGCACCCCTACATGGCAGCATCCATTTTCCCTTCAATTCCTGACCAAATGCCCCGCTGAATAGAATCACAACCACAACATAATGTTGCCACCACCACCATGCTTCCCAGTAAGTAATGGTATTTTCTGGGTGGTGCGCTGTGTTTGGTTCAGTCCAAAAAGTCCCATTTATGTCTCATCTGATCATGGAGGTGTGTAAAGCCATGTGGCAAAAGGTTTTATTGTCAGACAAGACAAAATTTGAATTCTTGGACTGAACTCCAAGCACTGTATATGGAGAAAACAAAACACAGCACACCACCCAGAACATACCACTGCATGGTGGTGGCACAGTTATGTTGTGGGGGTGTTTCTCTTCATTGGGGACTGCACAAATGGTCAGGATTGAAAAGAAAATTGGTGCTGCAATGTACACCTAAATTCTTGAGGAAAAACTGTGACCCTCTGCTCGACAACTAAAGATGGTCAGGCGGTTTACGTTTTAGCATGCCAATGACCCTAAACACTGGCCAAAAAACTAAATTAACCAATGCAGTGGCTTAAGGACAGGATGGTCAATGTCCTTGAGAGGACGAGTCAGAGCCCTGACCTACATCCAGTCCATCGCCGCTCACCCCACAATTTGACTAAACTTGAATACTGCAAGAAGAGGAAATATAGTAAATATAAAAGAGGAAGAATGGGCAATTATTTCCCAATCTAGGTGCGCAAAGTTAGTAGATATATCCAAACTGACTGACAACTATAATTAAAGCAAAAGGTAGCTCTGAAAAGTATTAAATCAAGGGGTATGATCACTTTTCAAAACTTGTTTTTCTATTTTTTCATCTTTTATATATTTGTTGTTGTAAGGCAACATTTTTAATTTAAGTTGGTAAAAAAACATTTTTATTCTGTTTTGATTTCAGGCTGTAAGACAAAATGTTACCAATTCAAATAAGTATGATGATTGTCTATAGATACTGTATTATAGCTGCAAATATGTACAGTAAGTGATCCCATGATATTTATACAAAAACTAGAGTAATTCAAGAAATGTACATTTTTATATTGTGCCAGTTGTCAAACTCGTGAAATTCACACTGTAACAACCCTATCATTACATTAATAAAACGAATAGAGAAAAACACCGGTCAAGCAAAACTTAAGGCCGAAACATACTTCACGCAAGTACGCAACAGCAGAAGTGAGCGCTTGGCCAACGTGTTGTCCCATTGTACATACAATATGTGAGCTCTTGCTTTGCTCTGGCAGTTACAAAACAAGGACATTGCTACCTTGAGGCTGTATACAGAGGCAGGATGAAAATAAGGTGCTTTTCAAGCTGTTCGGAGACCAGTTTCCTTAAGAGTTCCATTCATTCAAAACAGCTGTCAGTTAAGCCATTAACCGATTAGAAAGCAAGTCAGCTGCCTACGTTTTCGGTGGTAGATAAGTCAATAGTTGAGAACTGAGGAGAGACACTGAGAAAAAAACAAGTTTGTTTGAATGAACTGCGGACAAAAGTCCTACATTTTTTTCTGAAAAGATTGAACTCAAATTGCTGCCCGCCATGACAGTTGTTGATTTAAAAAAAGGAAATCCGCTCTAGCACCTCTTGTGGCAACGCTGAGAATGCAGTGCACACATGCGATGTGCTGTGAACCGAGAACACATTTGACAACTCAACACGTGAAATCGAGCTCGCGTCGCAACGTCCGTCTGCATTCACGTACTTGCATGTATGTGTATCTTATGGCCTTAAACTATAAGAGTTCCTAGTTCATTTCACTATTTGTATATTTAGAGCGAACAATTAGATAACGTTCAAATGAATCAGTCATTTGTTAAATTCAAGAAAAGCACAGGAACATTACACTGGGTAACAAAACTAATACAAAATCCAGAATACAATCCATAAAGTAATCTTTTATACGTATATTTAGAGACAATTATCTGATTAATAAAGTTACAATTTTCGGTCAGCTCTCTACTTTACCAAATACACACAATGACGATTTTTTTTAAAGCAAACATACAATGAATAAACAAAAATATACACTGGACAAGAAAAACTAACCCCAAATAGTTCAGAGTGTACTTATAAGTCTATTTAGATAAAAAGATCAAACAAACAACGTAAAATTGGTCCGAGGTGTTTCTAGTTATTAAATTGTGCTGCTGCACGACCTCCTCATCAACACACGACCTCACGAGACTACACAGGCGCTAGCTCGCGCGACACATGCTAGCGGCTAGTGCATTAGCTTGCAGACAAAACAACCGGAAAACACTTTACGCTGCCCATCTGCCATATGGATATAAGTGACTCGTTTAACTTCTTCGTAATTCTCGTGATTTAATTTGTAATATTTTTTTTCTTATTCCTTTTCTTAAGCCTTTAAATGTCTGTATGGAGTAATTTACAGTCTTAAAATGAAGACATTGGGCTTGGTGACAACTCAATGGTGTGGTTACGTTAGGCCACACGGGACATAAACCGATGAGGCAGAACCGGATCCTGGTAGCACAAAACAGATAAGCTCGTAGAACCAGCCGGGTCACTAGATCTAAACTAAAATCACGCATGTGTTTGTCTGAGACAGTGTAAATTAAGAGATAGCATTGCTTACCTTTGTGTCATGAGGTTGAATTAAGTGAGTTTCGGTTGCGAAATAGTTAAATAAAGCGTATGGTTTATCCAGTGGGGTGATTGAGTTGGTCGCTTTGTCTCCTGTGCAGTAACTAGTGCGCTGTAGTAGCGCCACACGGCGTCAGACGGAAGCAATGGTCCCAATGACGTCATAGGGCTTTCGGTATGGTTGGCGGAATTAATAAAATAAACGGTTAAAAGACCACCGGATGTTGTGGTATTCCGTGGTTGAATAAATGCAAGGTTTTAATCGTGTCAATGAAGACAGGAAGCATTTTGAATTAGGACGCGCATTCGTCCAACCACAAATAACGAAAACTACAAAACATCTTTGCGCAATCACTTCCGCATTGTGTCTCAGCCAGCACATGCGGTGCAGGCAGCGCCGGAAGCCCTGTGAAGATGGCGCAGAAGAGGATGACGTGTTTTACACTCAATGTTTACAAGAGCTTCCCCGGTCTACTGTTAACGATGTTAATAGCATTGTGAGGCAGTCGGCTGTCACACCTAACAATAAGAAGGAGAATGGATTTAAATGATATGTTTCGTGTTATATCGGCATCTTTTAGGGTGAGTATTCTCAGGCTAAGTCTCAGTTTCTGACAGTTCATACCTATGTTTTCATTATTTTATTTACCTGTCTAGTTATCATTTTTAGTTATACTATTTTTCAATTTTGACTAATGTGCTTGTTTATGTAACGTATACGATTTTTAGACTATGAATGTCACTAACTATGCGTAACTTCTCAGTTTCCAGTAAGGATCAAGGTGACAGGAGAGATCAGCGTGAGGGCGACATGTTTCAGGTGGACGAGGAACTCGGAGAAGCCACATGGAGAGTTGGAGGACACTCAAAAATAAAAAAAAAGATGCATTTGAGCTTAAGTCTGAATTACACGCTCATTACGTACAGAAGTTTTTGAGGGTTCCTACATTTATAAGAAGCTGGGTATTGTGAAACTATTAATAAAAAAGGTTCATAAGTACTTTAGTTTTGAAATTTAGTGATAGAACTCATTACAGTGTATGGGTATGATTAAATATATTCACATAGATTATTAATTAATAACTCTTGCTATTGTTTAACTGAATTTACTTATTTATACAGATTGTATTAAATGACTCCCATCCTGTAATAATGTCCCAAAGCAGTTGTTCCTGTGTTGCTGGGACAGCGCTTTGCAACCACATTGTTGCACTACTGTACTAGACAGCACAATATTCACAGCTTGGCATCAGTGCAGTTCCTCCTGTTCATAGCTGTACTGAAAGGGGGCAGAGCTGGCACAAACCCCAAACAATGGTAAATTGATGTGAATTATGAAATGCTTTTAAGAATGATATTAATACAATTTATTTTTTATTTAACTTTACTAAGGGATTATGTAATATATCGATAAATACATGGACTTGATCTTTGAAATTATGTTATTATCTTACTTGAGAAGAACATTAATGTGAGACAGTTTTCTAGATGATTGTCAGTTATACAGCATTTCTGTGGATAACGGTCATTATTCAGAAATATTTGACCTACTGGAATAAAGTATTCCAGACTATCTCCTGTAATAATGATTTAACATGGCCCCTTTGTAGTCCTAGGGAGTCAAGCCAAGTCTTGTCAGTGAAATAGTGGTCCTGTCTGCAAGACCCAAAGAGTGGAAACTTGTTGAGGGGTTAAGGAGCAACACTCCATATTGATCAATGCAGTACTTTACATAAACTCCACCTTTTTTACTATACTCATCATTTACAAAGACTTACTGGATGAGATCAGCCCTAGAGAAAAATGGACTTCCCAATACCAGTGTCAAAAATGTATGTTTTTGTTAGGAGCAATATTTGCCTGGAATTGATTTTCTGGGGTATTTGAGAGCAATATGAGTGTATGTTTTTTCTAACCTTATAAAAACACAGCATGACATCTATTTATGTAAAACTCTTCAAACCCATACTATACCATACCCATACTAAGAAATGGAAATACACTATAATGAAAAATCTCAAAGGTCAGACAAATTAAAACTAAGGAATTTGCTTTGCTCAGTTTCTGACCCTGCCCTATACTTTTTCTGTATTACTGCAGTGCAGGTAACACTGTATCAAAGTTATTTATATTTACATGTTTACATTATTAACATTTGTACAAATTAAAACAAATGTATCCATCCCCAACAACAAGTGTTGTGTCTAGGTTTACTTTAATCCTTAGCCCATGCTTTTACTAGGGGGCCATTTTGATAGTTGACAAGGAGGCAAGTAACTGCATAGCTGGTTGATGCTGCCAGTGATGGAGAGAGGGATGACGATGTATGTCAAATAGCATGTATTGTTTGACCCTGCGTATGACATCGGAACTCAGCAATGTTTTCCTGTCGTCGATATTTAAACTATCTGGAAGTAAGGGATTGACTTTGCTGAGTTTCTGACCCTGCCCAATACTTTTTTCATCTCAGGAGTACCCTTTACAGAGGTGTTATCAGCAAGCTGCCTGACTGCTCAGTCCTCCAAGTGGCCAGCGCTACTGCCCCTTTAGTCACCACAATTGAGATGTCGGATTCTGCCTTTGGTAAATTTCAGGCTGGGAGTGTGCTATCATACCAACAGTCAGCACCCACAACATAACTCCCCATCAAGATGCCCCACCTTGTCGGTTACAGCCTTAACCAATCTGTCTGCTTGTTTGTCCAAAGCCATTATGGTCTACTAAACTTGAGGTCACTGGCTGTAACTTTGGAAACTGCTCACAAGATTCAGCATGCCACAAGAGACCAGAGTGCATCGCTGAATTGGCAACATTTTGACTGGCAAACATTTTTTTAATGTTTCTGATTAACAGTTTTTATTGATTCAGAGACATGAAACAGACAAGCAAACATATATAAACCGAATCAACTTTTAACACGCATTATTACCTTTTGCCCTCCCAATCCCCAACCCCACCCTCAACAAATATCCCTGTGGTCCAACTTGAGAATACGCACAAAAACAAAACATAAAATAAATATATATCAAAAATAAATAAAAATCACACACATTTAAAACTACACATCCCTCTCCTTCCCCTCCCCGAGAGCCTTCCAAAAATGCCAAATAGCTGCTGCATTTTTTATTAAATAACTTGTGAGTTTCTCTGCCTTCTATATGCCATTTCTTTGAATGCCGCCACCCTGCCCGTCTCTATGGACCACTCTTGAAATGAGGGTGCTCCAGCTGACGTCCATCCCCTAAGGATGACCTGCCTTCCGATCATAACACTGGCTAGGACCCAATTGTTTATCTATTTATCCCCTATATTAATGACCGCCTTTTACATTTAAATTTTTAACATTTAATATTTACATTGTATAATTATTTTTGCATGTTTACATTACTGCATTGCTGGTAATGCTGTATCAAAGTGATAGATACTTTTTGCATTTCCATTTACTTATTTATTTTTATTCCATTTTTGTATATACTTTTGTATATACTATTTTATACTTATTTATAGGCCTATATATATTATTGATGTATTGTATACTTTTTATTGACATTACTATTGATTGTAATGTTACACATTTAAATAAAATGTTTTTTTTAATTTTATAGTAACGTAATGATTTTAAGCATAATAATAAAAAAGGAAAGTCCTGTTTGCTCGATAAGCAAATTGAAGGGGATCTAGAAAGGGTCCGGTGATGTCCTTCAGGTAGGACAACTTCTGATGAGTTTTGCTGTAAACCATGGTTTGTCATTGTTGTATGTTATATAAGTCTTAGTAGGAATGAACAAATCACTGTGAGCTCGTCCAGATTGGTGTCTGCAGCCTCAAATACACAATAATTACTGCAGTCAAAACAGGCTTGTAGTTCCAGCTCTGCTTCATTGGTCCATCTCTTGAGAGTCTTTACTACAGGTTTATTAGATTTAGTATTAATCTTTTAAATATAGATTTTAGTTTTTGCCTGTAGGTTGGAAGAAGTTAAACAAGACTCATGCTGACAGCACATTGCACGAGTGTTTGTAGCCTGCTAGACTGCTTATTCTTATTCTCATACATTTATTGTTTTATCCTTTGTGATTTTACATTGTGTTTTGGATTTTCCTTCTTTTCCATTTTTCTAGTGTATTTCACCTGTTGCTGCTGACACCTGTTTGTTAGCATCGCTTATTTATCTGCTTTCAGTTTTTAATCTGCCAGTTTTCAGCATGCATCAGGTTTCCCTTGCATTATTCTCTTATCACGATTCAACTGCGTGCGTTTTCCACGTGTATTCGCTTTCTATTATTATTGCGATTTAAACTGCAACATTTTACAGCACGCACTCATCTGCGTTACATGGATTATTGCATCAATCTCAAAGCACCGCTTATCAAGAACAAACATAACAACAAACAATTGCGCGAGGGATCTCAAACCCTCACCGCTCAGGAACAACCAACAACAACAAACACTTGCGGTAAGTCATGGCATCCGCTCATGTTATTCCTTCCTGCATTGCATGTCACATGTTTACTATAGCTTCTTCCATCAGCAGTGAGGGATTCACATGTGATAAATGTAAGGATTTAGTCAGAGAAGGTTAATGAGTTAGAGACTTGCATCCAAATGCTAGTGGAGGTTAGTGAGAAAGAGATGCCGGTAGATACTGTTTCAGATGCGGTTAGAACAAAAGCAACACACACACTTTTGCTCTTGCTGTAGAGCCCCTGCAGCAGGGCTTTTGGGTGACATCTTTGTGGCATACTCGCTCAGCAAAGCGACATCACTCTCCTATTCCTGTTATGGTTTCCAATAGGTTCTCCCCGCTCAATGATGCACCCACTGAGAATCATGTTGAAAGAAATAGAAATAATGTTAAAGAGGTGTGTGAACTTGCTAAAACGATGTCAGACACGGTAATATGCTCTGGCCCCCTCCCTGCTCATCATGGTGATGATGTTTATAGTAGATTATTGTCATTGAATGGCTGGATGTCTGAGAAGTGTCGGAGAATTGTTTAGGATTTATGGACAACTGAAAGAGTTTTTGGGGTAGAACTGACCTGCTAAAGAGAGATGGACTCATCCCTCCAGGGAAGGTACCACTCTCCTCTCAAGTAATTTGTCTCATAGTTTTAATTATGATATTATTTGACTAACTGGTGCTTAGGTCAGGAAGCAGACAAACTGGTTATCCAAACGTCTCCTAGTTGCCTTGAGACGTCACACAGGTCACATAAACTACAACACATAGAGACTGTGTCTCTTCCTTGAACTACCAAACATAAAACTCTAAACATTAGATCTCTTTCTGCCAAAGCACTAATTGTTAATGAAATGATTACAGATCATAGATTGGATGCACTCTGTTTGACCGAGTTCCTGGCTGAAACCAAATTAATATATTAGTTTAAATGAATCTCCTCCCCCAGGTTATTGCTAGAAACATGAGCCTGAAGGGTCGAGGAGGAGGGTTTGCTACAATTTTCAGTGAAGTTTTTGGTGTTGCTCAGAGGACAGGATATAAGCTGAAGTCTTTTGAACTAATAATGCTTAATTATTATTCATTGAAATGCGTGTCCTCACTAAGATGTCAATTGACTCACCACAACTATCTCTCTCTGATCCCTGTCACATGGGGTTTGCCAAAATAACAACATGAGTTAAATTACAATTGCAATAAACTGATTTGGGCCATTTTCAGACCTGTAGCTTGCATGATTGTTCCGAAACGGGGGCTAAAATAGTTACAATGTTGCATTCTCTTCATGGTTCTGTTGGCTTTCACAAGGTTATATTTTAAAATGCACCGAAACTCTAAAAATGTCTTCAAGATTATTTTTATTTGTCATTTTTCAATGCTTTTGCATTGTTTCTGCAGAATGACAGAATCACTTTGTAATTTAATGAGCGTTTGTGATGATATGCAGCTGATTGTGATTAAAAAAGTTCCAATCAGCTTGTCAGTTCTTCTAATGAGCTAATGTGCTCTGTCTCCCTCTGCATGGCCGCAATAATTTTAATGAAGCTGACACCTGAAAATAATTGGAAAAATCAGCTAATGTTGAGTCAGCTTTACAGGCCGCAAACCTGACACATCCTCTAATGCTGCCACCTTCCCCATCTCCTCGCACCACTTCCGAATTGAGGGCACTCCCAGCTGACTTCCATCCCCTTAAAACAATCTGCCTGCCTAACACTGGTTAGGACCCAATTTTGATGTATTTATATCCTATATCAATGCCCGCCCCCATCACCCAAAACATGGACAAAATGAAACCCAAGTGCCCAACACGTCACAAACAAAACTCTGAAACTTCTACCAAAATTCCTGGATCTCAGCACACCACCAAAAAACATGGGCCATGTCTCCATCCTCCAATTGGCATTGCCAGCATGTGGGTGTGTCTTTAAGACCAAGCCTATACAATCTAGAGGGGATCCAATAGAATCTATGTAACATCTAGAATTTCATAAGGTGCACCATTGCATCTTTAGATTCAGACTTGATGTTTTTTAGATTCCTAGCACACATTCCCTCCTCCATACCAAGTCAATTTTTCTCCCATAATCTCTTGATAGAAGTTAAAGCTACATCCCCCAGACTCAGAATTAGCAGGGAGTAATACACAGATGCCTCATGACCTTTTCCAAAAGCAGTAATCACCACTTCCAGAGTGTCTGCCGCTTTAGGGGGGTGTATGTTACTCCCAAATAGTAGAGCAGGTGGCGCAGCTGTAAACACCTAAAAAAATGAGGTTTGGGAATTTTCAAAGGATCTCAACACTCCACTGGTCACCGAGTGTAGCAACCCACTCTGACCAGCAGAAAGGGGACTTATTAATACATCATTTTGGGTTTAGCCATATGCTCGAGGCACATTTAAATAAATGTCCAAATTAAACACTCTGGACACTTTTGTCCATGCCGAGTGCAAATGCATGATAACACGGTGTAAATGAACTTCTCCGGTTAATTTGATAGAAAGGCTTTGCAATGGCAAAATAGGGTCAAGAACTTCCTGTTCAGTACAACACCAGGGAGGGGCTCTCTCAGGTGGAAGCGACCAATGAGCCAAATGCATAAAAATAAAACAAACTCTTGGGTAGGCCTAGCCTACCTTTGTCAATTGACTTATGCAATTTATTGACATGTAATCTGGGATGCTTACCATTCCAAATGAAGGAATTCGCTATGCTATCAAATTGCTTGGAAAAAAGAGAGGGGGACATCTACAGGAAAAGATTGTAGCAGGTAGTTATTCATTTTAATAACATTAACCTTCACAATCATAGATTAATTTAATGTAGCCCACCTGCCCACATCGCTTGAAAACCTTTTTATTAAGGGGTCAAAATTAAATCTAATTAAATCACACAAATTTGGTGGGAATAAAATGCCCTTTTTGGGCCACTGGAAGACGCCTGGCTGAAAAGCTGTAGCTGGGCCAAAAAAGCCGTAGCTGTCAGAGCCAAAGCTTTGGATTTAGATCAATTGATTCAGTATCCTGAGAACTTAGAAAAGGAATTAATAATTCTGTGGAGGCAAGGCATAGATCTAGTGGGGTTGGAGACAAATAATAAAATATCATCTGTGTAAAGCAAAAGCTTATGCGCCCTACCTCCCACCACCACCTCTGAAAATTATCTTCCTTCCTTATCACAGCTGCTAATAGTTCCAGGGCAAGACAGAACAATAATGAGGAAAGAGGGAAACCCTGCTGGGTGCCCCTATCCAGAGTAAAATAATCTGAAATAAATCAATTTGCTTGCACCGCCGCTACCGGGTGTCTATAAAGTAATTTAATCAATACAATAAAAGTATTCTTGAACCAGTATGTAATCCCAAAAGATAATCCCATATTACCATATCAAATGCCTTTTCAGCGTCAATTGAATGGCAGAGACCGGAGTCTGATAATTCGTCACTGACCACATGATATTGATGAAACGCCTAATGTTATCAGAAGAGCTGCGGCCCAAATAAACCCCACATGATCTATATGTATAAGAGATGTCATAACTTTACTTAATCGGTTAGCTAAAAATGTTTACCATATTTTTAGTCTAGCTGTATCAGGGAAATTGGACGATAACTCTTATTCTCATCCTTTATTAGACTGATCCGGGCTTGTGTCATGTTTGGCAGAAGCTTTCCATTCTTTAATGATTTAATTTAAACTTCTAACAAAAGTGGAGCCAGTTCTGTAGCATAAGATCTAAAAATTCAGCGGCAAAGCCATCTGGCCCCGGAGCCTTGCCTGTGGGCATGGCTTTAATTACCTCGCAAGGCTCCTCCAAGATAATCTCAGTATCAAGAGATTGTTTTGCTCAGTAATAAGTATAGGGAGTTCTTATGGTTCCACAACATTTCTAATATCTTCATCAGTAGATGAAGATGTGGCGCTACAGAGATCAAGATCAAGAATTCTTTCAAAGTATTATTAATTTCAATGGCCGAGGTAAAAATTTCACCACCAGCAGATTTCACTGAATGAATGGTACGCATCTGTCTCTGCTTTGATATGTGCGACCATTTAAATTGTATTGGTCTATTGTAGTTAAACGTTGGAACACATCAACAAAACAAACTATGATTGGTTGTTTACATGTCTCCAACAGCTTCTTCATGTGCAAGCAGGCAATTCTCTGCAGCTTAAGTAATGAATCGGCCAAAGTAAATTCAACATAAATGCAACAGAAATAATTCAACATTTCTCAAGAGTAGAGTGGGAAAAGCAAATACACTATAAACTATACCATTTATACACACTAATGTAAAATATAGGCTGTCCCTCACGTTCACGTATATGCACTCACTTTGGGGAAACCCCAGAGTTTAATGTAATGTAATGACCCCAATATACATCCAGAGAAGTTCTTCTTCATTCTTCATTCAGGGGTAAATAAGTTCTAAACATCTGAGCAATATTATACTGTTTGTTAACATTCAGACACCCGCCACACTGCATTTAAAACCTTAACTAGTGTGACATTGAAATGTTCTATCAATGCCTTTATGCCTCATTCTATGAGTAGAATTCACATGAGGTCAGTAAAAGAAGTGGTTTTAACCATTCAATGAAGATTTTAAGTTATGTATATGCATTACAAATGTTTAATTTGTCTGGTTTACATTCTGAATTCATGACATTAATGTACTAAAACGCTATTACGTAATCATTACATCATCACACTCCCATCTACATTGATGAGGATGAAGTGGAGCATGTGACAAGTTTCAAGTTCATGGGTGTCCATATCTCTGAGGATCTTTCCTGGACCTACAACCTCCACTCTGATCAAAAAAGGCACAACAGAGCCTTTACTTCCTTAGGAAGTTAAGGAAAGCTCACCCTTCCCTCCACATCCTGCTGAACTTTTACCGCTGCACTATTGAAAGTATCCTAGCAAACTGCATCACAGTGTTGTATGGCAACTGCACTGTCTCAGACTAGTAGGTACTCCAGCGGGTGGTGAAAACTGCCTGATAGATCACTGGTGTTCAGCTACCCTCCATCAATGACATTCGATATATAAAACACAATTCGATATATCAAAATCTGTTCACAATTCAGCATCTTCAGTGTCTTGGCATAATGTTGTCTAAATGTGGTGACAGTCTCATGAATCACCTAGGAGGAGTATTTAAAATTTCAGAGACTGCAATATTCAAAAAAATCCAAAATGGCCGTCTTCCTGTTAGGCAGACCTAATGACTATAATTATGAAAGTTCTCCAGCTTGATGATAACTATATATGTACCAATTTTGGTTACTGTAGGTGAAAATGGGGGTGTTAAAGAGGCCATCTTACACACCCATTTTAAAGGGGTGCTACAGAGCCCCCTAATAGCCGCATAAATGTGATCAGCCCCCATTACCAACATACAGCTGAATCTTCATCAAAATCGTACAATGCACATAGGAGATTGTGGCACAGTGGAGGGTGGGACCGGCGCGTGATTACGCACGCCCGGTCCCGTATCGGGCTAATTAAGCCGTCAAGAGGGATAAAGGCCACTCGCAGACGGCGATCGAGAGAGAGAGAGCTTAATCACGGACAGCCCTCTTGACGGCTTAATTAGCCTGATACGGGACCGGGCGTGCGTAATCACGCCCCGGTCCCGCCCTCCACCGTGCCACAGAGATATACAGAACTTCCTGTTTCACATTTTTAGCCATAAATGTATTGCTTTGCCATGGTGACATTGTTCAAAATATCCAAAATCTGTTCGCAATTTAACATCTACAATGTCTTGGCATGATGCTGCATAAATTTGGTGCCAGTCACATGAAACCCCTTGGAGGAGTATTTAATACGTTTATACGTTTTACGAGTACAGAATACGTTTATTGTGACGTATATTTTTCAAACACAGCATGTCTCTTTGAGCTTACTTCAGTGAAATTTTGTAGAGCCTGGAGAATTCTGAAAGCATTTCAGACAACTGGAATGCAGGAAACCATGTCCACTATGCAGAGATTTAATATATAAGCATAACAGTGAACATAGTGAGCTAGAGGATTTTCGCTAAGTATCCGTGTGGCCACACCTTTGTAGGGTCCTCTCATGTTGGCGGCTCCATCATAACATTGACCTCTTAGAGCTGAAATATCAAGTCCCAAGGCTGATAATGTACTCTAGATCAGTGTGGCAAGTGAAGCACCGTCCATCTGCAGCATCCTGTAGAAGCCAATAAACCGCTCCTGTATTTCAAATGATTTGTATACGTAGCGCAGTATGAGAGCAACTTGTTCGTGTCTTGACAGATCCATTGTTTCGTCTGCAATGATGGAAAAAACTTCAGCTTTTTTTACTTCATTTACAATTGAATCTATTACTTGTGAAGCCATGATTTCGATTATTTCATTCTGACACGGGCTGTGTAGGTAGGTGTAGTATTAATCTCGGTTAACCATAAATCGTTGAATCAGTTCGTTGTCTGTACTACGCAGTTTCATCAATTCCCACAAATTGCCTTGATTTGTGGAATTCATTCCCTCTTCGTGTCCCCTCAAAGGTATACCCTGGTGAGCGCAAAATAAAGTACTCTCTATTACAGTTTCTAAATATGCTCTGTTGTCTGCCACTGTGTTTTTCTTTTGACTATCAAGCTGGGACGCTACACTCCCTGTTTTACAGGACTTCAGCCTACCCTTCCATTTAGCTATGGCCTCGAGATGAGCTTCACACTTTGAATGTTCCCGAAATCTTTCATTTGCTTTCTTCCATGTTTTAAAACCAGTAACTCGAAATGTCGCAATCTGGTCCAAGGCAAGAGTCTCTTTTATCGACAGACTCGACAGTTGTACCAGCACTAACCTGAGCGTTTGAAATTGTAACGTCACTCTCGTTGCTTCTAACATTAAAAACTACAGAAGGGTCGGGTTCTGTGTCTGTTGCTGTCTCTGGCGTTGGTGATTTAGATTTTTTGTTGTAGAAAAACTCCAAACTTAGCTGTCTTTTTGCCATTTTAACATATTTTTGATTGCTGCGCTCGGCGTGCAATACGGTTTGACATTTTGAAATAAACTACATATTCTCTATCAACTTCTGAAAAACATTAAAACAAAACAAAAAAAAGAATATATTTATATATGTATAATCTACAGTATATATATTTTTTTTTAATAAAACCTGGCAGAAGTCTGGAAATCTGGGGGGCATGTGACCAGGCGTGCCCCCCTACGCGTCGCCACTGAGAGCATGCTATACTGCTATACCGAAGAAGTTCAAATCTAAGATTCTGATTTAATGTTTTGGTCACTGCATAATTTCCATTCTTTTGTGTTACATCTTAGTGTTGATGACTTCATACTCTAAATTCAAAAATGTGCAGTAACAAGTAATAAAGAATAAGCAAGTGTGATCAAACTTTTCTCAAGAGCTGTAGTCTTACACTGAGGGGCCGTTCACATTGAGCACGTTTTTGTGTCATATTTGTGACCAAAGATCATATACTGTACCCTCTGTGAGATCGTCGATCATAAGCACTGGGGCACTATGAAGCTTCACTTAACTGTTTCTGTTTATAAAGTTCAATAAAGTGTTATCCTTCGTTTGCACAACCAAAAAGTCTTTTTTTTCTTCCAGTAAAAGATATGTTAAGTGACTGTTTAATTTCACACAATTCCAGTGCAGGGGTAAAACACTTGTTGGTTATTGCTTTTTTTCAATCTTGGAAAATGTCTTGCCTAAATCTTTGACATGTTAATTGCCATTATCTGTCAATTAAATTATGCCTATAACATATTCAGTTTAGGTACAATTAAAATGTAAATTTATTCAAAATGTAAGACCCAGACTACAATTGTAAAAGAGGAATGCAAAAAAAAGAATGTGTACATTACGTATTAAATGTGTGCATAGCTACTGTCAGTCAATAAACATCTTTATGAAGATGAGTACAGACTTTATTTGAACAGATATTCACAGCAGGCTGGTGTGGAAGTTATATATATATATATATACATACATACTGTATATATTTTCATTTGAAAGAAACACTTTCGTAATACACAAGTAAATAATTTGTTTCACAAAAATAAAACAATAAAGAAAAGCAATTGGATGAAAAAAAAAAGCAAATGCCAAATGCTTTTTAAAAGGAGCATTTAAAAATGACTTGTATTTAGCCATAAAACAAGTACATTTTCAAAGATGAATTAAACACATTTAAATGAGTCTATTTATTTGTCCATTTATAAATTGGTAGATTTATTCACATTTTAATTTTCAAATTAATAGATTGATAATTTATTCCTTCATTATTTTTTAATGGCACTCCTTGGCTTCCAC
This sequence comes from Moxostoma hubbsi, assembly GCA_032164185.1. Classification (NCBI taxonomy): domain Eukaryota; kingdom Metazoa; phylum Chordata; class Actinopteri; order Cypriniformes; family Catostomidae; genus Moxostoma; species Moxostoma hubbsi. The sequence continues at coordinate 2,998,049 of JAVLUX010000041.1, forward strand.
AGTAAATAAAGTGCATTCATTTTAACAGTCAGCTAAACAATTTCCTTCGCCAACTCAGTCAAGGGACAGACAGGTAGTGTGTTTGAATTAAAGTATGACACTGAAAGAATATTTCAAAACGATAATAAATCAGAACATGTTGGCTAGAACGGATTACAGTTGATCTGTCAGTGTGATGAGGAAGGAGGATCTAAATGCAGCTTTATTTAACTGAAAAATTAACAAGCAAAACACAGGGAACCAAGCAGAGCATAGACAATACATGCAAAAACTGACAAACAAACAAACCAACCAGGGGAAACAAGGAACACCTGGGGAAACAATCAGGGAGAACCAATCGGGAAATAAAATTACAAAACAAACAGAAACCTAAACAAGATTTCAACATAAATGCACAAAAACATGAATATGTGACAGAGCCCCCCAGATTAACAAGCAAGAAAAATTAACAAGCTAAATAAAAAGCAGAGCACAGCACAGCACAGCAGAGCACAGCACAGCAGAGCAGAGCACAGCAGAGCACAGCACAGCACAGCACAGCAGAGCACAGCACAGCAGAGCACAGCACAGCAGAGCACAGCAGAGCAGAGCACAGCAGAGCACAGCACAGCACAGCACAGCACAGCAGAGCACAGCAGAGCAGAGCACAGCAGAGCACAGCAGAGCACAGCACAGCACAGCACAGCACAGCAGAGCACAGCAGAGCACAGCACAGCAGAGCACAGCACAGCAGAGCACAGCAGAGCACAGCACAGCACAGCACAGCACAGCACAGCACAGCACAGCAGAGCAGAGCACAGCAGAGCACAGCACAGCAGAGCAGAGCACAGCAGAGCACAGCACAGCACAGCACAGCACAGCACAGCAGAGCAGAGCACAGCAGAGCAGAGCACAGCAGAGCACAGCACAGCAGAGCACAGCACAGCAGAGCACAGCAGAGCAGAGCACAGCAGAGCACAGCACAGCACAGCACAGCAGAGCACAGCACAGCAGAGCACAGCACAGCAGAGCACAGCAGAGCACAGCAGAGCACAGCACAGCAGAGCACGGCACGGCACGGCAGGGCACGGCACGGCAGGGCAGAGCAGAGCAGAGCACAGCACAGCAGAGCACAGCACAGCAGAGCAGAGCAGAGCACAGCACAGCAGAGCAGAGCACAGCACAGCACAGCACAGCACAGCACAGCAGAGCAGAGCACAGCAGAGCAGAGCAGAGCACAGCACAGCAAAGCACAGCACAGCAGAGCACAGCACAGCAGAGCAGAGCACAGCACAGCAGAGCACAGCACAGCACAGCACAGCAGAGCAGAGCACAGCACAGCACAGCACATCAGAGCACAGCAGAGCACAGCACAGCAGAGCAGAGCAGAGCACAGCACAGCACAGCACAGCAGAGCACAGCACAGCACAGCAGAGCACAGCACAGCAGAGCACAGCACAGCAGAGCACAGCAGAGCAGAGCAGAGCAGAGCACAGCACAGCACAGCACAGCAGAGCACAGCACAGCAGAGCACAGCACAGCACAGCAGAGCACAGCACAGCAGAGCAGAGCAGAGCACAGCACAGCAGAGCAGAGCAGAGCACAGCACAGCACAGCAGAGCACAGCACAGCACAGCACAGCACAGCACAGCAGAGCAGAGCACAGCACAGCACAGCACAGCAGAGCACAGCAGAGCAGAGCACAGCACAGCACAGCACAGCAGAGCAGAGCACAGCACAGCACAGCAGAGCATAGACAATACATGCAAAAACTGACAAACAAACCAGAGGAAAACAAGGAACACCCGGGGAAACAATCAGGGAGAACCAAGCGTGAAATAAAACTACAAACAAAAACTACAAAACATACAGGAAACAGGAAAGTGGGAACTAAACAAGAATTTCAACATAAAAGCACAATTTTTTTTTACATGACAGTCAGTCACGAATAAATCTATTCAAAATCTAAACGTTACTCTATAAAGAAAATCAATCATAGCACAAATTTGTTATTTAACAAATCGATTTTTTATGAAAACTTTGCTGTGTCATTTACAAGTAATAACAAGTTATATTAGAAATTGTTAGAAATGTTATGTTGTTGGCTTTAAAGCAGAAATAATTGGCTATTATTTAATCAAAATGTGAGTGAACTACGGTAAATTTTCAAAATAATACATCTGAAAAACGGTAAAATGTTATAGTTGGGCCATTATACCAAATTAGTTTCAACTTTGGAGCTTAAAAAAAAAGCTATTGAGAATTCAGATATTGGATGTTTCATAACAATATGATCTAGTTAAACCCAAAGCATTCATTCAGATAATAATATATAAGCTAAATATACACAAAATAATAATTTATAGAGTACTTTTTATTAGGAAGCGGCTTTCCCAAACCCTTACGCCTAAATTTCAGTTTATGAAAATAATACTTAATTATTTCACCAGTTTTTTTAAAAGATCAATTTTATTTATTTTTATTGTGAAAAGGAAATATTTAGATTATGTTAAGGGTTTAATTTTTAAATAATTAAGCTTTATTAAAAAGAAATGCTGTCCCACATGTCACTACTGACACACAAAAAGTTTTAGTCTGTTGGCTGAGCCTGATTTTAGTCACGCCCCTGCATTTCTGTCCATGTTTGGACGAGAAGTTACATCTCATCTTTTTGAAGTAAATGTGCTCCAAAGACTGAAAATAAAGGTGGAACTTTTGTCGAACAAACATTCTCAGCAATTCAATTCAATGTTGTGTTTTAATCTAAAATATTGTTTTTAAGGTTTAACTGTTCTAAACCTATCATTTTTACCTGTGATTAAAGTATCATTGTTTTTATTTAGTTATTTAAAGGTGTTGTTGCTGATTTTAGCCATTCTACTTCAACGAGACTGAGCCATTGGATTAGCCACGACCACTCTTTCCAAAACCCGCACTCCAAACTTACCAAATGAGCTTTATTGAGACCAACATTATGCAGAAACGGTCGTTCAAAACAAATGAAGCAAAATAGTGCCCTCATCTGACAACAGTTATGAACAAGATGGCTTAAAAATGGCAATAAGTCTCAATAATTTGCTGCATCTACAACAGTATGAGAATGCGCAAAATGACTGTCAGGTTGAAAGCGTCATTGTCTGTGGTCTGCGGACACAATCTTGTTTGAGTCTAGAGGTGTCTACAACAATTGTTTCAGTAGGAACATTTTTTTGCATATCTTTCCAAAAAAAACAAAAAAACATTTACAGCACTTTTAAATTGAGTTACTGCGTGTCTTATACAATATAAGAGAAATTATGACTAGACTCTCGGTCAGCCGTATGGCACATTGGATTCTTCTCAGTACTTCTCAGTGCAATTACATGTAACAGGCTCCAAGTTCACCAGAGGTGACACTAACTATCCTAATGTTGACTTCACACAAAAATTTCAACAAGCTACAACAAAACATCAACAATATTCATAAGGATATTATTATGTAAATATACTATATGTATATTTTTTAACATCAGTTATTATATTCTCCTTAAGATCGTTTGTCTTGACTAAACATACATCATTTATTCAAAGGATTATGGGATGCCACACAGCCACAGTCTTTTACTTGATAATTTAGTGTTAGTTGTACTCAAAGCCAAAGTTTAAAGAACGTGTATATTTGAGTTATGTTTCCAAAATATGACAGTTCAATCGCTGTTCCATTACAGTTTTATTTATTTGACATAACTAGTATTTACAGTGTGACCAAAACACCCATGAACGCACACTCGTGCATGTAAGAAGAAAGAAGCCAAGTGCAGATATGCTAAAAAACATGAACTGTTTGTCATATATGATAGTTTTATTCTAGTATTAAATGTTTTTATTAAGGACTCTGATTATTGTTAACAGGACTCTGGAGGCATGTTGTAGCCCGTAGGAGCCGAGAAGAGGCCTAGGGAGAGATCATTTGGCTGTCAGCCTGAGGGCCCCCGAGGCTCCAGATAGTCAGAGGTCCCATTGGACAGGTTCACAATTTATTCTTGGGTTCTGTGGTCTGTGAAAATCAAATGGCAGCAGATATTCAGTTATATCTCAAAGGTAAATAGTGATGGAATGCTCTGTTACTAAAGATAAAAGAGCATAAAAGATATAGATGCAACAGATTCAAGAACAAGATTCCAATACTGAGTATTTTCTTGTTTTTCTTTATATTGATTTACCAAATGTGAGAACTTATCTTTGCTTTGCATATACTGTAATCTTATCTGTGGAATTATTCATTACAGTTCTAAAGGTGATTATTGATTAAGTGTTGCAGTCAAAGGTCATTATGAGTCTAATTCAGGAAGAGAGTTTGAGAGTTTCTCTGATGGTCACTACAGAGAGTCATGCATACTTTAAAGAAACATGTAAGTAATACTCCATTTGTTTTGCTATGATGTTTTCATGGATTTTAGCAAATTAGTTATTGTTACTACAATGATGGTTTTGTGACTTTTTATTATCCACCAAAAACAAAAAGAACTTGAAATACATGTTTGTAACTATTCAGAAAGGTATGTAATTCCAAAGTTTGAAGGACATCCCATTTGACTTTATCATGGTTTCACAGTAGTAATAAGGTTTTTTTTGTAAGGAACAGAATAAATCAATTCTTTTCTCATGTGCTTTTTATGTTAAGAGGATAAGAGAAATCTTATTATATTATATATTTATTTTACTGTTTTATTATGACATAATGACACATACACACACACACACACACACACACACAGACAGAAAGGCTATTTTTTATTAGACATACATTTTTAAATTACATAATAAAATAAAAATGATAATATAATATAAAATTATGGTTAAAGCATATTCTGCTTAGATTTTATTGTGTGGTACGCTATGCTCCATCTAAAACTATTTGAATTTTCTATGAACTACTTTACTTTTGTTACTACATTTTTTCTATTCTTTGAATCAATTCTATAAAATAATAATAATAATAAAATATTCTATAATAATTATGCTCGTTATTTTTATTGGTTTCATATTATTTCAGAGACTCCATGTTTGTACTTTAAAAAAGATCAGTCACACTGACAGAGATGAGCTGTTCTGTACTGTGGACTGTGCTGCGGGCCCTTTAAGGGATCAGCAAACGCGTTCAGCAGATCTGCCTGTCTACTGTGTTTGTGAGTTCTGTGACATCAACAAGACACACGCAGATGTGGTGTGTTCTCTCGAGGGATTGACATTAACTAAATAATAATCAAGACTCCCGGGAAATAACAGCTCTTTTGGACAGCAGAGAAAGAGAGGTCGTGCTGCTGATCGGAGATCTAGTGAATATTTGCAGCAGTTTTCCAGCAGGTGGATTTATAGCACACTATTAGCAGGGTTCATGAAACTTTGCTCCGATTTACGAGCTGGGTAAGATATTTCTATATAGATACGAGAAGAATGTATTCAAGAAGGCAACAGGTGATTTACAAAATGTGTCCACAGGACTGACATAATTCATAGATTCATTTCCATTATAAATAAAGCAGTTCCTATCAGTCGTTGTGTCGCACTAAGCTCGCTGATTTAAATGGGCGGCTATACGTCATAATAACATCTCTCTTGGCTCTTTGTGTTGTCATGATTAAATGCGACATTCAGTCGATCATTGTAATTTCAGGGACACAATATATCTATAGAACATCAGGTGTGAATACATTGTAACACACTCACTCACTCACTCACTCTCTCCCTCTGCAGAAATGACACATATGACGAAGTGAATGTGTTACATGTGTTAGTTGTGTTGCGTGGACGGTCACGAATAGGTGTGTTAATCCGTTCATGAATTTATCTGTTGATCCATTGTTCAATTTGTATGTCGATCCTTAAATTATTTAGTCTGCTGAGTCACTGATTAATTGTTCCATTGATCCACTAATATATATATATATATATATACACACACACACAAATATATATACAGTGCATCTGGAAAGTATTCAAAGCGCTTCACTTTTTCCACATTTTGTTATGTTACAGCCTTATTCCAAAATTGATTCAATTCATTATTTTTCTCAAAATTCTACAAACAATACCCCATAATGACAATGTGAAATAAGTAAAAAACGAAAAAACAAAACAAAAATCACATGTACATAAGTATTCACAGCCTTTGCCATGACACTCAAAATTGATCCCAGGTGCATCCTGTTTCCACTGATCATGTTGAGATGTTTCTACAACTTGATTGGTGTCCACCTGTGGTAAATTCAGTTGATTGGACATGATTTGGAAAGGCACACACCTGTCTATATAAGGTCCCACAGTTAACAGTGCATGTCAGAGCATAAACCAATCCATGAAGTCCAAGGAATTGCCTGTAGACCTCGGAGACAGGATTTTATCGTGGCACAGATCTGGGGAAGGGTACAGAAAAATGTCTGCAGCATTGAAGGTCCCAATGAGCACAGTGGCCTCCATCATCCGTAAATGGAAGAAGTTTGGAAGCACCAGGACTCTTCCTGGAGCTGGCCTCCTGGCCAAGCTGAGCGATTGGGGGAGAAGGGCCTTAGTCAGGGAGGTGACCAAGAACCCGATGTTCACTCTGACAGAGCTCCAGCTTTTCTCTGTGGAGAATCTTTCAGAAGACCAACCATCTCTGCAGCACTCCACCAATCAGGCCTGTATGGTAGAGTGGCCAGACGGAAGCCACTCCTCAGTAAAAGGCACATGACAGCCCACCTGGAGTTTGCCAAAAGGCACCTGAAGGACTCTCAGACCATGAGAAACAAAATTCTCTGGTCTGATGAAACAAAGATTGAACTCTTGGCTTGAATGGCAAGTGTCATGTCTGGAGGAAACCAGGCACCGCTCTTCACCTGGCCCATACCATCCCTACAGTGAGCATGGTGGTGGCAGCATCATGCTGTGGGGATGTTTTTCAGCGGCAGGAACTGGGAGACTAGTCAGGATCAAGGGAAAGATGAATGCAGCAATGTACAGAGACATCCTTGATGAAAACCTGCTCCAGAGCGCTCTGGACCTCAGACTGGGGTGAAGGTTCATCTTCCAACAGAACAACGACCCTAAGCACACAGCCAAAATAACAAAGGAGTGGTTACGGGACAGCTCTGTGAATGTCCTCGAGTGGCCCAGCCAGAGCCCAGATTTTAACCTGATTGAACATCTCTGGAGAGATCTGAAAATGGCTGTGCACTGAAGCTCCCCATCCAACCTGATGGAGCTTGAGAGCTTGAGAGGTCCTGCAAAGAAGAATGGGAGAAACTGCCCAAAAATAGGTGTGCCAAGCTTGTAGCATCTTAAACAAAAAGGCTTGAGGCTGTAATTGGTCCCAAAGGTGCTTCAACAAATTATTGAGCAAAAGCTGTGAATACTTATGTACATGTGATTGATTTTCTTTTTGCCTGTTTTTTTTCTTTTTAATAAATTTGCAAAGATTTCAAATGCACTACTTTCTTGTCATTATGAGGTATTGTTTGTAGAATTGAGGAAAATAATGACTTTAATCAATTTTGGAATAAGGCTGTAACATAACAAAATGTGGAAAAAGTGAAGCGCTGTGAATACTTTCCAGATGGACTGTGTGTGTGTGTGTGTGTGTGTGTGTGTGTGTGTGTGTATATAAACGATCAGGCACAACATTAAAACCACCTGCCTAATATTGTGCAGGTCCCCCTCGTGCCGTCAAAACAGTGTCAACCCGCATCTCAGAACAGCATTCTGAGATTCTATTCTTCTCACCACAATTGTACAGAGTGGTTATCTGAGTTACTGTAGAGTTTATCAGTTCAAACCAGTCTGGCCATTCTCTGTTGACCTCTCTCATCAACAAGGTGTTTCTATCCGCAGAACTGCCGCTCACTGGATGTTTTTTTGTTTTTGGCACATTCTGAGTACACTCTAGAGACTGCAGTGCGTGAAAATCCCAGGAGATCAACAGTTACAGAAATACTCAAACCAGCTCATCTGGCATAAGTAAACATGCCACAGTCCAGATCACATTTTCCCCCATTCTGATGGTTGATGTGAACATTAACTGAAGCTCCTGACCTGTATCTGCATGATTTTATGCACTGCACTGCTGCCGCATGATTGACTGATTAGATTTTTGCATGGATGTTTGTTTGTGCCAGATGGGCTGTTTTTAGTATTTCTGTTGATCTCCAGGGATTTTCACACACAACGGTCTCCAGAGTTTACTCAGAATGTGCCAAAAAAACATCTGCCTCAGAGAATGGCCAGACTGGTTCAAAATGATAAAGTCTACGGTAACTCAGATAACCACTCTGTACAATTGTTTTAATGTTGTTGCTGATCGGTGTGTGTGTGTGTATATATATATATATATATATATAAATCCATTTATTTTTTAATATACTGATTCATTGATCCATTGTTTCTTTGATCTGCTGAATCATTGATCCATTGATTTACCTATCTGTTGATACGTTGATTAATTTATCTGATTCATTGATCCATAAATAATATATAAGTCCATTTTTAATTAGTCTACTGATTTATGGGTCTGTTGATTAATTGTTCCATTGATTAATTGATCCTTTGAATCATTGATTCATTTATTAAATGATCTGTTGATACATCCATACATTTATCTGTTCATTTATATAGCGATCACTATTAATTAGTCCACTGAATAAATGATCCATTGTTTAAATATTCCATTGCTACTTTGATTCATTTATCTGTTGATTCATTGATCCATTCATATATCGACCTGTTTATTAATTAGTCTACTGATTTATTGAACCATTTATTAATTGCTACATTAATTTGTTAATCCACTTCCATATATTATATATCGATCAATTTTTTTTGTTTACTGATTCATGGATCCATTGATTAATTGTTCCACTGATTCCTCCATACACTGAATCATTTATCCGTTGATTCACTGATCTGTTGATCCATTCAATAATTTATCTGTTTATTCATTGATCCATTTTTAATATCCATAATTTTTTTTATTTGTCTACTGATTTATTGATCCATCTATTTTCTTTTCCCTGAGTCACTGATTCATTGATTCATCTGTTGTTCCATCGGCTAATTTTTTTGTTGAATCATTGATCCAGTTATTATATATTGATCAATTTTTTAATTAGTCTACTGATTCATGGATCTATTCATTAATTGTTCCATCAATTTTTTCATCCACTGAATCATAGATACAGTTTTTTCACAGATTTTATGATCCGTTGACTCACTGATCTGTTCATTCAATTATCCATTTATAAATCAATCCATTTATTAATCAGTCCAATGATTTATTGATTCATGTATTAGTTGTTACAATGTATCATTGGTCTGTTGATTCATCGAACTGTTGATCCGTTGATTCATTGATCAATTTATTATATACCGATCCGTTTTTTAATTAGTCTGTTGATCAGTTGATTTATTTATCTGTTGGGTCATTTATCTATTTATATATCTATTTTGTTATTAATTGGCATACTGATTCATTGATTGATTGATTGATTGATCAATTTATCATTCGTTGATACATTGAATACATACAATTCTTGATCAGTATTCTTGCTGTGGGAGTGTATGTAGGCTGCACCTGTAGTTCTGAACTCTGATTGATTTATGCAGAACTCCAGTCATTTTTGTATTTGTACAGTATGTTAGTGTGATGTATATCATTGATTTAAAGGGATAGTTCACCCAAAAGTAAATATTCTTTCATCATTTACAAACCCTCATGCCATCCCAGATGTGAATTAAACACAAACATAGGTTTTTAGAAGAATAACTCCGCTCTGTAGGTTCATACAATGCAAGTGAATGGTGGCCAGAATTATATATACTCCAGTGGTTAAATCCATATATTCAGAAGCGATATGATGGTTGTGAGTGAGAAACAGACCAGTGTTTAAGTTTTTTTTTGCTATAAATTCTCCTCCCTGACCAGTAGGTGGTGATATGCATAAAGAATGTGAATTGCCAAAAACAATAGAAGAAGAATGTGAAAGTGGAGTTTTATAGTAAAAAGCACATAATATTGATCTATTTCTAACCCACACCTATCATATCACTTCTGAAGATATATATTTAACCACTGGAGTCGTATGGATTACTTTTATGCTGCATTTATATGCTTTTTGGACCTTCAAATTCCTAGCCACTTGCATTGTATGGAGCTACAGAGCTGAGATATTCTTCTAAAAATCTTACTTTGTGCTCAGCAGAAGGAAGAAAGCCATACACATCTGGGATGGCACAATGGTGAGTAAATGAGAGACTTGTAATTTTTGGGTGAACTGTCCCTTTATCATGAATGGACCGAATACACTATCTGTCTCGCATATATCAATGTCCGTTTGCTGTTGAGTCATGATGTGGTGTTCAGTTAGAAGTGAATCAGGAAATGTAAGTGATGGTTAGTCATGCAGAGGTGTGGGCAGTATCTGTGGGTTATGTGTGTGGACACATTCAGTTTTACCTTGTGTAGTTGACTAGAGACTTTATCAGCTCTCACAGTATTAAAATCACAATAACAGCCAGATATGATTGAACATTTAACAATAATAATAATAACTGAGAGCTTGAGCTCTCAAGGTAATCCCTGATCTAATGCATCAGGAAACATTGCATGGTTGTGTGCGTATGAGTTTTAATTTCAATATACTGTGTCACTATTGCGTCATGAAAGGTGTTACAAAAAAGAATAGCAAAATTGTGATTTTCAAACAGGTTTCCTGAACACTCGGCATGTATTCCTTTGGTTTCGACACACTGATAGTCTTGCTCCAAACTCACACCATTGGTTGAACCAATGTTGCTGTGCTGCCAGGGTCATTACACATTGCTTTTTAAAGTAATCAGTAATTCTGCTGGTTTCCTAAACTTCAAAACTCATTGCATGTGAACAATCTGGAATACATTACAAAAGCCATTTATTCTGTACAAACTGTGCAATATTTGAAACCCCAGATGTACATTATGATGAATTATTTAAAACCTGTGTACAAAAGAAGAGACATGGCCAAAAATGTCATTGTAAGCTCTATGGGGAAAATCCATACATGGAACTCATATAATTATTATTATTATTCCTTATTTTATTTTTGCATTATATTTATTTCATTATATTGTGGTATCTTAATATTGTAAAATAATAATTATATTTATAAATTCCTTCCCTGCCTTTCATTTAATTTTATTGGATATTATGGACATGAATATTGGCCGAGACCGATCAGTGGGCGATTGATCGGAGCATCCCTAAACCTGTCTTTCCATTTTGCGTTTACGTTCATTATAACAGTTTCAGGCTGTTAATTATTTATTAAAATGTCTTAAAATGTAATGAAATGAAATGGAAGTAAACTCATTTTTCTCCGGCAGGTTGGCAGAGTAACACCTGTGTTCTCTCAGTGTTAGTTCTACCTGTAAAGTTCGGTCTTTTTAAGGCCTAAAGCTTTGTTCTACTCTTTTGTTCCTGCAGGACTGCCATACACAATGTTAAGGTAAAGCCTAAAGCTGCGTTTTTGAACATGCTAAAGCGGCTGGACAAAATACGATTCCGCGGTCCAAAGCGAGATGATTTCATGGATCTACCCGAATCCCCTACAGGCTCGGACACTGAATGTAGTGATGACATGCTGGTGAGACCTCGACCTTCAATACGAGACAATGATGAGCAAAGAGACCCTGTAAGTCATTGCCAACTATGTTAATTCATATTGGTCACGTATAAAGGAGTCAGCTGAACACCTTTGACCTAACGAATACGTGAAGTACATTTATATATTTATATGATATAGCCATTATTTACATTTTCAGAAATTACAAATACATTTTCATAGAAGTAAAAAAGCCTAGGCTTTTTAAAGGAAGAATGCTGTTCTACAAACATTGGTAATTTGATTTTCAAAGGACAGATTGGTATGAAATATAACTCCTAAGTGCTTCGCTCTTGAAGATGATGTAACAGAACATCCATCGAGAGTCAAATTTTATTTTAGCGGCTTGTTTTTAGAGGTTTTTGGTCAAGCCATGATCTCATTGGCCTGCTTAAACGGATACATATCTCATAACACAACACTTTCAGCCCTGTTTAAAACAACCAAAGAAAGAAAGATAGAAAGAAAGAAAGAAACAAACAAAAGCTTAACCAGCCTAAGGATATTTTAGAATACTCATGCTAGTCAGTTGGCTGGTTTTTGAGGGGTTTTGGGCACTTTTCAGCTGGTCAGACTGTTTGACCATCTTAAACCAACTAAGACCAGCAAACCACCCTAGGCTAGTTTAAGATGTCTTTTTTTAAGCAGGGAGGAAGGCATCTGTCCATCAGCTCTAGCCAAATTATCCTTTAATGCACTTTACCATGCTTTTTACATCAGACACCATATACGGCTTCAGTCTTCTATCTTCTCGTTCACAAATAGTGTAATGGAAGAGTTCTTGCTATGATCAAGTTGGACCCGTTTTCTGTATCCCTGAGAGGTTTCTCTTCCCATCTGTGTGATTTGCTGTTCTGTTTATTTTAAGTCTATTCTCATAATGATGGAAACATTAGATTAGCCATCATGTTGCGTAAGTGTCTCGCAGAGGAGCCGACTTTCTCATGCTTCTGTGTGCAAAATGAGCTGTTGAGCGGGCAGGCCCGTGGGTTTATTCTCCAACCTGATTGTTTTCACACATCTCTGGTACACTGTAGGGTGTCTAACTCTTTCATTTTGTCACTATGGCTCTGTCCCAAAACCATGAGAGCTGCCCACTCAGACAGCATTTTTAGGCAACACAGGCATGCTCCTGACATGAAGGCGGTTCCAAAAAGTAGGCAACACCAATTATGCTGCCTTTTAAGAGACCATATTTTGTCCTTAATGTTAAGGCTATGTTTGGAATGAATGTAAGGCTTTGTTTTGGTAAATCTAGGGCTGGAAAAAAAGAGCATAATTTGGTATGGTAAAGCAGATTTGTGCATTAACAGTCAAATATATTTCAGAATTCAATGAAAATGCCATTCTTGGTGAGGTATTAATGTAAACACCCATCACTTTAGTCATATATGTCTAAAGTGAACTTAAGAAGCAGGACAAAAAAGTTTATTTGTATCAAAAATATTGGACTAAGTGCAAATGCATCCTAATAGACCTGACACTGTCTAGTATGTCGTAAATCAAACAGCAATATGAAAGTCACTTACTGCTCATGGCTGAATAACTTAACTGTACCGTATAATCATACAGTGAAGACCAGTAATTTAAGTAGTTTTATGTTACATTTCATTACTTTTTTCAATTTCAGAATTTTTCTGGAAATGTACATGATACTGCTGTTAAACAGCACTGTTTTCCTCAAATTGCTTTCATATGTAAACAAAATGAACTTTATAATTGAAATATATCCAAATAAATCAGAATCCAATTGAGAGCTTGTGAATTGAATCGGGAAATCTGTATTGATACAGCCCTAATTTCATGGACACGTGTCAAATTGTTAGCTTGGCAACATGCTAACACCATACTTAACTCAAAGTGCTACCAGTGAGAAATAATATTTATATAATATTAATATACATAATTTTTGCTGCATGAGTCTGAATTTTTAGTCACTTTTGTGGTTCCATTTGGGTTAGCATGCTGCTGGAATATCGGAATTGCAAGTTTACAAGTAGTAAAAAACATTCACGTCTTTGTGAAATTCTTCCATGTAAATCTTAATTTTTGTACTAAACAGCTTTGACAACCACAAGAAGCCCCGCCCACAGTGAAATCTCATTTGTCCAAAATGCTTTACATAGTTGTAGATTAAACATGACATATTTTGCAATTGGCTGTTATTTCATGTCATGTCACTCAGCAGTTTCACTAATGATGATAATTGCTTCTCTCTCTGGGGTTGTAGCTGATAGCAAGGTCTTTGTAGAGACTTTTGTCCCTGAAGAACAAAAATGGGCTTTCCCCAATCAGTGGGTGTTTCAATCTGACAATCTCAACTTTCGTTGGATAGTTTAGAAACACCCACTAATTACTACATTGAGATCTCCTGCTTTCATTGGATAGTTTAGGAAATCGCATCCCGGTTTTAAAACATTCATTATTGTTCCACTGAGACCTATACTTGTCTTTGGATGTGAACGTTCTTGTAGGAAAGATTTTGATCAAATTTTGTTTTAGAAATGGTGCAACCCTAAATTGAAGTGGATAAACAACAACAACAACAAAAATTATTTAAACAAAAACAATTATAGCACTATAATACAGTACAATTAGGAATTGGCCAAATGTAGTTGGTTACTTTATGCAACGCAAATGTGAAAATAAAGCTAAAGCTAAAGTAAAAGTCTTCTAATTTCATAAGAGAGAAACAGTGTTTATAAACTTATAATCTGTTGTTTTCCTGGTAATTTGTAGCCTCTAATATTCAATTCACCAGGAAACTGTCACAATGTGTACAAAAATGCACGTAAAAATAATTTAGCAAAAATGTAGGTATAGTAACGTGATTCCACAAGACCAGGTTGTAATAAACTGTGAATCAATCACCTGATACCTTCCTGAAACTACCAGACAAAACAAAAATATATTCAAATTTAGACTGATAACAACGCTAGCATGCTAGATACATTTTCTGTACTTTCAGCAGGAGAGAAACAGTGTGGAAATCAGACGTAAGCAACAATGCTCATTACGAGGCAAGAGTCACGTCTTGTTATCCTCTCAAGTTGTAATCCTATCAAACTGGCACATATGGTCACGAGATTAAATGCCAGAAATCCCAAAGGCACTCGCTGGCTTGAGGTCAGGTTAAGGGTGTGGCTGGGAATTCTGGGAGTGACTGTGAACTGTAAATTCACATGTGATCTTCAAAACCCTGGGTGGGTGTGTTTACCCCAGCCCTCATATCGGAATCTGCTCCCGATTCCGGTTACATGCTTTCAAGTGTGATGTCTGATAGAGATGCACATTTGAGGGGCTTTTGACCGGCTGCCCATGGAATGACTTGCATTTTTGATTTTAGAAAAATAAGAAATGTAGACCTGTATATATCAAAATGATAGTTTGATGATTTTAAATGGTTTTGTACAGACCTTGAACTGCTCCTAAAATAAACCTGTTTTGGCAATGACACATTTTGAGAGATGAAAATCAATATCCCTCTGTGATGGCTTTCAGGAAGCATGTAACCACACTGTATTTACATGCTGGTAGGCTGGCCAGAGTCTCAACACAGTATTTGCATGTGTTTGCATTGGTTATTTCCTGCATCACAGGCAGATTTAATGCTGAATGCAACAGCCTTCTAACAGAGATTGTGACTGGTGGTACTTAGCTCTTAGGGAAGCAGTGAGGAATGAGTCATCATCGCTCACATGCTGATCGCTCTTTCTCTCTGTCACACACAGACAAACAATTGCTATGTTTGGAAAAGCATACAAACATGCTACTTTTACTATTGCTTTCAGTATGCACTGTGCACAGTATGCAGATTTTCTGTATGTATGTATGTATGTATGTATGTAGTACCTGGATGACCTACTACAGTACTGTAAAGGGGATTAAGGGAATGGAGGCGGCGAGAACCGGCTTGAAAATATAAATAATAGTTTAATGAAAAACTTAAACAAAAGACACAAACACACATATGACATTCAGCTGCCCGTAAATGATCTCTCTCTGTCACACCACCATCCGCAGTCGGCCTTTATCCCTCTCGGAGGCTTGATTAGCCTGATTAGGGGCCGTGTGTGTAGAATCACGCCAAAATGTGTAGTACACCACAGAGCACACTGCACTTAAAACTGTATCCAGCCACGATTTTTAATACTTATCCTAATTAAAGATTTGCTCAAACTTAGACATTTTAACACAAAAATGATGGAAAAATGGAAAACAACAATATTTATTTCCTAGATGGAAGCCACTCCAATGAATCATATGCAATATACAGTATATACTGCATGGTATTAGGTAAGTAGTATTTTATGTAAAAACATTGTAGGCAGTATACAGTGTTTTCTGTGCAGTATTCATTAAGTAGTTGGCTTGTATTTTTGTGTTTTAAAATCGTAGGCAGTATTTTAAAACTTGTAATACTAGCTAACAACATACGCTGTGTATATTATTAGCTAGCATTACAAGTTTTAAAATTGTAGGCAGCATACTGCGCATTATTCAGTAAGTTTTTAGCAAGTATTTCATGTTTAAAAAACGTAGGCAGTATACATCATATACTGTGCTGTATTCAGTAAGTAGTTAGCTAGTATTTTCGTAGGCAGTATACAGCGTTTGATGTTAGCTAGTATTAAATGTTTTAAAATAGTAGGCAATATACAGTGTATACTGTGCGGTATTCTGTAAATGGTTACAGAAGCTAGTAATACATATTTCAAAATCGTAGGCAGTATACAGTGTATTCTGTTCGGTAAGTAGTTACAGGAGCTAGTATTACATGCTTTAAAATTGTAGGCAGTATACTGCGCAGTATTTTGTAAGTAAAGTAGCTAGTATTTTGTGTTTAAAAATCATAGGCATTATATATTTAACTAGTTAACTAGTATTTAATTTAATTAGTATTTTAGTTTATTTAGTTTATTTTAATTAGTGTATAGTATTTTAATGAAATGTTGGCAGTATACAATGTATAATGTGCAGCATTCAGTTAGCAGTAAGCTATTTTTCCGTTCTGAACATGTCACATGTAAAGTCAACATAGGTCTGGTCAGATATCTTGCCTGATTGCTCTTAGATAATCAGGTTGTATCCGTGTCATTTAGACTGCATCGTCATGGCAATACATTTTGATTCATGTACTAATTACTTTTTAAAGGCCAGAGGTAATGAAATAATTTTTTCACTGTTGAGCACAAGCAGGAGTTTGATTGTCTCTGAATAGCGCGTTTATAGAGCCGGTCGCCTGCGGTCACACCCCCTACAGGAAGCTCTTTATCTCTAACCCTCTCTCGTGCTGTGCCGATGACTCTTTTGACTTCTCTGTTTCTTTTGACTTATCAGTGTTGCTTTGTGTCGATTGAGGTACAAGACACAGATGGTCTATGAACTCCTTTGTTGAGAAAATTCACATGTAAACACTCTTGCCAATCAAAGCTGGCAGAACGTGCTGCCTTGTGGCTGTGTTTGCTTTTTGCTATATTGTGGTTCTTTCCTTAAAAATGAATGAGAAAATTTTCTCCAGGACTCTCAGCTGCACTTTCTCTGCTGCACACATCCCTAATTTGCCCTCATATTTCCCCTTTTTATTTTCCCTTTTGCTTATGTTTGCGTCTTACCAGCTTGGATTTTAACATGCCATAAATTGCAAGGCGCATGCAGCATGTTACCGTCAAAGGTTTGCTGCAGCGTGTGTCTGAGATCGAGCATGTGCGTGTGTGTCAGAGAGAGAGAGCATGTCTGCACTGTCAGTCGCATTGGCCTCTTAAAGAGACACCTCTGCTTTTAGATTGTCTCTTTCTGCAGTGCTTCCCTGTCCTAATCTCTCACTCACCTACTTTCTCTGGCTCTCTCTCATTGCGGTTAGGCTTTCTGTGGATCTTGCGTCTTTCGGCCTGTGTGTGTGGCGAGATGGAGTCAGGGGTGCATGTTGTGAGTCAGAATTTTACAGTCCACGCTCAGCACTGACGTTGGCCTCCAGATTGACGTTCATATTTCTGTAGCAAACTAAAACAGGAGGACGACAGCATACAGAGGACTGGAATTCTGTAAGTCACTTTTCTGAGATGAGTGTGTGTGTGTGTGTGTGTGTGTGTGTGTGTGTGTGTGTGTGTGTGTGTGTGTGTGTGTTTGTGTGTGTGTCTTTGTTTGGGGATGTGTCTCGCATATCCAGGTCTGGTCGACATTGCAGCCTTTTCTGGCTTGGAACCAATCAATTGGACAGGAAGGGACCATCTGAGTAAAGCGACCAACCACAGATCATTTTGTTTTTACGTAGCATTTAGGAGCATGTTGACCTATAATCTACCTCAATAATACTGTTGTGCAAAGGCAAACGCAGCAACTACAAATTTTGTCAAAATTGTGTTACTTTTTAGTTTTTGGTGAGTGATATATATCAAAGAGTTTGAAACTAAAGCATGTGTAATGCCTATCCCTGTCTATAACACATTTTTCTTTCTAGGCTGGTTCAGGGACTATTAACCTTGCTGTCATGCAAGATCTGAGGAGCGAATCAGAACGTCTCAACGAGGTGAAAGGTCATTTGGAAATTGCCTTACTGGAGAAGCACTTCCTGCGTGAGTATTCAAAAGGATGTCTGCTGTCCTTCTTTTTATATTGTCTATTTATGAATGTGAGGGGATGAAGGAAAAGTGGGTTGAGTGTAGAGCTGGGCAATATGGCCAAAAATATTATCACAGCATTCTTTTTCATATACTTCAATATCGATATTTATCACAATACATATTCACATTTGCACATTTTTCTGGATTTCTAAGTTGGCAGAAAAAATGAAGGAAAAAAAAATCAAAAATAGTCTACATCTCTGGGGCCCAGAGACGGCCAAAGCAGTGGTGTCTTGGGGATCTTCTACCAAAATATTTTATAGAGTTTATCAATCAAGTAAAGTTGGATATGAATGTTAAAGCATAATAGTTGTTTTGAAGCATAATGACATTATATCATTTTTACATTCAAATTATTATTATTTTTTTTTACATTCAGATAGCAAGTGTGGGGGCATAGAAGCCCTTGTGACTGAGGAATGATTCTGTATGGGGGTTCAGGGGTAACCCCTGAGGGTCTAAATGGACCATTTTTATATTTTAATTAAAGTTACAAAGTCTAGACTACAAACTAGTAATTTTATTGTCTTTACTTTCATCCATGCTATAATGACATCTGATTATTTCACAAAATTAGAACAGAAATCTATTTGTTTATTATTAAAGGCTCGTAACATGCTGATTAATAAATCAAAATTTAGAAGTAAAAAAAATGTTTTGGTCTAAAGGCGCTCTGGAACCACGTTAACTTATGTGGCGCCTCATTTCTACTCGCATGCGGGGAAAAGATGCCGTGCGTACAGTCCGGGACAGGGCATAAATTAAGCATGTTTGGTGCAAGAGAGAGAAATATTCAGAAAGTGCAGAAAGACCAGCTCTACTGTACGCAGCAATGTTGTTTTGTCGCGCTGCTCACTAGAGACGATGAGAGGGCGCAACCGCCATCATGTCATCTTGCTGTCTGGATGGAATCAATCCAGGGTCCAGACCCGGACTGCCGTAGCGTAATCGTTAGCAAACAGCTAACGTTAGCAACTAGCATACAGTTTGAGAAAGCTGAACTGCTTGCATTTTAGTGACACGCACCTGATCATCTAGATGTAGAACTCAGGCTAAATATCGAACATTACTCAAAAGCTTATCATCAATTTTTTTTACTGCGATAAATATCAAGATCATTTTATCGCCCTGCTGGTGTCTCTCTTTTAACCCATGCTGAATGGAGTGATCTGGCATGTAGATCACGTACTTCTGCTTAAATACACAATATAGATACAGCTATGACATGAAATGCCTGTTCACTTGCAATAGCAACTGTGTATATCACTGACAGCACCCATAGAGACTATAAACTTATATCCTGCAAGTTCCATGTTCATAGTGCATAGAGGGAAATTCACGCACTTTTTTTGCCCCTGAATTTAAAATATGGTGGCAAAAATACCCCTACAAAGAGTTCCTGTTGTTTTATTAATAAAATCCGATATAGACCTAGTTCAAATACATACATTGCGGTCTTCATTTGAATGTTTGCTGAACATTTTTTCTTTTGTGCCGTCCGTTGTGCAGATGTTGCAGAGTCAGTGGCGGATACTCCTGCCATAAACGTGCACAGATGGGCACTGTGCTTCTCACGCTCAGCATCAGTTTAGTGTCATGCTCTGAATTAAGTAACTGTTCGGTCTTTTTCTTCAAAATATACTGCTATAGTGAGTAACACTGTCACTCCCTGTGCTGTAGCCTACTTACCTACCTTACCTTATCTGCCTGAAAAGTCAAAAGTGTGGGACAGATAGATGTTATAGTATATTGATTAAGTTAATCAGGTCTGAGAGAACACAATATATAATCCACCCAAATGCTAGTTAAGTTAATATAAAATTAACAATAATAATATCCAGATGAATAGCCTTGATGTTAGATAAAACATTATTAATGATAAAATAATCATTTTACATTAACCACTTTTAGTGTATGAATCATATCTTTGACTAATTGTCATTGTGAAATGTTTTTTTTTGCATTATTTTGTTGGTAATGTTGCTAAATATTTTTTAAGCTCCTCATTCCAAATCTGGAGAAACGCTGTCATCTCCTCCTCTTTGTCGGTGCATTAGTTTTGTAGGATATGTTCATTTAAAAGCCAAAAAATTTGGAATTATGTAAATGGAAAAAAAAAAGAAGTTTTGTTTCAGGAACAACGCTCAAATGTAATTTTGTCCCAATGGCACCTATTTCATTTCATACTAATATTTTAATTATACATACTTAAGTTCACATAGATGTGCTGTCCTTTGTTAGATGGTTGATGAAGGCTTTGTTGGCAATTAAGTCTATGTATTCCATTTCAAGAGTGTAGTTCATCAATAGCCAATGGTGATGCAGGCAGAGATCAATGAGGTGCATCACAGTTCAACCGGCAAGTAATTTAGTTGAGGTTCGGTGGGGTCCATCCTAAATCCAAGGTTCAGGCAGTGGCTTATGAAGTAACAAATGCCTTACAGTTGGATTTGGCATCAGTTTATCCTCTGAAGTCCATTGTAATAGACTGAAATGATGTCTTGCTGGCACTGGCTGGATTTAGTCATCATCACTCAAAGACATTTAGCAGTGGAGTCCAACACCAAGCAGGAATGGAGGTGCATCTGGAAGGCTCTAGTAACCTCGGGATGTTGAGACAGGGAAACAAATAGAAATACAGCTGCAAGAGGCAAATAAGGGGCCAAGCACGTCAACCATGATTGGCACAAAAATGGCAAAAAATAAGTAAATAAAGCAACCTGATCAAGATTTTAGGCAAAATGGTTGAAAAACATGAATTTTATCATTATCAATTGCAATGGGACATAAAAGCTTATTACTTTTGACAAACAGGTGGCGCTGTCAACAAATTGATCTGGTGTGGTGAAGGTACGGTCATAATGACACAAATAAAGTTTCATGTCAATACGCCAAAGCATTGCAGAGAGCCTGAATACCATTCTGGCACCGTGCCATCAAATTAATTGTTAACAATAATAATAATTGATAATAAGTTGATAATAATAAAAAGAACACTAACTATTGCAATATGTGCCAATGGAATTTCAGTGCTTGGCTCCTAATAATATTAGTGTAGATGCCATACATTTTTTGCAGAGTTATAGATTATGATAAATATTTCTGGTTCTGGCAGACTAAACTAAAGCAGCCTAATTGTGGGTTGGAGGATAAATTAGGTGTATGCCTGGCTAAATAGGTGAGTCTTTAGTCTAGACTTAAACTGAGGGAGTGTGCCTGCATCTCGAACAGTGCTAGGGAGACTATTCCATAGTTTAGGAGACAAATATGAAAAGGATCTTCTTCCTTTTGTGCATTTTGATATTCTAGGAACTATTAACAGGCCAGAATTTTGTGATTATAATGAAATCTACCGTGGTAGAAGGTCACTTAAGTACTGTGGATCTAGACCATTCAAAGCTTTGTATGTACAGAATTTAAAAATTAATACAAATTTAACAGGTAGCCAATGTAACGATGATAAAATGGGGACAATATGATCATATTTCTTGGTTCACGTCAACATTCTGGCAGCTGCATTTTGAACCAATTGAAGTTTATTTATTGATCTTGCTGGACATCCTCCCAGTAATGCATTTCAATAATCTAATCTTGAGGTCATGAGTGTATGCATGAATCATCAGCAACAGAGAGCATGTGCCGTAATTTAGCAATATTTCTTAGGTTGAAGAATGTTGTTCTACAAACATTGGTAATTTGATTTTCAAAGGACAGATTGCAGGGCTTGACATTAAGCATTGTCACATGCTTGTCCTTCAGACAAGTAAATTGGCAATTCAATAAAACAAATTTACTTGTCTGGAGACAAAACCAAAAGAAAGAAAAGATAAGCCTCCATCATCATCCATTACACCTAACAGGGATGAAGAACACCATGCAGAAAGATGGTAAATCATTACTCACCCTCAAGCCTGTATGCATTTCTCTCTTCTGAGGAGCACAAAATTAGATTTTTGAAATGTTAGTCACAGTCTCGATTCAATATCACTGCATCTATTTTTCCATAAAATAAAAGTGGATTGAGACTAACATTCTCCCTAACATCTCCTTTTGAGTTCCACAGAAGATAGAAAGTCAGACTAAGACAAAGTTCCATTCATTAACATTAGATAATGCGTTAGCTATCATGAACTAACAATTAACAATATTTTACAGCATTTATCAGTCTTTGTTAATGTTAGTTACAAGCATTAATGTCGAGCCCTGGATTGGTCAAATACTGTATAACACGTAAGTTCTTCACTGTAGAAGATGATGTAACAGTACATCAATCGAGAATCAAAAGATATTTTAGCAGCCTATTTTTAGAAGTTTTTGGTCCAATAATTTTCTACCTCTGTTTTATCAGAATTGAGTAGAAGGAAATTTCTGGCCATCCAATCATTGATTTCATTGATATGCTGCTAATTTGGGGAATTGTGAAATTCTGTCAGGTTTCGAAGAAATATAAAGTTGGTTATCATCGGCATAACAGTTAACTTTCATTTTTGTTGATTAGTTTAACCCTGTGGGGTCGATGGACGCGCCGGCGCGTCCTGCCGGATTTTTTCGTCATTTCAGCAGAAACAACATAAAATTCTCTGTCATTTTTGGGCATAAAGATAAGTGCAAGACATCATTAGAGACTATAAAGGGTCTACTTTTATTTGTGTACACTCACAATAACAACAAAACCTTGTACTTTTGTAAAATAAAGAAAATAAAAAGGGTGAGCTTTCAGCGGTCTCTGGGTTCGCAAGCAAATATCTGAAACTTGTCACAAAAATGAAAAACTGAAACACTGCGAATACTTATCACACAAACATGAATTCAAATTTAAAACAAATATTCTCCTGCAATGTAATCTGTATGAAACAAAGCAATGTACAGTTTCAACTGGCTCAGCTGATTAACTCTAATGTGATCACTCCCACCAGCAGAGCGCACTATTCATACAGTAATGTGCTTTGACAATCAATGCAAATGGTGAACGCCCCCGACTGTGCATCGAAAACAACAAGTTTGTTAATTTTTCTGTGCGTTTGAAAGACAGCACAATACACAGATGAGAAAACTCCTGGATAGTGACTTGATCCAGCTGAGGATACAATTTCGGACGTGTAAGTTCATTAGCTGACATGCTATTTTATATAAACTTGAACATATTTTACTAGTGGGACTGTTTCCAGACTTGCCAGCCAGGATTCAGAGTATTGAAATATGAAATATGTCCTAATAAGCAAGTTTTAGTTACATTTAAATGCTGTTTCGGCTAAAGCAGGTATTTAAATTGTATGCTGTATGATATAAATATGATATATAATATGATATAAAAATAATATGAATGTTTAGATTATATTTTATCTAGTGTTTATGCTGACTCATTATCATCAACAAAGCTTGTGCTTGCAAATATCTGTTCAGGTTAAATTAGTAAAATGCACTTTAAATATGCCCATATTAGAAAATCACCACCTTATAATGATTTCTGAAGGATCATGTGACATTGAAGACTGCAGTAATGATGATGAAAATTCAGCTTTGATCACAAATTGCATTTTACAATATATTCAAATAGAAAACAGTTCTTTTAAATTGTAAAAAGAGTTCAGAATGTCAATGTTTTTACTGTATTTTGGATCAAATAAATGCATCTTGGTGAGCAGAAGAGACTTCTTTTAAATGGTAGTGAAGGTCTAAAATTAAGTCTTTATGTAAAGAATATGTTTAGTCAAATTACTTCTTTTAATTTAAAACTTGATTTTGTCCATTAAGTCTCCTCACATTCATTCTCTTTCTGTCAAATTCCTCATTGATAGGCCCAGGGGAGGTGTCTTTTGTGTACTCAGGTGTGAATTACATCAATATTCATGATAGTTCACATCTATCTATGACCTTTCTAACACTAAAAGTGTCTTAGAAAAGTTCAAGTACTACATTGTTTTGTACGAATGAGTGATCAGGATGGTTTTCACATCATTTTGTAGCAAAAACTGTAGGCTACAAGATCCAGTTCTCAAAAGTATTGTGGACAAATAATTAGTATGTGTTATAGGACCTTATTTCAATTACTTAAATTTTTTGTTTTTTCAAAAACCACTCATAAACGTTATTTTCTCAAAAATACAAACATGTACACACATGTTGCTCACATATTATTGTAGCCCAGTTTGTGTTGAATACAGTGTTATCAGACATTAGCCATTAATATGTTTTTAAGCTACTGAAAAAAGCACAAATGTCAAGGCATGTCAAAACTTCTCCAAGGCTCAAAACACCCTCAGACCCCAGAGGTTTAACATACTATAATACTTTTCATTATGTATTATAACATTGGTATTGTAAGGTCCACCTATTGGTCCAATGGCGGCATCCAATAGCGTGGCTGAAGGTCTCCTGCGTGTTCTGTCTTATCGTACGCATTAAATAATACTTTGATTATTTGATTTGAGTTCCATGATTTTATTAATCTTATAATTTATAAGATTTATAAGATTTTATTAATCTTATAATTTATTATTTTCTTTATTTCTCCTGACTTCAATTATGAAAAACCTTGTTGATGTATTTATTCTCTGAATTGAAGTTTTATATCTTATTAGTATTGGTAATTCTCTCTTCTAGACTGCATTTGTTATTTCAATGTTATTCGGGTCCTGTGCCGGCCGGACGCAGGTCCTTTAACTACAAACTCAGTTTCAGATATTAGTAAGTTTTAGACTAAGTCCTTATAGGTTCTCAGCTTTATCCATTTAATCTTATTTGGCTAAATTCAGTATAGATTCTCGACTCATCGTTTAGCCCCAGTCAATTAAGTTCTGTTTTACAGATTCTCATTTTAATTCTTTCAGTATTCCCGTTTAATTCTTGTGGCAAGGTGGAGGGCGCCTTGTCTGTAAGGATCTCTCTCTCCCACACCGCCCTCTGCGGTGATTAGCCTAATACGGGACCGGGTGTGTCGAATCACCACCCTGCCCCGCCCTCCACCGTGCCACAATTCTACTTGGCTAAGTTATATTATAGATTCTCAGTTCGCCGTTTAGCCTTTTAGTACATACTTAACTAATGGGTTACTTCCGAAGTTAAGCTAACTTATCTTAGTTAAGCCAACTCTGACCATAGATTAGTAGTTAATAAGAAATATACTAGGAAACAGTCCTTCAGAATGAGTCGTAATAACAATTTAATTTACCAGGTAATCGTCATACATTCAAAGAATCCAATTAAAATAATAAATCAAACTCAAAGCTACAAGTGAACCTAGCATAATAATAATTTAATTAAAGTTGCATTCCATTCAAACATTTACCAAACATAAGAAATTCAAATTGTTGACCTGGTAGAGTGGAAACTACACACAATGTTTTCTGTGTGGGTCTTCTGGCTACAGAGACCCTGATAGAGAAAACTACATACAGCAACTGTGTGGGATATCTGAATACAGACTCCCCGAGCTCCTCTGCCATCCTTCCTTATGTACCAAACGATTATATTGTTATTTCAGATGTGTATGTTTGATGATATCCAGGATTTGGTTTACAATTTAGGGAGTTGTGAGTAGACCCCTATGAAATAATATTAAATAATTTATAATAATAATATATTAAATATAATAATAATAATTAAATAATATTCACAATAATAATGATAATAGTATTTCCTCATTTACGTTCAATTGCTCTCAGTACACGGTGTGTGTGTCAATGTTGAATGTGATGAAGTTTCTAAAGCCAGTGAGATGGTATATTGCTATGGGATGTCCCAATTTGGATGGCTCAGTAAACCTGTGTGTGTGTGTGTGTGATGTTGATCTGATTATTATTTCCATCACAGCTACAGTAAATGCTCTACTAACTCCATGTGATTTGAGAATGGCATCTAGAACAGTAACTGAACATCATTAGTGAATGACTGCATAAAAAAACAGGCCACTACATAACTTACATAACCCAAAACAGGCCACTGTCACACACACTGCAGTGAGACATGAGCTGGTGTTAAATGAATGGGGAGAGAGAAATAAAAAAAAAAATGAAACAGGAAAAGGATTATGGGATGGAGTTGCTAGAGCATCAGGACTCTTTGTTACTCAGGAAACACAGGGCTTACAGTATGACCTCTGATGTGTTTCCTTCAAGAGCTGGAGCACCAGTCTTTCTCTCTCTTTGTCTAATATATCTATTTTTATATTATTTTGTGTATCCTTTCTTAAAGGGATAGTTTGCACAAAATTGAAAATTCTTTCGTCATTTACTTACCTTATGTTGTTAAAAACCCATTTGACTTTCTTTCTTCTGTGGAACAGAAAATGAGATGTTTAGAAGACTGCCCGAGCTGCTCTTTTACATACAATAAAAGTGGATGGTGATTTATAGTCCATTACCCTAGGATCAGCCATATTATGCCGACTCACTGACAAGTGGCATCTCCCATCTGACATTTATGCATCAGCTCCTGCATGTTTACCTTCCCATGTGGCATGACCGAAAGCACATTGTGTTTGTTTAACCAGGAAGTAATTGCAATTGCATCAATGACTAGCGTGATTTGTAGGTTGCATTTTTTCCTCTAACATACATTTTTACTCCATTGATGGTTAGGTTTGGGTTTGGAGATTCAGTTTCTAAAATATATGCATTCCTCTTTACTGTATTGCAGCCTGTACAGCTGAAAAGCAACTTGCTTCACAACTCTCTTTTGGCACCCCTCTATGGACATTTCACTTGGAAAATGGAGCTCACACATGCCCATCCGCCCAGTTACACTTACTGCTTTGCCCACTGGGGCAGTGTTACGAATTTCAGTTAGCACAGATCGATTTTAGCTAAAGAAAAGTCAACCGATTTTTTTCCGATTTCACTATGAGATCAGTCTGTTATACTGTCAAGCTCCAAATTGGACAAAAAATCCAAATGACACGTGGCCTATAGTCCAATTCTGAAATTTCATTTGTGGTTGCATATATTCAGTCTTGCCACAGTCTTGAAAGAGAACCAATGGCACTTGGCGTCCATGCCACTGCAGATCTAAAGGCAGCATTTTTTAATTGAACGCAAGTTTTTCAGGGAATGGCTTACGTTTCGGTCTATTCCTTACACAAAGCATGGCTTCAGAAGACTTGCAATATTGCACAAGAAGTTGTGTGGACTACTTCTATAATACTTATGTGCTGCATTTATGTCCTTTTCAGACAATATAAATCACCATTCACTTTCTTTGGATGGAAAAGAATAGCGTGAACATTCTACAAAATATCTTCTTTTGTGTTCCGCATAAGAAAGAAAATCATATAAGTTTAGAATGACAGGAGGGTGAGTTAATGATGAGAGATTTTTCATTTTTGTGTGAACTATCCCTTTAACACTTTTTTTCTGTTCATTAATGCTGTATGTAGAGTGTGTATGATTATTACATTAATGCAGATACATTTTTATTTTTTTTGTGTTGGAATCAAACCCATAACCTTGACGGTGCTAGTACTGTGCTCCACCATACAGGGACTATTGACAGGAGTGTGTTTGTGTAGAGGCGGGGTTTAACCTTCTGCTGACATTATTTCCACGTGTGTCTAAGTGTCTATTTTAAGTGTGTGTGTGCGTTTATCCAGTGTGTTCCTGTTTTTTTTTAGCTTTGACCCATTTAACTGATTTAACTTTCACCACAAGTCACTTGTGCCGATATCACAGGTATTTCCTCTTACGCACATCTCTGATAGCTTCTAGAATGCTACTAGATTGTATTTTGTCACAGTCACTATTGTGAACTTTGTGTAATACCATTTCTCATGAATATTTCACCTTCAATAGACTTT
The DNA here is from genome assembly GCA_032164185.1 of Moxostoma hubbsi. Classification (NCBI taxonomy): domain Eukaryota; kingdom Metazoa; phylum Chordata; class Actinopteri; order Cypriniformes; family Catostomidae; genus Moxostoma; species Moxostoma hubbsi. Next base: position 3,026,089 of record JAVLUX010000041.1, read on the forward strand.
TCAGTGTAAAGAAACATTTTTACTTAATATTCCAGGTCTACATTAGGAAAAAAGTATATAATGTTGGTGTAAAAATTTTAGAAGGAGAGTTGTCCTGCCTGATCTCATGGAAATTATGTGACTGTGGTGACATAAACAGAATCAACAGAGCCTAGCTCCCTACCCTAATCCTTAAACCCAAACCTAACCAATAGTGTCATAAAAAGCAAAGTGTGATTAAAAAATCTTAATTGCTGAAGCAACCACGTCATTTGTGGTGCTTCTATGACACTGTCGGCAAATGTATCGACTTGCATAGGAATTGCTAGACACTATTTAGTACAACATGGCACTATTTTTAAGCGTGAGACAGCCTTAGTGGCTTTTCCCACCTGTAAAGATTGACTACAATGCAAGCGTTCCAGTGTGGGCTGTGAAAGAGCACTGAATGTACAAACCCGGCCATTACTGAACCAGTCAATCAGTCATTTGAGCTTCAACGAGAAGGTTCATGAACGAGCGAGGATCAGCGTCTGTTGACCGACTGAAGGAGTGGAGTAATGTAGTTTGTTTAGTTCAGTAATCTCTTTTAACAACGAGTGAAAGTGGCGTTTCATCTGGAAAGCATCAAAGTCTAATTAATACAGTATCTGCTAAACATCTTAAGAAGATCAGATTAAAATTCTAAATCATGTATGACTTAAAGACATCTGCTTACTTGACATTTTTTCCAGATGTAAACACACAAATCAAAAAGACATCTGGGTGATGCACATGTGCTATCAGGGATAGTTATTGTTAAGGCTAGTTTTGTTGTCTTTTTTGTATAGCTTGAAAGGCATACACAGCAGTTCACAAAATTATAGATATGCTTTGTTGTCATCTATGGAGAAACACTTATAATGCCCTTTCACACAGACGATCATAATGGTGTGATTACACTTGCTGGGCTCAGAGGCGTAAGATCAAACCAGTGTGATCTGCATTTGTGCTGCTGTTTACCAGCAAAAGAGGGACTGAAGCGGTTTCCATAATTAACCAGCTGCTCAGATAGTCTTTTCAATATCACAATATCTTTATTTTTATAGGTTACAAACATTCAAACTATCACTGAATAAAAGTTTAAAGCCGTTATCATCGGAGATGACTGTTTTGATGCATCGATGCGACCGTGTTTTCTGACGTCAAGCAAAGAATATATAAACTATTCCATTCCGTCTGTCACTCATTCTAAACACTTCTGTTGCAGGGAAAGTGGAAGGACTAGGTTTTAGAAGATTTATGCTTCTATGCTTTATGAAATCAGAATCCCATGCTGCATTGCAATGTAAACAATATGGCACCGCTCAAAGCTGGCAAGTGCCGATGTAATCTATCATAATCGATAAATATAAACACCTAAAAACCACATTATATGTTTGATCATATATAATCTGACCTTCCGTGCACCTGCTGTGATATAATCTGTCATCCAACTAAATATGAAGTATGAAGATTTTAATGAAGTATAATTAGACTTGTTTCAGTCATGAACAACTCCATGCTTAATTAGTGGTTTATTGACTAGCCCACTCAATACACATAAAAGACTTTCATCACCAGGAATCTGCCACAATACGTACAATAAAATAAGTCATTTTGCATGGTATAGTAACATGATACTATGAGACCATGGCTGCATTTACCAAAAGTACCTTAAGCCTAAGAAGATCAGAGAAACCATTGGCGCCAACTGTCTGTACGATCAACTTAAGCTTGCAATGCTTTTGGGAAACATAACCCAGGTTGGGTTTTTAATATATATATATATATATATATATATATATATATATATATATATATATATATATATATATATATGGAATTGTTTTATCATCACCTGCTATAGTACTCACCTTGGGAAGTTCTGTATACATGGGGAATCACTTGAACAACATTTAGGGAGTCTAATGTACCATTGTGTGTTTCTGAAAAATATTTGAACACGTAAGACACCTGCATATGTGTTTCTTTACATTAGATCACGAAATCTGAAACCAAAGTGGCATTTGTCTCAAAGAATGTTAGCACAAGCACGTAGGATTGCCAACTTTCTACCAGCCAAGTACGGGACATTCCAACGAAAAATACAGAACATTTTTTTTTCAGCGGGGATCCGGTGTGAGAGCTGCACAATGGTTAAAGAGGCACATCTAGAGTTTGTTTACATAGGAAAACATCTGAAAAATGGCACGGACAACAGCAAAACGACTATATCTGTCAAACATTTTCTGACCCCATAATTAAGCTTTAGTTAGTGTAAAATGTCCATAGTTTATGTGATGAACTAGCCCTGTGGTTACTTTCCTAGGACACTTGTGTGAACTTGATGGAAACTGGTTTCAAACATCCACTAAAACTCAATAATGGCTTGGAAAAGTGAATTTAGTTCTGAGAAAAGATCTAGCATCATTTGTTTGCATATGCCGCTTATTTTGTAATGACATTCAGTAATTTTTGTTTGACTTAAGTGTCTAAATACTTTTTGGGGCCAATGTATGTGTGTGTATGTGTGTTGCAAAGTCAGAGTGCTATGTCAGTCAGGGTTTAGTAATGAGATTTAGAGATTTAGAGTTCATGGCCTTGACTCTAGCACCATACACCAAACACACTCATGAAAATGCTGATTCAATCACATTTGTTTGATGCTTTTTCAGTTCAATCTGAAAATATGCTAAATGCTAGCTAACCTATTCGGGATTGAAATATTTATCACAACCGCACATTGATATTTAGATTCTTGTACCAAAGTACACGGAAGCTCATCCTCATACAAAAAGAAGAAGAAGAAAAAAAAATGTATCTGAGGACAGGGTTTGAAAAAATACACAATATTCACAACTTCTGTGGGAAAATGAGCATTACATAACAATAGAAGACACACACATAACTGCTCAGGTTTCCTTTACCTGCATTATTTACTCTCATTCTCTGTGCTTATCACCACTTTGTTCTGAAATTAGGCTAGCTATTCTCTTTTCCTGCTGCATTTACAGTGTAGCCCCCATTCTTTCCCTCTCAAAAGACATCTTTTTTAGCTCAGTTTACTGACCAAAATTAGAACAGGCTGCAAACAACCCTTAGCAAACATTTCCTATGACCATAGTTTCCAAAATACCATAGTTACTAGGGATGTGCAAAACTACCAATTTTCATAATTGAATAGTCAGTCGGTTGTTTGAACAACTAGTTTACTTGTCTGTGTTAATGATAATAAAACAATATAACATGAGTAAGAGTGGCTCATGGCTCTAATTCACCCATAGGCACAAGGCCGCAGGCTGAATGCAGCAGGTAATCACAGCCGTTCTGATAGATGGACAATACAGCATGATTACGAGTCGGTCTCCTATCAACTGGCAAATTCAAGGAATCAAGATTATCTCTGCATCTCCCAGTCATAATTATGACTTGAGGTGATGCTTAAATGTATATTCCAAGTAAACTTGTATGATTACAAGACTGATTCTATCTCTCACCAGAAACTCACTCACAACACAAAAGACTGTCATTTATCAACATTTCTTGGCATAAATATGTAATTTCACAGAATTAATCAAAATCTCTCCCATTAAGCTGGTAAAGAATGTTGCGATCTCAAGCATTGATGCGAAGGCTTCCCAGTGCTCTTATGACTCCTTTACCTGCACTCTTGGAATGCCTCATCCAATCAGATTCGAGGAACGGATCTAACTGTTGTATAATATACACTCACCGGCCACTTTATTAGGTACAGCTGTACATCTAAACTAAGCAAAAAAAGAAACGGCCCTTTTTCAGGACACTGTATTTTAAAGATAGTTTTGTAAAAATCCAAATAACTTTACAGATTTTATTGGAAAGGGTTTAAACAATGTTTTCCATGCTTGTTCAATGAACCATAAACAATTAATGAACATGCACCTGTGGGACGGTCGTTAAGACACTAACAGCTTACAGACGGTAGGCACTTAAGGTCACAGTTATAAAAACATAGGACACTAAAGAGACCTTTCTACTGACTCTGAAAAACACCAAAAGAAAGATGCCCAGGGTCCCTGCTCATCTGCATGAACGTGCCTTAGGCATGCTGCATGGAGGCATGAGGATTGCAGATGTGGCCAGAGCAATAAATTGCAATGTCCGTACTGTCAGATGCCCAAGACAGCACACAGGAAGGGAGACAGGAAGGACAGCTGATCATCCTCGCAGTGGCAAACCATGTGTAACAACACCTGCACAGGATCAGTACATCCAAATATCACACCTGCGGGACAGGAACAGGATGACAACAACTGCCCGAGTTACACCAGGAACGCACAATCCCTCCATCAGTGCTCAGACTGTTCGCAATTGGCTGAGAGAGGCTGGAATGAGGGCTTGTAGGCCTGTTGTACGGCAGGTCATTACCAGACATCACCTGCAACAACGTCGCCTGTGGGCACCAACCCAACTTCGCTGGATCAGACAGGACTGGCAAAAAGTGCTCTTCACTGACAAGTTGAGGTTTTGGTCGGACTAGTGTTTATCATCGAAGGAATGAGTGTTACACTGAGGCCTGTACTCTGGAATGGGATCGATTTGGAAGTAGAGAGTTCGTCATGGTCTGGAGTGGTGTGCCGCAGCATCATCGGACTGAGCTTGTTGTCATTGCTGGCAATCTCAACACTGTGCTTTACAGGGAAGACCTCCTCCCTCATGTGGTACCCTTCCTGCAGGCTCATCCTGACAAGATCCTCCAACATGACAATGCCACCAGCCATCATTTTGTGCATGATTTCCTGCTAGACAGGAATGTCAGTGTTCTGCCATGGCCAGCGAAGAGCCCAGATCTCAGTCCCATTGAGCACTTCTGGGACGTGTTGGATATATTTACGAACGATGGCGCCGCAGATGGCTGCCTCGGTGTGGAGCTCTCCAATTCTTTTGTTGTTTTTGTTTGTTTGTCCTGTGTTTAGTAATATTTTAATTACCTATGTCTTGCTGCTGTTTTTTGGTATTGTTTGTATTGCTGTACACTGGAAGCTCCTGTCACCAAGACAAATTCCTTGTATGTGTAAGCATACTTGGCAATAAAGATGATTCTGATCAGAGGGTGAGGGCTAGGGTCATTCCCCCCAGAAATGTATGTGAACTTGCAAGTTCTTTGGTGGAAGAGTGGGGTAACATCTCACAGCAAGAACAAGAACCATGAGTAGGAGAAGCACTGCAGTGCTTAATGCACCTGGTTGCCACACCAGATACTGACTGATACTTTTGATTTTAACCATTATTCCATTTCTGTTAGTCACGTGTCTGTGAAACTTGTTCAGTTTATGTCTTAGTTGTTCAATCTTTTTATGTTCATACAAATATTTACATGTTAAGTTTGTTGAAAATAAAAGCAGTTGATAGTGAGAGGAGTGAGTTTTACTTATTCATGTGATTGTCTAATCAGCCAATCATGTGGCAGCAGTGTAATGTATAAAATCATGCAGATATGGGTCAGAAACTTTAGTTAATGTTCACACCAACCACCAGAATGGGGAAAAAAATGTGTTCTTATCGAATTCGATCGTGGCATGATGTTTGGTGCCAGACGGGCTGGTTTGAGTATTTCTGTATCTGCTGATCCCCTGGGATTTTCACACACAACAGTCTCTAGAGTGTATTAGTCACATATATAACTAATATTGGCATTATATTCGTGATGTTTAACCAGAGGGGAATTGGCCCCCACAGTGAGTCTGGTTTCCCCCAATGTTATTTTTCTCCATTAACCAAGATCTTATGGAGTTTTGTGTTCCTTGCCACAGTCGCCTTCAGCTTTCTCACTGGGGGCCTAAATTTAAATATAATTATTTTCTATTATTTATTTTAAGGCACAGTTTTTTTTTTTTACTGCACTATTATGACTTGAAGACATTACTATATTACAGCTTTTTGTGTTAAAGCATGATTTTTTGTAAAGCTGCTTTGAAATGTTGTGTTGTGAAAAGTGCTATACAAATAATATTACTTGTATAGAGAATGGTGTGTAAAACAAAAAACAACCAGTGAGCAGCAGTTCTGTGGACAAAAATGCCTTGATCATGAGAGAGGTCAACAGAGAATGGCCAGACTGGTTCAAGCTGACAGAAAGGCTACGATAACTCAGAGAATCCCTCTGTACAATTGTAGTTAGCAGAATAGCATCTCAGAATGCACAACATGTCAAACCTTGAGGCAGATGGGCTACAACAGCAGAAGACCATGTTGTGTTTCACTTCTGTCAGCCAAGAACAGAAAACTGAGGCTGCTGTGGGCCTACCATTTGCGTACCTCAGCAGAAATCCAAATTTGTCAGACCAGGCAATGTTTTTCCAATCGTCTATTGTCCAGTTTTGGTGAGTCTGTGCCCACTGCAGCCTCAGATTCCTGTTCAATAGTGGTACCCAGATGGGTCTTTTGCTGCTGTAGCCCATCCGCCTTAATGTTCGATGTGATGTATGTTCAGAAATACTTTTCTGCATAGAACTGTTGTAACTGTCTTGTTTATTTTGGTTACTGTCACCTTCCTGTCAGCTGGGACCAGTCTGGCCATTCTCCTCAGACCCTTGTAATTAACAAGCCATTTTCACTCACAGAACAACTGTTGCATGTGAAAATCCCAGGAGATCAGCAGTTACAGACATATTCAAACCAGCCCCTCTGGCATCAACAATCATGCCATGGTCAAAATCACTGAGATACATTTTTTTCCCAATTTTGATGGGGAACTGAAGCTCCTGACCCATATGTGCATGTTTAAAGGGTTCCAGAAAGAAGGAAGCTGGAGCTGGGGTTGCAGTCCTCATTAGTGTGATTTTTATTCTACAAGTTTAACTGAAGAAGATGCTTTTCACTTTGCAGACACCGCTTCACTGGGAACAGTCAGGACAAATTAAAAATTCTAAACAAACAGTTTTGCAGTGTTTAGGGTGTGTGTCTGGCTCGGAGTCTCTCTGCCTCCGCTTTAATGGTCTGACGAGGTCCATACCAATTCTTTCGAAGGGGGCCTCGTTTAATGGTAATGGGTGCAATGGTGCTCTTGGGGTGGCCGGTGGATTCACCAACTGACATTAGATAATCGCATGAATAAGTAGATGTACAGGTGTACATAATAAAGTGGCCGGTGAGTGTCTAATAACCCATGTATTACAGTCCTGTCAATTTGGACGTCAGAACTTTCTCTTTATAAACTCCTCTATAGTTGATATTGTTGATTTTCTCCCTCATTGTGGGCCTGACTTACAATTAGTGTGACAGTGGGGCCACTGGCAGGAGCTACGACAGCCCATAAAAATATCAGAGAAAGAGTGTGACAGAATTAGGCCAGTGAGTGTGCAAGCATTGATCCACAACTCTTTAAAGCAGAGAATAGACAGACTGAAGAGAATAAAACAGCAGAAAATGATAATGGGGGCAGTTTAAAGAAAGTGATGTGTTAAAATGACTCTCATTACACTTCTAAGCACTCAGTAGCCTTTGCCCTCCTAGAAGCACCCCACTCATTAAAGTGACAAATGTCACCTAAAGCCTGCTGGTTTTACTGGACTCACCCTGTTGGGTTTGCTGCTATATACGGAAGCGATGTGCCAATGTAATTTCTCAGAGTATTCTCAGATTATGTTCCTCCCAAACTCTAAGACTGTCTCTTTTTTACTACACCCACACTCTCTCCTCCGCTCGCTTCCTTTCAGGTTACCATGCGACAGCTGTATTCAGTCAGGGGGATATTGTTGCTCTAAAAGGCTCCCACTGACTTAGAGAGAGAAAGCTTATGTTTTCTTTGAAAAAGCTTTGAAAAAACAGTAAACCTCACAGAACAGCAATATGCCAACCACGTCTCAACCTGGGGCTCTCAAACCCCCAAACAAGACCAGCTTCTGAGATCTTGCCATGAATAATTAAGACGTTGATGAGGGGAGAATAAATACATGCAGGAATTTATGATAGTGTGGCAGGGCGGAGGGCGGGGCCGGGTTATGATTCCGCACACCCAACCCCTAATCAGGCTAATTAGCCCTCGAGAGGGATAAGGGCTGTCCGAAGACCGCAGTGCAACAGAGAGAGAGATTACGGACAGCTGTCCGACGCCTTTATGTGTTTGTCTTTTTGTTTAAGTTACTTATTAAAATATTATTTATATTCTCAAGCCGGTTCTCGCCTCCACCTTTCCATTAACCCCTTTACAGATAGTTTGGAGGTTGATCTTAGACTTTGACTTTTTATTTTGTCAAGACCAGATCCTCCAAGACCCAGACCAATAACAGACACCCTAAGACTCAGATCTATAGCGATCCCAGACCGCTGAGTGCTGAATTCTAGGCAATGGCGTACAGGATGCGTGACGCAAATTTTGCAACAGCTTGAGCTGTGAGCAAGTGCTTGAGCTGTGAATGTGTGCGGCCCAATATTTCAATATTTCATGCAGCACATACTACGACCGCATAGTATACGCATGCCCTTGGAATTATTGGCACTAATTGGTGGGCCCACAAGACCGCACTCACTGTTAACAGCACTCACTGTTGAGCGGTTGCTGGCATGAAGAACAGCTAGAAAATGTAATCGCCACTAAAAAACTTCACAGAAAAAATAAATATATATATATATATATATATATATATATATATATATTTACAGTAAGATAATAATTTTTACATAAATTATTTTTTAACTTAAAGATGTTAATAACCAAATCTACATATAGTTTTGTGATTTATAAGAGTGGTTCCTTATAACATGTTTATCCCAAAATACTTTCCGCTATTTACGTTTTGCGCTTGTAGTAAGGTGAACGGAGCAATTAGCGGCTAAGTACATGGTCTACAAACGATGGAAAGATTTTTGAATAATCGCTCTCCTGCAAGCAGTTTGTGTCAATCTGACTTGGCAAATGCTAAACAAAAAAACTAGAAAATATGACAAATCTTACATTACGTTTGGTTTTACCTGTATTTTAAAGCAGGGAGTCGAGAGTTCTCGGTCAAGAGATTCTCTCCAATGAGTGCATGAAACATCCAAGCTCAAATGCATCTACAGCAGAAACATCCCAAAGAGGCAAGAAAGTCCACTGACTATTTCAAACATCAGGAGTTGTGTTTGGCCTGGCAGATTAGTACTTTTTGGCAGCAAGCATCGGTCCCTGAGAGGAGTTTAAAGGCATCATATTTGGGATCACTCCACATCTCACGTTCTAAGAAGCTACACACGATTGGTGAAGCATTATATTACGAGCTACTAAAGACATTGTCAGGGAGTTATTTGGAGAGAAAGCAGCACTAAAAGTAGATTGTGTGCCTTTGTCGGACAATACAGTGAGCAGACTCATAGGAGACAAGTCCAATGATATTGCATAGCAGCTTTTAGAACAACAACAAGTGCAAGCCAACTAATATTTTACACTGCAGTTGGATGAAAGTACTGATGTTGCAATTCAAGCACAGCTTATGGTCTACATTCGTTTCCTCAAGCAGGACAAATTTATTGAGGAACTTCTTTTTTGTAGACCCCTTGAAGGCAGAACCACATGGCAGGACATATTTAATGTGATGTATCAATTTATGACGGTCAATTCAATAGACTGGTCTCGGTGTGTTGGAGTGTGTAATGGCGGTGCTGCCACTATAACCGGTAAGCGCAGCAGTGTTGTAACTCTGATCAAAAAGCCCCCAACGCCCCCAACGCTGTTGCCACACACTGTATGCTTCACTGTGAGGCTCTTGTGGACAAACGTATTGATGATGATTTGCATCACATTCTGACAGTGAACTATAAAATCACACCCCTTGAAACAAAGACAATTAGGTTTACACTGCGCAAACAGCTGAGGGAGTTTCTCTCTGGTGAAAAGTCAGAGCTTGCCAACTGTTTTGAAGATGACTCATGGATACTGAATTTGTTACATATCAGAGCATGTAAGGGCACAATGTTCACATACTGAATGCACATGATAAGGCGTAAAAAAATCTTTGTGGGAAAGCAAACTGAAAGAGGGAGTTACAGAAATGTTTCCTCTCTATAACCAGGAGTGCATCTCCTCCACTGCTGACAACATCACGCCCATAATCCAGTCTCACCTGTCACATCTTCAGGGCTATTTTAAACAATATTTCCCTGATTTGAACAACACGCACCTGGACTTTGTTAGAAACCCATTTGCATCAGGGTGTTGGCACTCATCTGGATCTAGCAGGCCAAAAGCAACTGATTGATTTTACAAATGAGGGAGGGATGAAAACAAAGATCCTCTGCCTTCCTCTTTCAGAGTTTTGGATGTCTGTGAGAAAGAACTACCCTGTTTTATCTGAGAAGGCAATAAAGTGTATTTTACCATTTGCCACAACCTACACGTGTGAAGCTGGATTTTCAGCGCTGAAAGTACTTCAGTCCAAGCACCGTGCCCGTCTGGAGGTCGAAAGTGACATGCGCCTGACTTTCACTAAAATGAAACCACACATTGACAAACTGTGTAGAAGCTACCAGGCTCATCCATCCCATTAGGACATCTTGAATCAGTGAATGTGGTGGTGTTTGGATTGGTTTAATTCAAGTGTTTGTAATTCAGATGCTGCCCTTCAGGTTTAACTTTTCATTTACCGGTGACTTAATACTTTTCAGTGAATGTATATAATATTTTTTTTTAATTTTTCAGAAATACAAAAAACTACTCAAGCTACATAAAATTGTTAATTGTGAGAATTATTTTTGGCTATAGTGCTGCCAAATAATAAAAGAAAATTGTTATTGAAACTGCATTTCAGATTTACGTTTATTGGGGATCCTTGGGATTAAAAAGTTTGAAAACCCTTTTCCTAAAGCTCATTAAATGTTTACTGCTCAGAGATGTGTATAAATTAACAAATAAACATGATTTTGTTTGCCACATATTCCTAGATGAAAAGCAGTCAGTGTTAAATGTGATGCGAAAAAGCAGGACGAATTGTCGACATGTAACACTTACACATGTTTTTAATACACTGTTGAAGTGACTGATTGGCAGGGGCTTCTGATTGGTCTTTAAGTTGTGTCTGTCATTTTTACATACTGCTCAGTGTTGTGAAAAAGACTTTACAGATTGTGAGCAAAGTGCCTCTAGAATGAACCAATGGCTTTCTCTTTTGAATAGAGCTTTTGTTTTACCTAATCAGTAGGGAACAGTAGTTTTCCTCTAGGTGCTTAATCCAACATGAGGGTTTATATCCAAACCGATAAGCTGCATTTGGTGGTTCTGGTCATGAGGTTTCTGGTAGGTGGTAGTGAATTCAGACCTACATGGTCTTTGGATACCAACTTCCATTGGTTAACTGCATCACACAGGGCTAGCAAGACTGGACACAATTAATTGGCACATCAGGAAGCAGAGGGGAACCTCAAAGAACCTTTTGTTGTAGGTTTTTTTAAAATATCGTCACAGATGACATTGACGAATGTAGGTGACTCTGTCAGAACATTAACAGCAGTGTCAGAGCTGGAGTGGGCATTGTGTCTTGCTGCATCAAGTCAAGATGGAGGTCTTTCTCTCAGACATGGAGCTCTTCTATGATGGAGCCAAAGATGACATCAAGAGCAACCTATACCTTAGTAAGTGCTCAAAATCAACTGAGCTCTCACTAAGATCCCATCGGTCTTGTTGAAAGCATTGATTTAGTTTTTAGAACTTTTTGAATTTGTTACTGATTTTACATATGGAGTGGTATTTAGCAACAGCTGCTTTTTATAAGGTATGTAAAGTGATGTCTCAGTAGCTGATTAAAATAGACTTTATTCACCAATTCAGAATGGAGGAGGGGTGATAGACCCACCAGCTGCCTCTGAATTTCTCTGATTCCCTGTCATGTGAAGCAAGCTGAAATGACCACAGTAATACCACATGAACATAAATAGTTGTAAAAGTCTGAATTAGTGTGCGATTCATGGAGTAAAATCAGTTGGTGACAGAATCACTATTGATTATAAACAGCATTTAGAAATTTGTGGATTTGCTTCAAACGTTCGGATCAGATCAGAGCAGGACAAGGTCTTTTCAGACATCAGGGTGAGAAGAAGTTCATTGAAAATGAAAATACAAGAGCATGTCAGTGACTGAATAAATTTTTTCAAACACAAAGTTGGATTCCGGTTGCTAGAGACATTCAGAATTCAGTCACGATCCCTGACTCCCTTCAACTGGTCAGTAATTATGCAAGTCAAGCTTATGGCTAAAAATTGCAGGACAAAATGACTAGTGTGAAGCTGGCTGAAGAATTTCGCTACTATAGCTTCTTTTCCACCATCAGGCTGAACTTTGTCATTTAGTAAAATTCTGTACCAATCTGGGTTCATGCCACAATTACGGCTGTTGCAGGTTCTGCAAAGTCAGGATTACAATGGACTGATTGGGCAAGAAGTGACCAATTGTGAGTCGCCACATCACCAGCATTCCACAAGCATGATTCTTTGTCCTGAGTACGGTTAGCTAGCCGTTCTAAGAAATCCGGGCCAGAAACGGTTAGTAATTGAACAATACCAAACTGTTCTCAAATGTAAATGCTGAAACCATTACTCGCCATAGATTGAATAATCAGATGTAAGATACACAATGATAAATCGAAGACAGTACAGCTTAATTTTTTGTTATAACATAATTTTCTGTTGAGATGCTTTGAAAAAATATGTGTTGTGGAAAGCGCTATAAAAGTAAAAATTACTTGACTTGATTTCAAGGTTGTTGCTAGGACATTCTAAGGGGTTTGTGAGAGCTTTTGGTTCGGGTGTTATTACTTTACCTGTAAGGAGGAAGCAGGAGACGGGGAGTTCAGAAGAAATAAACACACTCGTTCTTGGTGTCGTTCCGACAGATCCTGCTTCTGTGCGTGTGTGGAGATCTTTCTCCATTCTTGACCTTTGGGATGCTCTTAAAACCCCTCTTGTGCTCTCACTGCAATGAGACAAAGGTGTTACAAATAAATACTGCTGGTTGATGATCCTTACCGCATCCCTCTCCCAACCTCACTCTCCGCAGAGCGTCACTCAACCACGAACCAGCCTCCACAGGGTTGTTATGTGAAAAGAGCCCACCTCCAAGTCTTTATATCACTAAGGTATGTATAAGCCCCATGTATGGCTTTTGGAAGTTAGTTAATGTACTAGACCAATTGTGATCACACAAGCATCAACATGCTGGCTGAGAGTTTGAGAGTTTGATTGTGTGTAGTTACAGCAGTAAAACAGGTCATGCCGTAGCTTCAGTCCCAGGATGCAATGCAGAGTGACAGTGTAACCAGGACAGAAACCTGGCCACTGGTCAATGCGTATTGGTTGAGAGACAGAAATTGACAGTGTTAGAGATTGTGTAAGGCCAGGGACACAAAGTTTGTTGGTTCCTTTCTCCACATGCAGGTCGTTCATTTTTGCTGTGTTCTTAATAGGTTTACATGACTCACTGCCATGATTAGTAAGAGCACATGTAAGCTCCCTAACACCTGCATCCTAGAGTGACCACTTGTAACCTTTGCTCTGCTTTAAGTGTTCAGCAGACAACCGCGGTCAGCACCACGGTCAGTGCTTTGTCTTTGGGACGCTGCTTATGAAGTCCTCAAAAATGTTGGTAAAACTTTACAATAAGGTTCTACTCTATTTCTATTTGTATTAGTAAATGCATTAGGGATTATGAACTAACAATTATATTTTACAATATCATTAAGTTTTGGCAACATTTATTAATCTTGGTTAAAGACCCCAGTAAAATACATGATGTGTGCAATTTCCCATGCTGTACTGACATTTTTCCTGTTGAAACTGGAAGTTTGGGGGAAATATATTGAAGGACTTGTCAAATAATAGCCAATAAACTTTAGTTACGTCACAACCAGGAACCATAATTTGCTACTTGCTGGGAAGTTGCAGGGGAAGGGACATAGTTTATAGTTTATAGTTTAACATGAGTCATCAGTTGTTTTGAGAAATTGAAAGACTCTATATTTAAATCAGTATATCTGCTAAAAGTGATTTTGTCAATGTTAAGTAGAACACTGTCATATACTGTTTCATGGGAAAACAATGGAAAAACAAAGCAGATGTGTCAAAAACACGTTTGGTGTGAATGTTCCCTGACTCATCCGTTTGCACGTGTCTGTGAGTGAGAGCGTTATATGAAAAGTAATTTTTTCATTCATTAATTCATTACAAACCCAAACCCAACCCGAACTGAACTGACCTGAACCCGGTCTGCAACATCTAAAATGGGAGGCCTTAGATCTTGAGATCTATATAACAAAAAAAGATATATTTCTATAAAGGCATTTCCTCAGATGTCCACATGAAGCCAGTCACCACAGTCTTAGGAGAAATAAAATGTGTACTTGTGAAATACAACTTACATCAGTCATTATGACTCGCATCTCCCTATTTTTCCATGTAGTGTTTGTGAAATAGTTTCTGTTATTGGTGACTCCTGTCTGTCTGTGGGGGTGCTGTGGATCCACAGACATAGATGGAGGTTATGTGACCGATTTTGAAGGGCTATTAACCCGAGACAGATAGAGAAAGTGATGGGAGGGACAGAAGAGATAGAGTTCTGTGGCATTTATGTTTCATGTTCTTCTGAGTATTCTTGCCCTGGGCAGCTTCATATTGCTCATCATTTCTATTTTAAGACACCCTTTGTTGAAATTTATACTAGGTGCATATATAAAGAAAATATGTATACATACTTTGTTCCAAACCCCAATGAGTTGCCTACCTAGACAGCATTTTATGGCATCATATTTGTGCTCCTGACATATAGACTAATAAACAGTAGGTCATTTAAGCACACATTACGCAGCTAAAATATGCCACCTTTGATGTTTTGTTGGCGACTAGTCTGCAATAAGTGGTTTCAGATCTCAGCACATACCCTTCTATACAGCCTGATCTCACAATAAAATAATGTGATGGTGACATTTTTTACAAAATGATTACGTGTTATTCTTAAACATATAGGTGAATTGTCTAAACTGCTAAAAGCAGGTAAAATTTTCCCCAAACAGATAAGGTTTATAATTTAAAGCTCTATTGAGTTTTAAATCAACAAAACCTACCTCCCTAACCTAAACCTAACCTTGTGTCATTAAAAGTGAATGTGAGATGAAATACACAACTGCTGAAGCAACCACAGAATTATGTGGTGCTTAATTTTTGGCTTTAAAAATAAACATTAGAAACTAAAAGAAAAAATGTAACTGCTTGACATGTCTCCCTACCCGCTGTCTCGTGAATATGTTGCATATTTTATGCAAATCAGTGCAAAAACACCCTCATGTTGTTTGTGGACATGTTATCACAAATAAACTCTTCCGTTGTTATGTGCTTGAGTTTGTGAAAATACATTTTGGTATGGAGTTTCCTGTCTGTAGCACAAATGGCGTGGGACGAGTTAAGCGACAAATTTAATTCTTTGTTACGAAGGGGTTTGTCTTAACAAACACCACTTAGGGCTGGGCATTAGGATAATCTAATCACATGTCTACATGCCGCAGAGAATAGCGTGGGCCTCCACATTTGCTATGTCTCCACGGTAACACGCTCACGTATGAATAGATGCGTGGATTGACGTCTCGGAAGCAACTGAGATTCGTCCTCCACCACCTGGATTGAGGCGAGTCACCACACCACCACGAGGACTTAGACGCATTGGAAATTGGGCATTCCAAATTGGGGAGAAAAGGGGAGAATATCTGAAATATCACATTGATTCAGACCCTTTGCTATGACAATTTGTTTAAAAACTGAGGTGCAACCCATTTCTCTGGATATTTTTTTTGATGTTTCTACACTGAGTCCACCAGTGGCAAATTTAATTTGACTGGACATGATTTGGAAAGGCACACACCTGTCTATATAAGATGAAAATCTCACAGCTGAAAATGTATATCAGAGCAAAAACCAAGCCATGAGGTCAAAGGAACTGCCTGTAGAGGTGAGAGACAGGATTGTGTCAAGGCACAGTTCTGGAGAAGTTTACAAAAATATTTTGGCTGCATTGAAGGCATAATTCTTAAAAGGAAGAAGTTTGGAACAACCAGGACTCTTCCTAGAGCTGGCCACCTGGCCAAACTGAGCAATTGGGGGAGAAGGGCCTTGGTAAGGTAGATGGCCAAGAACCTGAATGTCACTCTGGTTGAGCACCCGAGATCATGTGTGGAGATGGGAGAAATTTGTAGTATGAAAACCATCACTGCAACACTCCACAGATCTGGGTTTTATTGCAGAGTGGCCAGACAGAAGTATCTCCTCAGTGCAAGACACATAAAAAATCACGTAAAAGACTCTCTTATGAAGTTTGAACTGTTTGGCCTCAAATTCAAACATCATGTCTGGAGGAAACCAGGCACCACTCACGACCTGCACAATACCATCCCAATGATGAAGCATGGCGGTGGTAGCATCATGTTGTGGGCATGTTATTCAGCAGCAGGGACTGGGGGACTGGTCAGGGTTGAAGGAAAGATGAAAGCAGTCAAATACAGAGCAGTGTTAATTTCGTCAGACGAGACGAGACTAAATATGTTCGTCAACGACCTTTTTTTCCATGACTAAGACGAGACGATGACGAGACTGCACCAATGTCCAAAAACGCTGACTAAGACTAAATTAACATGCATTATTGTTGACGAAAAAAGACGAGACTAAAATGTTTTGCATAAAATAAAAACTAAGATAAAATCTCTCTTCATTTTCGTATACAATCGTCTCTACTTTTTCATCATGAGATTGAATATTCAGCTGTTACGCCTTCAAAATATTCCGAATGAGTTCGCGCTGTTGCTCTAGTAACGGCTACAGGTCTCATACTCCTGTGGCTGCAACACGAAACTACATGGAGCAAGAACACAACAATCATAGACAGTGGCGAACACGCGACGAGCGCCGACGACATGCTAGGTAGAAGGAAGAGGCTCGATATTTGGTCGCATTTTAGGTACAATGATATTGACAAAAAGTCAGAATGTGTCATTATAACTGACAGGAAGCACTGCGGACAAAAAATATCGGGGAAAAACACCACCAACCTTAAGCGACATCTAAAGGCTAACCACCCACACATTCAGGGAAGTTAACTTAAATATACATCTCATAAGCTAATGCTGATTTTAGGCATCTACGCTGTAAATTAACCAGTTAGCTATGGTGTTGTGGCACATACATTATGCAGGTTATATATATTTTATGTAACTTATTTGCTTAATAAAATACTCTTCAGAACAAGTTCATCATTTGTGAATGTGTCTCTTAAATCAGAAAACCAGACACGTTTAACAAAGTGAATTCAACAAATCATTCAACAAGTGTATTTTGTCAGGTAATTATGACATTTAACCAATATTTGAGATGTGTGAAACATTATTTGACTGAAATGGTTATCTCAGAATTAATCTCAGAAATAATTTATTTAAAAAAAGACTAAAATGTTTTGAAACTTGACTAAGATATATTGAGTTTTCTTTTGACTAAAACTAGACTAAAATGACAAGACTTTTAGTCGACTAAAACTTGACTAACAAAAAAAGATATGTGAATGACTAAATATGACTAAAACTAACAAGGACATTTGGCACAAGACTAAGACTAAGACTAAATTAAAAATAGGTGACAAAATTAACACTAATACAGAGATATGCTTAATGAAAATCTGGTCCAGAGCACTCAGGACCTCAGACTGGGCCAAAGAGTCACCTTCGAACAGGACAATGACACTAAGGACAGTGCTGTGAATGTCCTTGAGTGGCCCAGCCGGAGCCTGTATAAGGCACTGTGTGCACTGTGTAATAGTAGCCCAATAGTTCTCATAAAAATTTGTGTTTTTATATACTAATCAAAATATTCAAACGTTAAAAGCATTACGGAATAAAGAAGTCAATTGTGTCCATTTTCACTGCCGACATGTTCTCTGAATAGAATTTTTCAGTTATAACCTACTCTGTAGACTCAGACATGACTTGTAACAAATACGCTATGGATTAGAAACTAAATAAAAACAGCACATATATAAGAAATTTAATTAAGGAAATACAGCCTGTCGGGAAAAGACATTATTATGAAATGTCATTAAAGTGTAAATAATGAGCGTTTGAGATTGGGGTTTTATTCAAAATTTATTCAAAACGCATTGCTTAGTGACATCAACATGCATTCATCATCCACTCCATAAAGAAAAGGTTTTTTTGAAAATAAAATTATGGGGTGCATAGGCCCCATTGAACAACCTAACGATTTGCTTAGGGGAATAACTGTTTTAGAAACAAAAATGTAAGTGATTTAGGATATTAAATCATAAAATAATACAAAAACATGTTTAACTTGAACCCTAAATTTGGTTAGCCAGCATTAACTGTGAAAAAATAAAAATACAAACTTGAATAGCACAAAGTGAAAATTATTAAGCAGCATTATTTGGGGCACTGAAGGGAAATTATTAGGTTTACACCTGTTAGGAATTTTTTTTTTATTTTTTACTTTAAGCACAGACTAAATGACATAAACTGTTGCAGTCTTTTTATGAAAGTAGTTATGTGGGTTGTGAGGTAATGGTTTATTTATATTTCATTTATTATTATGAATATGTTTACATTTATAATTGTCTTTAGATCTAAATTTGTATTGGTAATTTTCCACCTGTTGTCATATACAAATTATTGCATGATGGCAAATTGGGCTGTTGGAGGAAATTGGAGACAGTAAATGTTTGGATTTGGGGAGTTGGCTATATATCGTTTTTTTTTGTGACCAAATCGTTATTTTAAAACCTTTTCATTTGGTTTGAAATGCAATTTGAAGTTAGAAATATCTCTGGTTTAAATGTTTTGTGTTTCAATAAATTAATTATATTTTTAAAGCAAAATCGACTGGTGGAAGTGAAATGTGTGCAAAAATATTCACAGATACCTCTGCAGTTGGGGAAAGGATAATATTTTTTTAATGAAAATATAATGTAAAAATTGCTAGCATATCACCAGGCCTAACACAACTAATTATGCTGCCTTTTAAGGCCAAATCGACCCTATCTGTTTCATTTGAAAACTCAGTTTTCACATTTACATTTATTCATTTGGCAGACGCTTTTATCCAAAGTGACTTACAAAAGAGGAAAAACATAAGCGAATCATCTTAAGGAGACAGTGGTACGAAAAGTGCCATACTACAAAGTTTCAATATCATCAGAATAGTATACAAAACCGATTTAAGTGCAAGAATTGTTCATTTTTATTTTTTTTTAGCGACTGGTTAAATGCTCTTGGAAAAGATGTTTTTTTAGCCGTTTTTTGAAAATAGAGAGTGAGTCAGCTTCACGGATGGAGTTGGGGAGGTCATTCCACCAACGTGGTATGATGAAACTGAAAGTCCGGAAAAGTGTTTTGGTGCCTCTTTGTTTTGGTACGACAAGGCGACGTTCCTTAGCCGACCGCAGGCTTCTGGTGGGAACGTAGCTCTGCATAAATGTTTTAGGTATGCTGGAGCAGACCCAGTGATTGTTCTGTATGCCAGCATCAGGGCCTTGAATTTAATACGTGCATGAACCGGCAGCCAGTGGAGAGAGACAAAGAGTTTCCTATTAGTGTGAACGTGGCCTAAAATAACTAATTTTTGTCAAATTCTAAGGCAGCATCACATTTACCCTTCATGGGTAGTGCAATTCTAGAATACATGCTATCCAAGATGGCAGACAGTCTAGAAAATGTTTGCCCATGAAGCACATTTTAAATTAGTCACTTCTGAGGTTAATTTCAGTTAGGATGTTCTTTACACGTAGTGGCCTATGTAGTAGACCATAAGGCAGCTAACTAGGATTTAAAACGGCTTGCAATATAGGCAATACGGCCGCGGCCACTGTGTGGAGGTGTGTATATGTGTATTTATGTACAGTATATCTTCAAGCTTGTTTTGCCAAGTTTCAATTACCACATACATTTCTGGTAATATATATTAGTCTAAGTGACTAATGTGTCTCTCCAACACATAATCACAGGGCTCCAGTCAACATACAGCACATAGCAGACTGATATTAACCTTATGAATGATTCAAGTAGCATTTGAGTCAGACATACATGATTTTCATGTCTGGAAAGGCCAGTTCTTTTGTGGCATGAAGATCAATCAGAATTGTCAACAGAATGTTAATCCTGAAGCAGATTTACTGATTTCTGTAATATCTTAATCTGTCTGATGTCAGACTTGCCTTACTGTAATGATGAAGAGATTGAAATGATTGGACACCCCATGACCAAGGAGATGTAATTTGACCATAAAAAATCATCAAATCACAGATATTTCTCTGAAGAACCCGCTCGTGAACTAAAAAAGTAATTCTCATTTTCAATTTCATACACATAAGCTAGACTTTTTGTGATGTAGTTTGTTTCAGTGCTAAACTCGCCGCCACTGTGCTATGCAGTTTTGGCTGGATGTCAGGGCTTTGCTTCGTGGTTGCTAGGGTGGTTCTTTGAGGTTGTTGAGGTGTTCTGAGTGGTTTGTGGCATGTTGCTTTATTGTTCTTATGGTTTTATAGGCAGTTGCTTAGGCAGTGTTGCTATAAGCAATAATAACAGTAATGTTTGCAATAGCTAGCACCAGGAACAAGGGTTGCAGACTATAATTGGATCACAGGGTTTTCTAGTCTAGCAATATGTATATTTTGTCAGTTCAGGCTTGTGAAAACCTAAATACTTTTAAACAAAACAGTATATAGATTAATCGACTTACTGTTTGGTGATATACGTTTATGCAGTTGATGTATTCATCTAACGTGAACCACTTTATCAGAGATTTAGGTCTCATACACTGGGGTTATACAGTGCTCAGTTGTTGTTTAGCACTTATTCTCTGCTTCTGAAATCTCTGTATGAGAGAAGCTCATATTAGCACTCAAATATTTATAAAGCTTGGCCAAGAACAAAGAACACATTGAGTAGATTGCTGCAGGCTCATAGCGGGTCAACTGATGATGGTATCAGAAGCCTGCCATGGTGCATGCCTACATGCATACAGTACAGTATGGTGTTGATGTGGTACTCCAAGGTACTTAAAAAAAAAACATGTTATTTCCATGGTACATATCAAAAGATGTTTAAAATGTATACTTCTTTTTATCACTTGACAATACTTGTCTGATTGTAAATCTTACTTGTGTACTTGTTGCACAGCTAAAGTGCAACACATTTTACTTCCATAAATAACATATTTCCAGAGGTGTTGTTGTAACAAAGCACATATACTTTATTACTGTACATAACAACACTGTACAATTACTGTACAAAAAATAACACTGCTGCAGTTATAGTAATGGCTTTAACAGAATACCAGAGTTTTTGAGTATGATGTTATCAAGCAGAATGTGGCTTGTTTATGAGGTGAAGGAGAATTTGCATTTTACATGCTCCACGAATGCCCACAGACTCTCTCTCTTCGACTGGTATATAAATAATATTTATTCCAAGATTTCCAAAGCAATATGATCACTTAGTGTGATGAAAGCCCTCATAAACGACATCATAAAGACTGCATTATGATATACTAGATCCAGCATTATGACATAAAAAATGACAGCATTTATTTATTTTAACATTTACTTAATACAGCACAATTCTAGAACATTTAGCCTCCTGAGCTTTGTTGGAAATGGAAGTTTGTTTAATTCATTTGTGTTCATTTTTGTTGACATAACTGAAACTTGACAGGGGATTTGTAGTTCCCATCATGCTTTGCAGGGGATTTGATGCATGCGAATTTGGAAATTAAGTGTTATTTTATGTATTTTGAGCAAGATGAGAAAAGGGAAGGACTTAATAATGTTTGTTGTTATTTTGGGATTTTGAACCGATTCTGTTACACTGGGTTACCGTTGTGGTGAATAGGACGGGTGCACAAACAACATGCTGTATGGTGCTTTACTCAAGGATTGTTTGCTACTTAGCATTTAGCATGCTAATATATGCTATTTATGTATGTTATTTATGCCATGCTAACAGTGTTTGGTAAAAATTAGTGCTGTAAAATTAAACATGTTAACGCATGTGATTAATTAAAAAACACGTTGAAACATATATGCACGTGAATGGCGCACTTTGCTAGTTTTAACTTTTTGTGTCATAAACAGGTGAGATTCAGTACACCCTGATTCTTAATTGTTCTAGGAAGACAATATGTCAAAGAATTCAAAATTCTCAGGCTCTGGAGACAATAAAAGACACTTACGTGCACAAGCTGAAGCCCCCGAGCAGCAGATTGCAAGCCCGGGAACCAATTTGGCCGGTGAGGTGAAGGAAATTCAGCGAGGAGGAGGACTTGGAGGAGCTTGCTGTAATACGTCGATTGATCACTGGCATGGTGACGAATTTCATTGAGATGGTTACAAGAGTGGGGATGTCGAGAAACGGATCGATTACCTGGAGTCATCGGAGAAGGAATTAGCTGCTAATCTGCTAGCGACCAAGGTGAATTTGGAGGGCGTCTGGTAGAAGCTGGAAGATTTGGAGAACCATAACCGGTGGAATAACATCTGAATTCTTGGAATTCCTGAGAGAGCAGAGGGTCAGAATATGGTGGAATTCCTGGATGTCCCATCGAGCGAGCTCAAAGAGTTCCAGCTTCGCGATCCGCTGAGGGAGACTTCTAGCCAAATATCTGAGATCATCCAATAAAGATCTTGTGTTACGCAAGGCAAGGAGTAAAGGAAGGCTTTTTTGGAAAAACCACAGCATTTTCTTGTTCCCAGACTGTGTAATCGACAAGAGAGAAACGTGATCGATTCAAGGAATGCAAGAAACTCTTACATCAACAGAAGGTCGCTTTTGCACTGATGATCCCAGCCAAATTGAGAATAGATACTAAGGATGGCCACAAAATGTTTACATGTCCCCAATAAGCGATGGCCTTCATAAAGTCAATGGACTGAGTAAGTTATTTTGTGGTACTCAGGTTGCAACCAAGTGAGCCCGACTCACTGAATATTCACTTATATGTCTGAGGAAGCTGGGCACCTTTTTTTTATTTGTTATTGTGCTGGTTCTGCTTAGCGGCTGGAGTTTTCTTTGTGGAATAACACGCCTTCGGGACAGTGTTGTGGATGAATCTGCACATTCTTTGTGCGTATGCCTCCTATTGGTAGTATGCAGAGGTTAAATTGGGCCGGAGCGTGCCGGAGCGCTCCGGAGCACAGCTCCACCTCCTCAGGTCCACAACACACCCTGCCGGAGCTCAGCTCCGTCTCCTTCAGCAGTTATTCCACTTGAATTATTTTTCATCTCCTGACTCCTGGCAAATACATGGCATATGAGACTGAATAATTAGCAAGACTACACAGAGACACCCAGGCTACATGGAATTATCAGACGTCATAAATGCATTAATCGCTGGTTCAGCACCCCGCCCACAGCCATCAAGGGAAAACTGTCACAATTCTAAGCATAACAGCGACGTTACCATGGAAACCCAGTGTCAGCCCTCAGCACAACGTGTGTTACAAAGTGACGCACGTTGGTCACGGAAGTAAAGGCTGGACTACAAGAGAGCTGTTTGGAGCAGTTTGTGAACAGTGTTTCTGTTGGAGATAGTAAGTCCCTTTGGGCTGGACTTTGTAAACCTATAACATGCACAAAAAAGATATATAACACAATAAAGGAAAGGGAAAAAGCCAAAAAAGCATAATATGAGCACTTTAAATCAACATAATTTTTTTTGTATAAAAAGATGTTTACATATTTGCCAACCAATATTTTCAAACATGTTCATTTCATACATTTTCCGAGGGTGAAAACTGTTGACAGCCTGTTAACAATCAAGGTAAAAAATAATAATAAAGTAAGTGAATTGTAAAGTATTTGTCTTTGTTTGAATAACTACTCAACCCTACCTTACACATTAATACTGCAAAAAGAGCCCCTTTGGTGTAAAAACACATTACATTTTACGGCGGGATTTTGAATGATGACCATTCACCGTAAATAAGGGCTCCCCCTCCCTACAAAAGCCAATTTAACCACTGGTAGTATGGAGTATTTCTTGCAGGACATTGGCGTGATTGGGTCATTTGTTACACACATGTAGCAGTCAAATGGGCCGATTCACTGAATATTAATTTGCTTTTCGAGCAATGTGGGCAGGTGGGCTTCATTCCATTTATCTATGATTGGGAAGGTTAATGTTATTAAAATGAATTGTATTCCAAAATTCAACTACCTGCTACAATCTCTCCCTGTAGACTTCCCCCCCCTTTTATTTCAAGCAGTTTTGCATAGCAAAGTACTTCATCTGGAATGGTAAACATCCTAGATTACATTTCAATAAGATACAAAGGCCGATTGACAAATTTGAGCTAGGCCTACCCAAGATTTAGTTTTATTATTATGCGTTCGGTCTCAGAGATTTGGCTCATTGGTCACTTCCACCTGAGAGAGCCCCTCCCTGGTGTTGTACTGAACAGGAGGTTCTTGCCTCTATTTCACCATTACAAAGCCTTTCTATCAAACTAATCAGAGAAGTTACACCCCGTTATCTCACATTTGGACAAAGTGTCCAGAGTGTTTAATTCAGAAATTTATTTTAATGTTGCCTCAAGCATATGGCTGAACCCAATATTATGTATTAATAAGTCCCCTTTCTGCTGGTCAGAGTGGATTGTGTGGGGGGTTACTACACTCGGTGACCTTTATGAGAGTGGAGTGTTGATATCCTTTGAAAACTTGGTTCAACATTTTTGGGATCCCCAGATCTCAGTTCTTTAGGTATTTACAGCTGCACCATCTGTTTTGTACTATTTTTGGAAGTAGGTGTCATGTAGAAGGCTGGGGATCTGGGATTAAGTTGATGGGAAATGGGGCTGTTATTTGGCATTTTGGGGGGACTCTCTGTGAGTGGCTGTGGAGAGAGAGGTGTAGTTTTAGATGTGTATGATTATTATATTCTTTTTATTATTATTATTATTAATTTATATATTTTTTTGTGTGTACTTATGTGTGACCACGGGGATGTTTGTTGTGGGTCAGTGTGGGGTTGGTGATTGGGGATGGGTATTAGAGGTAGTTAAATGTTTATTCAATGTATATATGTATGTTTTGTTTTTCTTTGTCAACTATATGAATCAATAAAAAATGTTAATTGGAAAAAAATAATGCATAAACCAGCTTATACACTTATTAGAGCAGGGTGGAACTAATGCGATGTGTTAACCCGGAGTCATTACACTGACGCGCACACCACAAACACACACACAACAGTTGTGTAAGTGATGAACAGCTGTGATCAAATGATGGGGAAAGGACCTCTTAATGCAATGTGTTGTACAAAACAAGCCCAGATGGGACAAAAATTAAGTACTTTACAGTCTCTGTAAGGTGCAGTTTACTTGCCACAAAAGCACATCATCTCTAATCTATCATGAAATTGCAGAAAGAGATGTTGTTTGCAAGCTGTGTAGTTCAAAGTTCTGCTTGACGCTGACGTTGATGCCCTGACGCAAATCGTGAATGCAGCTTCACAGTTGTTGTAGCAAAGTAGATATGTGGAGGTTGAGAGTTTATAGATTTAATATGCATTGCAATGAATATGAAACCTAAGGTTAGTCTTTTAGTTAGTCCTCCCACTTAGACTTTGCAAAACAATTTATGTTACTTGAATTGGTGCCATTTTAGTGCATTTCTATTTTTATACAGTGGAAGGCTTTGTTTGGAAAATGTTAATAAAGCATTATTGTTATACATTTTTTGTTTTCTTTCCTAAGAAGTAAATGAGTGCATTTTGATGCAAAAAGAAGTATATATAGAGTCAAATCAGCACTTTCAAAATCTGCGATTAATGGTCTGTACTTATATAGCGCCTTTTTAACATTAGCAGTATTCAAAGCACTTTACACTGCGTCTCATTCACCCATTCACACACACTCATACACCAATGACAACAGAGCTGCCATGCAAGGCACTAGCCTGCCATCAGGAGCAACTTGGAGTTCAGTGTCTTGACCAAGGACACTTCGGCATGTGGAGTCGTGTGGGCCGGGAATCAAACTGCCAACCCTGCGATTAGTGGCCGACCCGCTCTACCACCTGAGCCACAGCTGCCACATTAAAAAATGTATTGACTGACAGCACTAGTAGGGATGTAATCCGTTAATTATTGATCATTTTTTTATTTAATTTTCAACAGGAGTAATTGGGAAATAATAATGTAAATCAAAATAAATTAAGCTATGCAGTTTTGAAAGTTGTTGAAGTTGAGGTTGGTGCTGATGTTGAGCTTACCTCTGAAGCTTTCCTGAACAGTAACAGAAAAGCTATGCTCACTAAATCTTTGCATATTTGGAATTACATGCACCAATATGCACAGTAAGTCAGAGAGGAATGTGTTTCAAGGAAGTAAATAACCATGTTGAAATTAAAGTCAACTTGATTCCATGTTGAGTTTAATGTCTTCGTATAACATGTTTTTTTATCTTGTAGAGGAAGAGTTACGGAAACTGCGAGAAGAAACCAATGTGGAGACCCTAAAGCAAGAGCTGGAGAGAGAACGCAGCAGAAGACTTGATCTGGAGCAGAAGATGAGTGAAGTGCTGAAGACCAGGTGAGCCATCTATTCAAATATAGACACACCAATATAAACAAGCATTGAAAGAGTACACCGAGAATCTCAAACTATGTACTGTGTAGTTTTTTGGGGTGTTCTTTGGGGTTGCTTGGTGGATATATACTGACCCAATTAAAAAGCTCAGTTGACCGTCCCAGAGTATTTACAATTTTTAGGAAGATAACATACTTCTAAAGTATTTTTACATTAAAAAAGTTTTACTCTTCAACTTTAAAGTTGAGGAAGATTCATGGCATTCTTGACTTGAGAGCAATCTTCTAGTTTCTTGCTGTAAGTTGATGTGTGTTGGCAGAGTTCAGTGACCCTGTGCTGCACTCTGTGTGGCTGTGACAGCAGGGCTGACTGCAGTGGGCTGCTCAGCCACACGCTGAGCTTTATAAATAGCCTCTACAGCTACTCACCAAATGACCTGTCAGCAGAACGTGAATGAGTAGATGTACAAAGTGTTCTTTCCACTGAGCGAACAATGCCACGTCTGATTGATTCAGAATTGACTGACAACATATATTAGTGTGAGACAAATGTATGCTGAGGGATTGTTCTGATAATAATTCTGCAAATCCATGTTGAAGATCAGAATGAAGAGGCCATTCAGTCAAACAGTTACAGAATAATGTTACTATTCCTACAATTTAGCAAATTATTTTTATGTGGCATTTTTGAACGCATCGTGGCAGTTTCCTGGTGAAATGAACACTAGAGGTGCTAAAACAACAATTCATTTTATTTACTTTCAAACAAATCATGCGTAAAAAGGCATATTATAAAAGGCATATAATCTTTATAGAAATCGGTATTACTTTTCGCTCTGTTCCTCGCACAATTTTGACATCCAAACACTTTCACTTTAACGCGTGACTTGTAAGGCGATATCATTTAACGTTTGTATTACATAACAAACTATATTTTCTGTACAAGCTTGTTTGAGCATTATCCAATTGCACGGTAGCTCAGCGAACTTGCCATTCTTAGGACTTGGAGTCAAAAGTGTCACAGAAGCATTTGCTTTTAAGACACGGTTGGTTAGGTTTTGTTGATTTCAAACTTGGTAGGCCATTAACCTTAACCTCATCTGTTAGGAGAAAAATGAAACTCTCTTGTGGCGCCACACAGGTGACATTTCACCTCTGAACTACAAATATAATGTAGTGTTTGTTTTCTGGTGCAGGTGCGAAGATTCTCCACCTCAACCTCCACGCAAGCAGCAACCACCTGCAGCTAACGGCACAGGTAAAACAACACACAATGTGTGACATTAGAAACAGCAAACAGACTGTTGGTTTATAGTTAAGTCTAGGGGCCAGACTTTTGAAGCTGATGCAGCGTGTCTGATTTACTTCTTAGGGCTGGAGCTGAACATTTTTGATTATACGTTGGTCGGAAAACTGTAATTCGAGGAGATAGACAGTATTATTTAAAGTAATATATGAAAAGTGTGAAAATATGGCAGCACCTGCTCCATGTTGAAAGCAATCCCAAAATGCATTATGACAAGCTCAGTGAAAAAAATCTATTTAAGACGGCGGTTGAGTGTACAGAAATGTTAATTATAATAAATTAAATTCATAAAAGTATCAATAAAAAGATTAACTTAATTAAGAATGGACACAGTTACACAATGTGTGCTCTATATATTTGTATGCTGATTAGATTGATGCGTTGTTAGCTTGGCAACTTGCTAACATCAAACTCTATAGCCGTATTTCCTCTATTGGGCCAAATTTGAGTGCATGCCAGGGCCAGTTGCGTTCCCACTGTCACTTCCGGGGCATTATTGTGCCTCCTCTGGGATTCCTTAGGGCCAATGGCCAAGCACCTTTGGCCCACTGATTACCCTTGGGTCAAAGAAGGCCAGCTGGGTATTTAGGCAAGGTCAATGTCAAAGGGGTAGTTTCGTTTAATCAGGTCAGAGAGTCAGCACCAAGATACAAATTTCTCAATTTTTCATATCTAGCTATCAGCATACCTCAACAGATCAATGGACAATAGAGAATTGTCAGTACTGTTCGGTTGACAAAATCAGGGCTCTTCCGAATATTTTGGCAAATTAAAATGTGCAACGTCAAAGCGATGTCATATGCCGACATGAAGACGTGTTTCAGTATATTGTCACCAGACTTTCCAAGTTGTGTATCTGCCGCACAACAGTACAGGTTCGGAAAGAATAAAAATTGGGCTAGCTAGTCTCCAGAGTCTAATACCTCATCTTGAGCCTCCCTCTAGCTTGTAAAATTGGCATGTAATGTTGGACCCAGGGCGGCATATTAAGAGTGGGCTTTAGGGCAACGCTGGAAAGATGTTAGCCCTATGGTGGAAATGCAAATCAGTTTTGGTCCGAGGCAGTTGGCCCCGGCTGACCAGTTGATAGCCCTTGCTGGCACAAGCCCAATGGTGGAAAAATGGCTAATGAGGAGCAGTGTTTTTGTGGTGTGTGGACTTGCTACCTATGTAGAGCATTATAAGGTTCCATCTCAGATAAGGCACAATGTACTTCTAACGAAATCGAAGAAAGAAAGGGTGTGACATTATTTCAAATAAAATATGGCTGAAAAGGTGGTTTTTTTGTTCGTTGCAGTGTTTCAAAATGGTTTGCCAGAGCGAATTGTCAAGAAAACTTCTTGTCTGTTAAACACTTTCTTACTGCCATTGGTCCATGTCATCCCTGAGGCTCCAGCTACTTTGATAATCTTTTTGTGGTTGATTTCTTCTCTCACTTGAGCGTTTTTTCAGAAGGTTAATGTGGCTTTAAACCCATATTAAAGTTTGTTCAGTCTGGGAACTCTCTGCTTCAGGAAGCTTTCAGCTGTTATTTAAGTCGCCAGGCTAAACTCTTTTGTGTGCTGTAAGAAATAAGTATGTCTCTCGCTCTCTCAGTTTTGGTTGATTATGAAATTGCTTATATGGTGATTTTGGTCATACTGCATACCACACATTGTCTGCTTGCCTTATTATTATAGAAGAATTACTAATAAATATTGTATCCCTTGAGGCTAAAGGGATCCTGCTTTGTGTTCCCTGAGCTTTCTGAAGTTTATTAGCCCTGATCTAATTCCTCTTTATACAGAAAAACAGCAGAAGGAGGCGGTTTGTTCGCGGCTTCAGAGCTGGCTGTACGACCGATTTGGGGAATATATTGAAGACTTCCGATTCCAACCCGAAGAGAACACAGTCGAGGCAGAGGAGCCGCTAAGTGCTAAAAGGTCAGTGCAGAAATATCTCCGGCGAACTCATAGGCTCTGTTCACATAGAGTGCTTTTGTATCCATCTGTGCTGTTTTTCATGATTTTTCTATATAAATGTGACAGATGAATGTCTCTGAACATTGTGGCACTTCTAAATGTTAAATGTTAATTGCATTACATTTATGCCTCTCATCCACACTGGAATGCCGTTTTCTTCCACCAAAAACAGCATTCATGAAATATTCTCCTTTACCGTATACTGTGGAAAATGATGACGTTAGGAAATTTAAAACGGATTAGTGTGGATGTGGCCTAAGGCATCATATCAAGAACTTGAACTTTTCTCGAGACACCTGCGTTCTCTTCCATTCGTTGCGCTGCCTCTTGTGTATTTTAAAATGGAAGAACGCGTTCTGAACAGGCCTTTACGCATTTTGGGTGCAGTTGTGGTTATTTTACTTTACATGGCATTTTTAAAATACATGCAGGTTTGGAAGAAGCATTCAAAATGGAATGGTATCGGAATGTTATCAGATGTAATAGTGATCTTCATCCTTGTGAAACACTGTTTGGATATCACTTCCCAGAGTATTTCCTCTTTCCAGATCTAAAGTATTGAAAACTTCTGCCCCCCTGTGGTCAAGAGACTGCAGAGACTAGGACTTGAACATCCTGTTTTCAGAGAAATCTGACCAAATTTGGTGTGTTTTATGCTTATGGCAAGAAAAATCTATTTGCCAATGGGATAAGAAAAATAACCTTGATTTCCCTCTGAATTGAGTGTTGTTTTTTCTTACCCGATTAGCGAATATTCTTGTTTTAAACATAAACCTTGATAAGTTTTATTAGTTTGCTCTGAAAACAAGACTTAATTAAAATATAAATTGTTTTCTTTTATTTTTAAAAACTAGTTTTCTTGTTTTTATTTGTCTAAATCTTGTTTTAAGGATGTTTACATATCTGGAAATGAAAACTTGCTAACTGGTAAGAAAAATACATTTAAATAAAGATGTTCTCGGACAACAAGTCTTACCTTATTACCTTGCAATTTTGCAAAGGAAATCTATCTTGTCTTAAGGATGTCAAGCTGTTTTCACTGGAAAACAAGGCAAGCTCTTGAGGATTGGTGGTTTGTGATGGAATTGACAATAAGCAGGAGATCAGGCTCTGAAGTCCAGTCAATATATGTAACTTCCTCAGTTATACATATGAGGCTGTAATGTCCATATCTCCTGAATTTCCCCTCAGGGATCAATGAAGTTCATCTATCTGTCTCTGAAGGGAGTTATCGAGTGTGTGCTACCCACAGCTGTCTGCTTTCATTGATTTAGAAGATCCAAGTGTCACTTTGCTGTAAAATGTACAAGACAGGCTGTGTTTGGTGGAAGAAAATTGCCATTAGTGGCATTTGCTAAGGCAAGCATCACTGTTAAACTTCATTGTGTAACTCATCATGTAACATTTGTGATATGGAGGAGAGGTGTGCAATTCTTTGTGTTTATATATTTCTAAGTGATCAGACATGCATTTTTACCTAATTTAAAAACAAGCAATGCCCTGGCAACCACCCACAACACACGAGAGTGTGCACAGCCAACCAACACTCATATTTCCATCCAAAAATGTACAAATCTAGTCGTACTGATTGGATTTTTTATTTTTTTTTGGATGAAACTAAATATTGATCTTTCTTGCAGATTAACAGAAAATATGCGACGACTTAGTAAGTCTTTTTTTTCCCCTTTTATTCAAGTGTTTCTGTAATGATGTTGAGGCATTTATTTACACTTTTTTTTGCTTTCATTTTTGGCTTTACTTGATCTTAATTTTTTTTTACTTTGTTTCTAGAACGGGGTGCCAGACCGGTGACAAATTTCTTACGGAATCTTTCCGCCTTATCCAACTGGCACTCAGTGTATACGTCAGCGATTGCCTTCATTGTGAGTATTTATATATGTTTTCCATATACTATTCTTATCTTTCTTCCTTTTAGACACATAAAGGTTGTTTGAAATATAATTTACTGCTGGGAGACAGACATGCATGTTTTTTTAAATACAATTTCTGTGCTATACACATGGTATTCTTAACTAGTGTGATGCAGAATATATTAGCGTTTAATGAATCTTTGTACCACATTGTGAATCTTTTATCTCACTTTGAGAAAAGAGTTCATGCATAGGGTTCAATAAATAGCTAATGTCAAAATTACTATATGCATAATTACATGCATTTTCTGAACAAATTAACTATTTGTATTGGTAATTCTATTTTAAATGTGGTGTGGTCTGTCTCTAGCGCTGTGTTTAAAACTAATTTTAAGTACATTTTGATTAAAAACAAATTTAAATAAGCAAAGGTAGTATAATATATTTTTTAGGTAGAAGCTAGCTTATTATATTATTGAAAACTTGTAGTTGTGACCCCAGGTTATGCATACATCCTCTTTATTAACAAAATAAATAGTCTAATAAATAAGCTTGCATTTTGAGCTGTGTAGTTATATATTTTTCTGTAAATATTAAGGGTGTGCATTTACTTTAAAATCTTTTCATATCAATCCTGTTTAAATAATAGTTTACAATAATGGTCTAATTCTTAATACTTAGTTTACAATAAATGGTCTAAAAAAAAAAAGTCTGTTAATATGACATCACCATCCCTTCTAGAATTAGCAAGGACAAGCAAATGTCTCCTCTCTGTCATCACTTTATCTTATGTTTTATGTTTGTCAGTGTGGGACAATATTAAAATGCCATGATTTTATTTAGTATACACTTATGAGCCAAAACATTATGACCACTCACAGGTGAAGAAAATAACGTTGATCATCTCCTAACAAGGTCACGTGTCAAGGTGTGAGTAGATTAGATATTAAGCCAACAATCAGTTTTCGTAGTCAATGTTTTGAATGCAGGAGAAGTGGGCTGGAGTAAAGACCTGAGCGACTTTGAAAATGGCCAAATTGATATGGTCAGACGACTGGGTCAGAGCATCTCTGAAATGGCAAGGCTTGTGGGGTACTCCCAGACAACAGTGGTGAGTACCTACCGACAGTGGTCTGAAGAGGCGCAAACCAGCGACAGGGTGTTGTGCGCCCAAGGCTCATCGATGCTCAAGGGCAATGAAGGCTATTTCGTCTGGTCTGAACCGACAGTAGGTCTGACGATGATTATGGGAGGAATGTGTCACAACATGCAGTGCATTGCACATTGCTGCATATTGGGCTGCGTAGCCATAGACTGAGTTCCCATGATGACCCCTGTCCACTGTCAAAAGCACCTACAATGGGCACACGAGTGTCAGAACTGGATCTTGGAGCAGTGGAAGAAGGTCACCTGGCCCGATGAGTCATGTTTTCTTTTACATCTCGTGGACGTCTGTGTACATGTGCGCCATTTACCTGGGGAAGTGATGACACCAGGATGCACTGTGGGAAAACGACAAGCTGTTGGAGGGAGTGTGATGCTCTGGGCAATGTTTTTCTGGGAAACCCTGGGTCTGGCCATTCATGTGAATGTCAAGTTGACACGTGCCACCTACCTAAACATAATTGCAGACTAGGTACACCCCTTCATGGCAATGCTATTCCCTGATGTCAGTGGCCTCTTTCAGCAGGATAATGTGCCCTGCCACACTGCACACATTGTTCGGGAATGGTTTGAGGAACATGATGAAGTGTTTAAAGATTTCAAGGTGTTGCTCTGGCCTCCAAATTTCCCAGATCTCAATCCAATTGAGCATCTGTGGTATGTGCTGGACCAACAAGTCTGATCCACGGCGGCTCCACCTCGCAACTTACAGGACTTGAAGGATCTGCTGCTAATGTCTTGGTGCCAGATACCACAGGACACCCTCAGAAGTCTTGCAGAGTCTATGCGTCGGTGGGTTGGTGATGTTTTGGCGCTATGCAGAGGACCAACGGCATATAAGGGAGGTGGTCATAAAGTTTGACTCATCGGTATACAACTTATTAACTGATCAGAAATATCAGCAATAATCTTTCTAATAAACACCTTATATGGTAGTTGCATTGATAAACAAAGCTAGTAATGGCTAATAAAAGTTAACTTAAAAATATCAGGCCTGTTACTAGCAACCCTGAAAATTGTCTATAGTAATAGTATGTATCCCAGCATGTTAATGCCACTTGAATTACAACCATACAATTTACAATATTAACACCTCAGAGCAGTCTTTGTCTGATAAAATGACAAAAAGATCATTTTAAAACGACCTTTTTAAATGGAAAAGGCTTCTGTCTCAAAGAATGATGTTGAATGATGTTGTTGAGGCAGAAGTTTGATGTGTGTTTTCCTTCTTTTATCTCAGATCTATATGAATGCAGCATGGCATGGCTGGGCCATTCCTTTATTTCTATTTTTAGCCATTCTGAGGTTGTCGTTGAACTACCTCATAGCCAGGTAAAGCAGCATTTCCTCTTGTACTAGTAAGTCTTTGAAACAGGTGGCACTTTTAGACACCGGAATAATTACACTTTGAGCTTGCGTTGAATTTGAATACATGTGGGTATTCTCAACATGTTTATACATAAATGGGTGTTTCTTCAACTTTGGGCAAATGTCCCAGGGGTTGATTTTTATAAAAACAGATTTAAACTTTTTTATTTTGTTAAATGAAGGTCAATTTAAAATGGACTGCCAAAAGTTTGGATTCATGTAACTGATCACAATGTATCAGGACATTAAAAACATGAAAAACTATTACAATTTGCAAAAAATAAATAAATAAATAAATATATATATATATGTAAATATTAGGGCTGTCGATTTAACGCGTTAATTCAGTGCGATTATTATATATTGAATTATTGTTATATGAGGGGCTTTCTCAGCAAATATTTGTATATGCGATTAATCACGATTTAATTAATCGGGACACCATGTAATTAATTTGATTAAAAATTTGAATCGATTGACAGCCCTAGTAAATATATATATATATAAAATAAATGGAATGTTTGCCATTTAATCATTTTTCTATAGAGGATGGAGAATTCAGTGGAGTATTGTGCCTGAAGTTTCTGAACTTGTGGTAGGATATTTTATTAACATTTTTCAGAGAATATTTGAACATTTGAAAATGTTTGAGTTTGTAGTGCATGACCTTAGTGTTTGTGTTGTGTGTATTTCAGAAGTGATTTTCTCTTGTGATTTTTCTTTCCAGGAACCTCCAAAGGAAGACTTGACTGTGTCTGAAAAGTTTCAGTTAGTTCTCGATGTTGCACAAAAAGCACAGGTATCAGCTTTACTATGCTGTTATTTACAATCACATACAGTATTTGCACTATTTAACTTTTTCCTTTTTAAATATGAATCTGTCCATAACATTTACACCAGGGACACCAAGTTTGGATATTGAATTTATTTTTTATAAACCATTATTCTTAACACATTTTCAAAAAATGATTTCACTGTATATAGAATGTGTGACAATAGATAAATTATTATTGTATTATTATTAAAACAAAAAGCAGTCAACAAGTGGTCAGGAGTTTTGATTTCCTATTTTTTTTGTTGGTCACTACAATATTCCTATACACTCTCTGGAATAAAAAGGTACTGTTTAAGATCACTTGTATTGGACACAAACTGTATTTCTACTCTTAAGAAAAAAAAGAAGTTTTTTTTATGTTAGATCATCCCAGATATTATATCATCCATCCTGACCGACAATGCCAGAAATGTTAGATCCAGTCTCCTACCATACCTCAATCTCCATCAGAAGATATCCAAATATCAGTTTTGTGTGATATCAAAAACCCAGTCAACATTAAGATTCAACTTTATTGTCATTGTGCAGAGTACAGGTACAGAGCCAATGAAATGCAGTTGTTTTCGCATAACCCAACCAAGCTGGGGTCAGCGTGCAAGGTCAGCCACAAAACAGTGCCCCTGGAGCAGATAGGGTCAAGGGCCATGCTCAAGGGCCCAACAGTGGTATCTTGACGGTGCTGGGGCTTGAACCCCCAACCTTTCGGTCAGTAACCCAGAGCCTTAACTGCTGAGCCACCACTCTTCTTCCAGCCCAAGAGCTTGGTATTTTGAGAATATAGCAGAAGAGAGGAGAAAAAAAATATTCACCAAGTGTTATTATACCAAGCAAAGGTGATGTAAAATTACTGCTTCACAACATCATCCTGTGACGCTGAAGACCGTGAAATAGAGACAACTCTTTATGTCTAACTCAGTACAGCACACAACATAAGATTAAACAGAAATAATAATGCATAGCAAGAGCAAGAAACAATATAAAAAGAAAAGTAATAAGGATAAATGAATATATATATATATATATATATATATATATATATATATATATATATAAATAAGTAAATACATTAAGTAATTTAAAAGAATTAAAGAAACAAATCAAGTACAACACATATGTATGTTTGATTTTTTTTTTAAGGTACACATACTCAGGCTGCCATCAAAAACTCAAATGACATCTTTAGATCCTTCACAGAGGAATAATATATTGCTGCAAGCTGAGGCCAGCAAACAATCACAGCTATGCTGATATACTGACAATATAGCACAATTGTGAGTGTGATTTTGCCTTTATTAAGCATATCAACAAACAAGTAAATAAATAACAAAGAAAAAACTAAGGACTGTCCCAAAAAAAGCTATTGTGTTTGGAACTGCTTTCTTACACCATGGAACGAGATCTGCAATTGCTAGTTCAAAAGATGATCCCAAGCTTTTGTTATTAATTCAAACACATCACTTTAGAACCAGTAACGATGGCATGAGATATTTCTTAACAGGCTATAAGGACACGTGTGTGAGACAGAGAGAGGCGGAGCGTGTCTGAGTACCTGCGTCTGTGATGTATGTGATGTACAGTAATGCTGAAGCTGTTAGTGTTACTCTATTCCTTAGCTGTAGTGTGATAGTAATCCACTCCTAGCAATCGTGAATTGTTACTGCCTATAGAACATACTATTTGAATTATCATACAAGTATTTCACTCATGTTCAAGTGTTTTGTTGTCAGAGATAAAACATGGAGTATGGAAGTTTCGGTTACTGGTGTAACCTTAATTTCCTTCTAGTCAGTCACTTTGATGCTGCATTGGCAGCTGATGCTATGGGAGCTCCGCCTAGTGGCTATGATCTTAAAACCCTATACCATCATGCCAGTTTAATGGCTGGTGACACTTGGCGCTCTGCCATATGCTTGAGTCATCACAGGCATATAAACCAGAGCCCAGCAGTACACATTAGAATGTTTCAACTGAAGGGAGGAGAGCGCTTCTCTCAGAATCAGAATGAGCTTTATAAGTAGCTTACAAGGAATTTGTCTTGTTGTATTGTTTGTGCACCAGAAGCTTCAGTCACCAAGGCAGAAATAATAAAAAATAGAATAAATATAAGGGAATAGAAATAGAAAAAGAAAAATTCACAATAAGACAAAAAAAATACATACGTACAAATACAATCTGTTATATACAGCTTGTGCAAAGGATTGTATTGTGCAGAAGAGGTAGGATATGTTAATTAAATATGATAGACTTAGCTGGTTATTGCACATGATTATTGCTCAGTGAGGCAGTTTTAACTTTTCATGTGATGGATATCCTGAGGGAAAAAACTGCTTTAGTGACTGGCTGTTCTGGTGCTCAGTGCTCTGTATCGCCGGCCCGACGACAACATTTAGTAGTGAGCTGGGTGAGTGGGGTCCAGGGTGATTTTTCCAGTCCATTTCCTCAATCTGGATGTGTACAGTTCTTGGAAGGTGGGAAGGGGAGAACCAATAATACGCTCAGCAGTCAGAAATGTCCTTTTTAGTGTTCTAATGTCTGATTTGGTAGCTGAACCAAACCTTAACAAAGACAAATCAGTAGTGCGGTACAGCTCCACAGCGTCTCGTTCTCTCCTTTTTTAGGAACCAAGATTACACCAGTAACCGAGACATCCCCCTTTCAAGTCGGACACTTCGATGCTGCCTCAGTAGCTATAGGAGCAAAAATGTTGTGACCAGAGGGTGTTTGCCTATAAACATGTTCTTATGTCAGCGGTTATGTCAGTGACATACTAGTTTGAGCCTGGATGATGCGAGTCCTGCATCTTTCGTTCTCAAAGGAATTGGGAGATCATCCAACAGCTCTACCATCTCCGGGAACCAGTGGCTGTTGGGCCATTTTGCTATATATATATATATGTATGTATGTATGTGTGTGTGTGTGTGTGTGTGTGTGTGTGTGTGTGTGTGTGTGTGTGTGTGTGCAGTTTTTAATCTTATCTTACACAGTACTTGAAATAGTAAGCGGATGGGGGAAATGCATATCCGTGTTTCGCAGGCCATCTCTGAGCTAAGGCGTCCATGCCTAGTGGAGTATGTGGTCTCTGGGGAGGCAAACCGGTCTACCTTGGCTTTTGTGAATACCTGGCAAGTCCTTTGAACTGTATGAGGATGGAGTCCATTCCTCTATCCTGGCACCCTGATGCAAGAGTAAATCTGTTTTGCTGTTCACGTGCCTGGGAATGTGCATCGCATGTATCAATAGGAGACATGTCTTGCTCCAGAGGAGAATTCAACTCGACAGGTTTAACATTGGGCATGACCGTACTCTTCCTTAGCGCATCTGCAGTGCTTTCCATATGAACCATAACATAAAACTTTTGAACATCTGACCAAGAGGCTTTCAGAGCCAAGAGAACTGCAAGAGGTTCCAGGTAATTTATGTGACTGACAGTTTATTGCAACTGTTCAGGTGCCAATGAGTATGCCGAATGAGTATCACACCTCTCTGATAAAACTCGGTCTCTTCCAAATATTTAGCATGGCTAAACAGCATTGTGTCACTAGGAGGCGAAAGTGACCATGACTCCAAGCATGATAAGGGACCCTCGATTTGAGCCATCACTGGAGAGGTCTCCTCTGTAGCAAGCCTAGCTGGGTGATGGCGACTGTAGCGGCCATCAAACCGGCGCTTCTTGGAACTGAAGCAACAGTAGGGTTCTCCCCGGCTTGAAACATGTCATGTTTAGGAGAATGGACTGAACACATTCATTGGTGTGGCATTCAGGTGTGACAACATGGTTACCAAATCGAGTTTCATTCTTAAGAAGGACTAAACACCAACATGCTCTTTGTGCAGTTGATCATCTGGCCCAAATGAGCGAGCAACAGCTGTTTGTGCTTGCTCACTTGTACCTCCGATTGAGCTAGCAGCAACCAGTCATCGAGGTAACACAGATGCCTCTCAGCCTTAATGGAGCAAGCGCTGCATTGACATATTTAGTATATGTGCGAGGGGCCAGGGACAACTCGAAGGGTAGAACCTTGAACTGGAATGCAGTCCCCTTGACAGCCAATCTCTAGAATGGCCTGTAGCAAGGGTATCTATACATAAGCGTCTTCCAAACTGATTGACACAAACCAGTCCAGCATATGAATATTTGAAAAAAATCTATCTCTGAGTAACCACCTTGAATGGAGACTTATAAGTATCAAATCAAATCCCTTTCTGACTGTCTCTCTCAACATCAACTCAACTCTCTCATAACAGATATAAGTCATCTGTCACCACTTGCTGGCTAAAATCTTTAATGTCACAGGGATGAATCAAAATTCCCACATCTATCTGCAACACATCTGCACTGCTATTACACTTTAGTTTGGAATGCCACAATCACAAGCAGAGTGGTACGAACAGTGAAGTGCTCCTTTATCAGAAAGACTCCTTTATCAGCACTTCTGGAATGTTTCTCATCGAATCAGATTTGATGACCGGAAATAACTGTTGTAATAGTAAATGTGTCTTTAAAGGTACACAATAGGTTCTTATTTATAAAATGAGTTATACATTTTAAATAAGGGCCCCCTTGAGAGTACCACCCCAGTGACGGCCACTACTTTAAACAGTACCTTTTTTATTTCTAGGAGTTTACTTCCATTATTTATTTTATAATTGTAGTGTCTTTACTATTATTCTAAAATGTGGAAAATAGTTAAAATAATAATAAGAATGAAGAATTAATGAAGAATAAGTTAGCGTGTACAAAACTTGTGATTTGAAATGTTACGAGCACGTCTCGAAGGAAGGACATATAATTTCATTTTGGATTCATTTTGACTCGCATGTAATGAAAGTATTTTTCTGCAGAATCTTTTCGGTAAGATGTCAGATGTTTTGGAGAAAATCAAAAAGTAAGTTTTTTTTTTGTTTGTTTTTTTACTTTTGCTGCAGCTGACATAGCCATAGAGGTGATGAAAACAACCTAATTTAATGATGGAAATGTATTAATGTTTATTATGTTTGTATGTGTGTGTCAGTCTGTTCATGTGGGTTCAGCCTGAAATCACTCAGAAGTTGTACATCGCTCTGTGGGTGGCCTTCATCTCCTCCTGCGTCCTTCCCTACAAGCTTATGGGCTTTATGATCGGTGAGAATCATTACTCATAATCTCCTCACTAAATCACATTAACAACAAAACACACCGCTAAATGGCTTCACTCTTGGAATGAACATAGCTGCAGGTTTTTGCATCTGTTTAGTACATTCACACCTCAGAGTTTGTTGTTTTATTAGTTTCATTGTGTGTGTCTTTTCTCTGGCAGGGCTTTACGCAGGCATCAAGTTCTTTATTATAGACTTCCTGTTTAAGAGTTGCCCGAAACTAAGAGACAAATACGACACGCCACACATCATGTGGAACAGCCTGCCCACTGACCCGCAGCTGAAAGAACGTGGGATTGCCTCTGTGTCACGACGGGTGAGAGAAATGGAGACATCATCATATTTTAACACCAACCTGATAGCACACGTACATCACCCAGATGTCTATCTGATGCGTGTTGATATCTGGAAGATGTATTTTTTTAGGTTGTTTGCTCATCTGAAAGACATCTATTACAGTTTCCTCTCGGATGTCAGTAAGACATTGAGCAGATGGCTTTGAGACTTTTATGATTTAGAATGTTTGGAAATGTGATCTTTTTAAGATGCTTTCCAGATAAAAAAGATCTAAAACAGACATCTTGTAGATGTAAGAGTTCTATTTGGGCAGTCTCCTGTTTTAAAATTTTATGCCAATTAACCCCCCCCCCCCCCCCCCCCCCCCAATTAATAATTGTTCCTTTCTCGAGCTGTCTAAAATCAAGATTATTTCTGTATAAATCTGATAGAATGGCCTCATCAGGCATTCCTCAAAAGATATTAAAATGTGTCAGGCACAGTGAATATGTGTGTAAGTGTGATGGTGTTGCTTCAAAGAGTTAACATCAGCGTAGATCACTGATGTAACAGTCACATGATCTGTTGTCTCTCTCTCTCAGCTGTCTGGGTGTGAGAAGGTATGGACTGTAGTGTGCTTCTGATTCCACCAGCTCACCTTACTTTTATACCTTTGTGTGTGTTTGAATAAGTCTTGTGATGACTTTTATCTGTGCGCAAATGGATCAAAATGGGCACATTTCCAAATTAACATTATTTGGTGAATCACATCAAGACACATCATATTTCACTCCAAAATCAATAAAAATACATTTTGAAATTATGTTTGGAATTAAAAAATGCCAAATATTTTTTTAATTGTATTAAAAATATAATTATAAAATTATAATTTTATAATTATACAGGATACTAATAGCTGTACATTTACCTATCATTATTTGTACAAGCTATTAGCTGTGCATTTACTAACATTGTTTGGTAATAGCTGGTGTAGAGCTAATGTTAGCTAATATCTAATGTATACAGTATAAAATGATGTTTGGTAATAGCTAATGTACATTGAATGTTAGCTAATGTACATGTTAACTAAAAGCCAATATTAGCTAATAGCTATTTTATAGTTAATAGGTAAAAGGAAATGTATATGTTAGCTAATAAACTTTGTTTGCTTATAGCTAATATACTACAAATGTTGTGCCATTTTGGATCTATTATCACAGATATGTGATGAGTCACATGTATCTGTGCGTGTGTGTGTGTATAGATGATGTCATTTGAGATGACACAGAAATGATCACATTGGTAACTGAGTAGTGTCCACAGCAGTGCTACTGTAGTTGAGGTTCCTTACAGTTCAGTTAGATCATAGAGGAACAGTAGTAGTAGAATGTCCACCCTTAGGGCATGTTTGAAATGTAGTTTGAGTTTGTATTCTCGTAGGAGACTGTACAAATGGTCTTCTGCTCTTGTCTTGAGTATAAGCTCAAAGGTGGTTTCTGACATGACCTTTATCATGCTCTTGAGACTGTTATGCCATTAATAAGATAAATCTATAATTAGCTATAGAGTACATCAGTCTTGTTTTGAAAGTATTCCATAGGGGAACTGATTATTAAAGGGGTCATTGTCAAGAAGAATTCATTTTCCTTGGTATTTTGACATATAAGTTGTCCTTGCACTATAAAAACACACTGTAAATTTCAAAATTCCTAAAATTTT
Source organism: Moxostoma hubbsi (assembly GCA_032164185.1). Lineage (NCBI taxonomy): Eukaryota > Metazoa > Chordata > Actinopteri > Cypriniformes > Catostomidae > Moxostoma > Moxostoma hubbsi. The sequence goes on from JAVLUX010000041.1 coordinate 3,068,292, forward strand.
CTCTCTAGTCCATAAAGAGTATTTAATATTTCCAATTTGCAGAAAATGACTTGTTTTGAAATTGGCCACATCGTGACAAGCACGTGGCGTTCATTTGAAGAGTCCAACGTCAACAACACACGTAATCATTGGGGTGTAACGATCCATTGATCTGGATCAGTGCATCGATCCAATAACCAACGATCCAATGTTATTGATACAATGCGTAAATATCGATATGGCATTTTTTATTATTTTAAAGATGTACTTTTATTTTAATACTCTCATGTCAGCCACATCCGTATGCATTTCCGTCAGGCATGAAGCAACCTTATTACATTCATTTCAATTCATGAGCACTATAATCTTTTCATGTGGGACACGGATGTGCGCAATGTCTGTGAAGCTAAATCGTGCTCTGCTATCCGTGCGCATGCTCAGACGGGCTTCCCACGAAACGGGAAGTTGGATACAGATTTATTAACCCTTCACACTTGCACTTTGCATTAGTCTGCACTATTTGCACTGTTGTGTTTAGCATTTTTTTTATCACCAAATCTTGTATGCCTAATAACATAATTGGGGAGCGTCAGTGCTGTTCAGTTTTCTAGTGTTATTTCAGTCGAACATCTGTAGTAGTTTAATTTCGTGCTTCACATAAATATGGACATACTGTATGGCTATATGCCTGGATTGAGTGCTTTTTGGGGAATTAGTAAATTACTTGCATGTTTTACTTTAAGTCTTGGAAAAAAACAGTTCCACGAGTGTAATGGAAGGGAGTGTTTGCGCTGCAAACATTTAAACCAATTACAACTGTTGGTGTGTCTGTTGACTTAAAGTCTTAAAGGGGAAGTACACACAAACCAAGTGTTTTAGACAGTGGGCCAGAGACAGGGTGGAAATGGTAATGTAATACTACATTATGATAAAAAAGAATGACATGACCCCTTTAACAATAACTTATAAAACATTTAAAAGAAAGACTAACCATGGGCTCCGTGGTTGTTGATTGTTTGTATATGCTGCTGTTGAAGCCATCAGTCTGTGTTATTTCAGCTTTACAAGTCATGTTAAATATGGAATTCGTGGTTAAGAACTACATTACCCCTATGGGGAAAATCCTCCAATTTAGAGTATTCAGGCAAACAAACTACTGCAAAAGAGCTCTGCAGGGACTGCCCACTTCCATGACACACTGTGCATGGCGCAATCTGAAAATTTAGCAATAAATTCAAAATATATTGGTACTGGTTTTATATTTTTCTATGTTTTTGTATTTTAATTACGTCATTTTCGGTGTTTAATGGGATTGTAGTTCATTCCCTCAAGACATTACGTGTACAGTCTTTGTACCTTTTGTCTTTCTGATTTTCAAATACTTTTTTGCTTCAAAGTAGTTTGTAATCTCAGAGCCGGTTGGTTTGGTTCATAATTTAGAATTTTAAAAAATGAATGGGGAAAATACTTCCGGAACCAAGATGGCTGAAAAAGCACTATTGCACTCTATTTAACTATTTAATAATGGTTTTAGGCTTCTGTTGTAGGGAATGTAGCCTTTCTAAAATTTGGCCAATAGTTAACACACACTTTTTATGATGGTTAACACAAATGCATTGACGGTTATGGAAATAATTTCAAATAATGATACATTTTAAATAAAGCGTTACCATGTAGATACAGTATGTGGAGATGCTGAGAAGGGTGAACTTGACAGTTTGCCATCACACACCGGTAAAAAAAAGCCTCCTCAGAGGCTTCACCAGGTGAGACCTGCTCCTCGATCACTGCAAACTCACTTTAATGTCTGACTACATTGTCTTATGGAATGCCCACTTTTCACAATCCAATTAAATCGAAATAATTCCCGAAAGTTCAACACATTTTTTTTCTCTGTTTGTATAACACGTTTTACCCAGAAATGTATTGCATTACGGAAGTAAAATGGGTTGCGGATTGATATTTCATGTTGACTTTCATGCTATGGCTGAGAGGGTCAGTTGATGTTTTTTTCAAGTTGTTGTAGGATTAAGCTCCCTCTTTGTGTTCAGATTCAGCCGGTGGTGTCACGGAGCAGTTTAGCCACCATCCCGGCCGGAGTGACCCGTGAAGAGGAGAGCGCCCGTTCACACAACACAAAGAAAGGAACGTTCCATGAGATCTTCAACCTGCCAGAGAATGAGAGACCTCTGCCTGGTGAGAGCTTTCTAATGGACTAATTAAAGGAACGGTCACTTCCCTGACTATTGTTGGAAAATAAATAAATTGTGTGGTTGATGGCTTGTCTGTTCTTTCAGTATGTGAGAATGGATGGAGATGTTGTCTGATAAACAGAGATAGGAAGATGCCCACCGACTACATTCGCAACGGGATGCTCTACGTCACGGAGAAGTAAGAAACTCATCAGCTTTATATCAATGGTGTCTAATTGTTGAAGATCATTAACATCATAATTTAACACATTGAGAACTTTTGTAATTATCTATTTTAATGCAATAACAGTATAATTCTCCTTCCATAAGCTACCTGTGTTTTGAGAGCTCCAGCTCAAGATCTGGCTCTTCAAAGAAGAACAAAGTCATCAAACTGGTGGACATCACAGATATACAGAAGGTATTTGAGCACATTGACTCAAAAAATAAACCTCAGAAATACAAACTTTTACATAAGGTTTACTTTCAATGTTATGTTAACATGCTTTATTTTATATCAGCTTAATATGCAAAGTCAACTGTAAGCCATTTGCAGGTTGATTTACTATAATTAAAATACTAAGCCTTGATATCAGGAATGGAATTACTACTAGGGAAAATGCTCATTTTTGATATCAGTAATTATGTTTACACTAGTAAAACAATAATTCTTAATATCAAAAATTATGTAATTACTTACGGAAATACACATTCTTGATATCAGATTTAGAATTTCAACTAGTAAAAATGTTCTCTAATAGAACTTCACAATGATCTGTCATTCACTCCTGTTCAAAACACAATTTGAGATTTCTATTATAAATTTCTTAATTAAATAATTTTTTACAAGTACAAATGTCCATCCCCAATATCAACATTGGAATTACTAGCAAAATAAAAAACTAGTAAAAATGCAAATTTAGAATTTGTTTTTTATTAGCGCTGTTAATTTCAGGTATTTCTAATGTTACTGTGGCAAGTAAGAACACGTTTTTAAAATGTCTTTAATTACTGATCAATTTCTTGATTTCTGAAATACATTTCAAGATAGTTGAAATTGAAAACTTGCTGCAACTTGGTGATCCCCCACAGCCTGCTTGGCTCCCCCCGATATGTTCCACGGCCTGTGGAGCTAGTAGTGGAATTTGATGTAGCTCTGCCTAAGTTGAGTAAGATCAGGTAAGATGTGCTCCATGGTTCTTAAACCATTATGAAGACTTCTGAGAGTTGCTTGGAAGAAGCAGTGCATACCTTTTGGAGTGGCAAATATAAGTCTACATCTTTACACCCAAGGAACTGGAATCCACCAACACTAGTCAGTTTTGCTCTACTGAATCTGGAGGATGTGGAGCAAGGAGGATGCCTGACTATCTCCTGAAGAATGAATACATAGAAACAAGTTGCCAGAAGGCAGGTGTCCCAGGTTTTTCTTGGTGTGTGGAGCATGTGTCAATATGGGAGCATATCCAGTTCATCAGCTATGGACTGAAGTTTTTACATGTTCCAGTGTGTATAAGGAGCTTGGACAATTACTATGGGGAACGGAAGATATGTCACACCACACAGGAGTACACAACTGGTTGCCAGCAACTGAAAAAATTAATAGTGATGGGATTTTCTATCTCTCCCATCATATTTACAGTTGCATTTATAAGACAGATGGCCTGACAGACAGCCCTGTGAATCTGTGCACAGTCTGGGGTGAGATTGCCAGCTCTGCGCAGCCACAGTATATGGATGACATCACAAGCATCCTCCAGACAGATGCATGTACAAATCGACTCTTGAAAAGTCTGGAAGAGCTATTGGCATGGGCCAGAATGAAGACTAAACCAACAAAATTGTATAACCTTTTTTAATCATAGGGAGTGAAGAATGACCAGATATCATTTGAGGTGGACGGGGAAAGAAACCTTGTGCTGTCAGAGCAACTTTTTCAAAGTTTAGGGAGAGAATGAATACATAGCAGATCTTTAAGACAAACACATTGCAGGGTTTGTCCTGAAGATCTGGTGTTACCAATTTACACTGTATTATTGCCTGATGTGGCCCCTACAAATGTGTGAGATCACTGCAGTGGCAGTAGCAAGGATTGAGACCAAGGCCAACAGTTACATCAGGAAGTAACATGGCTTGCCGCATTGTCTTTCAGATTTAGTATTATTTGGAATAAATGGCTTACAGCTGCCACAAAAGTCCATCACCCTGGGCTACAAGCAGTAGAAGACCAGGCTGGTGTTAGAGCCAGGGGAATCGACAGACCAGTCTGTGAGGACTGGTCAAGCTCAGCTCTGAACAGGCCACTCTTGGAAGGTGGAAAAGGTTGTAAACTCAGCGGTTTCAAGGCTGAAGCACCATGAAATTGTTGGAAGAACCCAGTCAGGAAGATCAGGCCTTGGATGGTGGGTGGCACCCAAACTGTGGTCGGCAGCCTACAGAAAGCAGAGTGAAGAAATAGTAGTTACATTAGTATCTAGGATGGAAATAGAAGGGTATATAATTAGAGCAGTCAGCCAGCAGCAGCAAGGGCACCGGACAGTATGGGAGGGTACATCTGATAGAGCTTTAGGGTGGGCTGACCTTTTAACCTCATGAAATTTGGCTCTGTGGTATGGCACAAAGTAGAATTGTCCCCTCTGTGTGGCCCCAAGAGTGAATCTGCGGCACATGTTAGCTTGTTGCAGACTGCTTTGGTGCAAGGACAGTACAGGTGATTTGGCATTAGCCCTGTCCCATGGTACATCACTCCGATGCTTGCATGAACTATCAGATCCTGCCAGAGGCAATGACAGCAAGGGAGTATAGCTTACCCCCGCCCAGGACAGGAACCTAAACTGGTGTTGATGGAGTGGAGGGGGGTGAAAACACAGAAGTATGCAAACAATGTGAGGCACCTGATTGGATACCTAATAGAATTAATCCAGAGATCTTCCTGCTAGACCTATGTTTACGCTTACATTTCCAGGATTAATTGCTAAAACATCTATGATGGGTGGCTCCCAGCTGATGACCCCATAGCTAAACTGAAGCGGTTTTCTCCTTCTCTGCACGGCAGTGCAGTTTGCCCCTTTCACTGCGAGAACGCCACTCCAGCCGCTCCCCTCCCGCGTCGCTCCTTCTTCCCATGGGATTGAGGACAATGCGGCTGGCGATGGAGGTGATCTAGGGACGGCAGCGGGTGCGGTTCCGCCAGGTACGCCCCATCGGACCACCCGCCCCCCAGCACGCTCGTTGACTCCCGTCCATGCTCGAGGCAAGCCTGCCTATCCTCTAGAGCTCGAGGTGGATGAGCTCGCCGCTGCATCGGAGAGTGGTTTGGCGTCTGATGCTGACAACTCCCCTGGGCTGCCACCTTTGGGCCTGCACGCCCAGGCTGAGTCTGACGCGCAGATGTCCAACATGCTTGCCCGGGCTGCCGCCAGCGTGGGGCTGGACTGGAACCCTCCTTCCTCCCCACACCTCGGTCCCGTTTTTCCCGTAGGTGCATGATGACCGAAGACTTCATGGAGGGCACCCCTCTCCACTCGTCACAAAGTCACACGCTCATCCGCTCTCACTACCCTCGATGGCGGAGCGGCCCATGGGTACACGGCGATTCCCCTGTTCACCTCCCGAGAGACCTCCCATTGCCCGCTCTGGTATACCCAAACAGAGGCTCCCCTCGGGGCAGACGCACTGGCACACAGCTGGCGCTCGGGGCTGCGCAAGTACGCATTTCCCCCAGTGAGCCTTCTTGCACAGGTGCTGCGCAAGTTCACGGATGATGAGGAACAAGTCACATTAGTGGCTCCCTACTGGCCCACCCTCTTTTCCTTTCTCAGGGGAATTTGCCAGGGAGGGGCTGTCGCGGGGAGTACAAGGTCCGAGAACCAAGCCCGGCTGACGACTGACCGGGTGGTAAAACTGGTAAAACTGTGCGCTTTCTCTGCCAGGAGATCCCACTCATTCGGATCCCTGGATGACTCCTCCCTAGTCCTTTGGGTCCGCAGTTCAGCGGAGGAACTCGCTGACCCAATCCACTGCGGGTACTTAATCTACCCTGTACTGGAATAGGTGCTCCACAGCTCAGGACTCCTACATGGACTCCCCCTGTGTGTATTTTCCGCGGTACAGTCCCCTTATAAGCGGACCCGCGTCTCCCTTGGGCAGTTCCACTGCCCCCTAGTCGGCGTGTTTGTAGCAACTCCCCCCTTTGTAGCCACTTTCCACATGTCGCCTAAAAACCCATGTGATGTATTCACCACTCTTACCTCCCCCTCTCTGGGCTGGTGTGGTCTCCGCAGGGTCTTTTCCCCCTGAAAAACAGGAAACCGGGTAAGACCGCCTTCCCACGATGCGTGTAAAGGCCACAGCCGTTTGGCTCTATGCGAGAAACAGAGAGAAAAGAGGCCCGGCTAGGCTTGGCCTGTTCCCAGGTTGGCAAGCGTAACCTTATTCCCCTGTCTAGGGTAACCAGAAGGATTCTGACGACTTTTTTGGGGCATTGGGGAAGGGTACGTGCAGTCTGATACAGCTGGTCACTTTTGCACGTCAAGAAGCTGCCCGCTCCTGTGTCAGCAGTACATATACACGGCTCAGCGCATGGCGTGATTTAAATTGGACACCTATTGTCGCTTCTTCGACACAACGTCGAAGTGAGCGACAGACGGGGAACGTCTAGGTTACGTATGTAACCGCCGTTCCCTGATGGAGGGAATAAGATGTGTCCTCCAGGCCACGTCGCTGTGCCGAGCCACTGTTGTGATCGAACCATTTCCGGCTCCTCAGAAAAATCCTGAATGGACTAGACGTGTTTCCCCGCCTTTTATACCCGTATGTCCGGGGGAGGGGTATGCAAATACTGTCTGCCAACTTCTCATTGGTCTTTTTTCATAGATCAGAGGCATATTCAGCGCTCAAGAGAGACCCCTAGTGTCGCTTCTTCGACACAACGTCTCGTTCCCTCCATCAGGGAACGGAGGTTACATATACCTAGACGATTTTGAAATTTATAATTTTTCCTGATTGTAATTCCATTTTTTTAAATCAGGAATGAACATTTGCACTAGTAACGACATATTTATTGATATACAAAAATTATCATATTTACTAGTAAGAAGTTAATTCCTTAAATGTGAAATTGGAATTTCAAATTAGTAAGAAATGAATTGCAGACATCTGTAATTGCATTTTGAACAGGAGTGAGTGAAGTATTTGTGAAGTTCTACTATTCATAATGCAGTTAAGATATAGATAATTGTTCTGCAGGTAATGATGTAATTCCCAATGCATTGTCTATTGGCAGATCTAACCAATAATTTATTTCCTTGTTTTCATAGTACAAGGTTTTATCAGTTCTGCCTGGGTCTGGAATGGGCATCTCTATCGCTACTCCATCAACACAGAAGGTACGTCATACATTCTTTTAGAGTGATGTCAACCTCATTAAAACAATGATGCTGTCTCACTTGTTGCTTTGCTGAATATTTGAGTGAATTCTGATGGTGAACTGTTTTCACATGTCTTACAGCCACTGGTGTTTGGTGCCATGATTCACAGAGACGAGGCCTTTGAGACGATCTTCACCCAGTACATAAAGATCATGACCACAGCCAACCCTGAGACGTAACTCACACTTCCACCTTCTAAAGGATGTCTCATTTGGAGAAGGGTGGGACAAGTGTTTCCTGTCTCATTCACTTTAATCAACTGTGATTGGATAATTGTCATCTTCTGATGTGACGGGCAACAGTTCCAGTACATTCCAGTGGGAGCGCTACATCTCAACAGGGACATTTGCAACTTGTAGAGATGTAGACGGCATCTCCGTGTCATCTGACTGTGACTGTTTACAAGATGAGCACACTAGACAGTGTACAGACTTTGTGTTTTGTACTTGTCTCTCGCAGTGATTTTAATTCCATGCCACTGTTTAGTTTTATCCTGTGAGATGTTACAGTGGTAATATATGAATCTTAAAGGAATAGCTCACCCCAAAATAAAAACAATAATTTACTAACCCTCATGTCTTTCCAAGCCATGTGTCTTTCTGCCAAGCTCCAAAAAGAATGAAAAAGCACCATAAAAGTCTCTTAAATGTAATACCATATGACTTGTGCAATATAAGTCTTCTGAAATAGCCTGATAGCTTTGTGCGAGGTACTTTTAAATTTGCTGAATGTATTCCCCTCTGACGTAGCTCTCAAATCTCATGTGTATTTGTGAATATTCAAATATGGCGCGTGAAGACCCATCCCTCCAGGTTTGACAAAAATAATGGCAACAGCATGAGGGTTAGTAAATAATGGTAAAATTTAAACTATTTTTTAATGCAATTTACTAATAAACAAAAAAAAAGCCTTTTTTATTTTACATTTGTTAAAATTTTTTGTGTTTGCACAAAAACAACAAACTGATTTAATTTCACCTCTCATATTGCAAGCCCTTTTGACATTTAATCATTTGCAATGAATGAATTCCAGACATATATATATATATAGATATTATATATATATATATAATTAGATGTCCTCTTCCATAAAGACCTTCTCTCATAGAATCAACATTATGTTGTGCACTGTCCAGTCGAAAATACTGCACAATGCTGATTAAAATCCTCACACCTTAACCAATGTTACTGTCATTTACAACATTTATTTTGTTTAACATTTACTTATATTTTCTGAATGGGTTCAAATTAAGCAATTGTCAACGTTTTTGCTGGCAAGTTCATCTGCAAGAGTTAAAATAAAATCTCTTGTTGAACCAAGCTCATCCTTAGTTGCGGTGAAAACACTAAACTCACTAACTAAATAGTCCAAAGAAATCGATTTTTGAAGGTCCGCTTTCATTGAGTGACATGCTGATAACTGCAGCCCTGAAAATGAAAAGGGACAAAGCTTATGCTTAAATTAAACATCAACCTAAAAATAATGCTAAAATGAAATACAAGGACCAGTTATTGATTTAGTGTTTTTATAGTGTCTTTTAACAATTTTATAATGTACACTACTGGTCAAAAGTTTTGAAACACACTCATTCTTTATTATTTATATATATATATATATAATTCTTTTTTATTTATTTTTTCACATTTTAGAATAATAGTAAAGTCATCACAACTATGTAATAATAGAAATGGAACTATGGGAATTATATTGTGGCTAAACAAAATCCAAAATAAATCAAAACTGTTCATATTTTAGCATCCTCAAAGTAGTCACCCTTTGCCTAGAATTTACAGACATGTACTCTTGACATTTTCGCAAGCAACTTCTTCAGGTATCACACATTTTAAACAGTATTGAAGGAGTTCCCATTTATGTTGGGCACTTATTGGCTTCTTTTCTTTACTATTTGGTCCAAGTCATCATTTGCAAAATTATTACATTTTAGTTTTATAAATAAATTAATATGTTGGCTCAAATAATTTTGTCTACAAAACTGATTTCAAACATTTAAGCTTATGCCTTCAGATCTTGAAGGAACATTTCAGTCAAGTGTTTCAAAACTTTTGACCAGTAAGAGTATTTAATGATTTAATTTTGAGTAATAAATACTTATTACCATCCATACTTCACATGATTAAATATCGGAAAGGCTTGCTATACCTCTCAACAAAGTGTGCTTCAGGTGTTTTTTAGCAGAAAATCTTCCCTTACTTTGTACTTTTAGTATGTGTAAGTTTCCAATGGTTTAAAATGCCTTTAGTGTAAATTGTTTATAAGTTGTGGCAGCCAACAGAATCATGCTATCCGATTGATGGATAATTGATTTGCTTAAATTTAAAAACCCTAGTTTGATCTGGACAACGTCAAACACAGTTAAGAGAAGTTAAATGTCCCTTAGCTGCTTCTTCCAGTGGATTTCACATGCATGTAGTGTCAAGGACTGCTATGCCGCTGACATGTAACACTTGTTATTCATGAATGCTTTTGCACCTTTTAAGCTGTTACTACAAAAAGTTGAATTAAGTTTTACAGCAAAGTCATTAGAACATTTTATGCTCACAGTGTGAATACTGCTCACACAAAAGACTATTTTTATTTTTCACTCTTTACCACAATTGTTTGGGGGAGTTTCACAAAGAAATGTCTGCGTACTGTAAGCTCATTCGACATTTAATAGTGCAGGATAAGTAATGCTAATTTTTTATATCTAAAATTTGTTTTTCACTTGTTAGAATGCCTTTTAAGATATATTAAATTACTTTTTAATCTAACAAATTGTAATTATTTTACAGGTATAACATTTTTATTTATGTATTAGTTGTAATCCAATTGTTTAAATCAGGAATAGATATTTGTACTTGTAGCAATGTAATCAATGATATAAAAAAAAATGATAATTTTTACTAATAAGTACATTGCTAATATGTGAAATTGTTAACTAGTAAGAAATGAATTATAGGTATCCGTAATTGCATTTTGAACAGGAGTGAATAACATATTTTGAACATCTACTAGTGAAAATGCAGTTACAGATAACAATACATTTGTTTTTTACTAGTTGAAATTCCATTTTTGATACTAAAAAATTGTATTTCTGTAATTAATGACGTCATTTTTATATCATTAATTAAGTTTTACTAGTCCAGATTTAATTACTGAAAAAATAAGCACTTTCACTTGTAATTTCATTGCTGATATCAAGAATGAGCATTTTAACTAGAGAAATCGAAATTGTTGAATGCCAAAAGGGCTTGCGATAGTCTGTCATATTTCACCCTAAAATAAATACAAAACTTAATTTATATATATTTAGCATAAAGGAAATTAAGCCTATTTTCATTCAAATTTAACATAACTAAATTAATTAAGCATATGTTTAATTAAGCATAAAGCTCATTACCATAATGCAAACTAAATGTACTTTACAATTTGAATAATATATTTCAATAGTTATTTTTTCTAGTACATGTAGTCATGACAATGAGATGTTTTCTCATAACGATAATGAGAGCTTTCTTTTCATAGTTGATTTGATTAAATGTCATGAAAGTAATACACAAAAAAATGATATTTATCCTAACTTTAAGCTTCATTTTATTTATAATTTCTTATTTGTATTTCTTATCTCTTGGTTTTGAGGTGTAATATGACCTGTACTGTACATTTCCTGACAGGTTTATGAGATTTCACCCTTCACACTTATGTGAACAGTCACTATGAGCATAAAACCTTTCATTGCTTTGGTTGAATAAACTACCTAAATGGTTTCAGATGAGCAAATGTAAAAACCTTCTTAAACAAACATCCTTGCCACAAAAGAGCAGCTCATCTGCTATATGGCTGTAAAAGTAAATGCAATACAATACCTACTTTTTTGTTCTACCATAAACTGAAGAACTGCATTCGTTTTTCACAACGATTGTGGCACTTTCTAAGAACGGGGTGCACTTTGGGCTCCGGTTACCAGATTAGCGTTGTATGAATAGTGTAGCCTGCATTTGACCTTGACTGTATACAACAATTTTGGAACAATCATTTAGACCATTTCTACAGCATGGCAGGAAGACAAGTACATACTTTTTTAGGGCTGTTTACTCAAACTGTGTCTTCATGTTGAAGTCTTTACACCGGGTGCTTGAGCCGCAGTGAGAGGAGAGATGAGATGCATCACATTTGATAGATTTCATTTAAGTTTATAACACACATAGTATGTATAACAGGCGATACTCTTTGGATACTTTGTTGGGTTTGTGTTATTTCTGTTAAGTGAATTGGAAAAATCACAGTCCTCCAAGTACACGTTTGTTTACTCATGGCGGCTGTCCACTCTTCACACTTCTCACTGATTTGTGCATCATATGTGCTTGACCAATCACAGGCTGCAGCACCTTCCAGTTCCTCTTCCAAAAAGTACCTTAACTGAAGTAGGAGCTAAAAACTGTCTTTCTAAACAGCTAAGAGGATTTATAGTTCCTCATGTGCAAAAACACGAGGAGTAGTAGTTCTAACACACTCTCTTGGCGAAATCGGCAGGATTCTTACGTCTTGGCTAATACGTATGATGTCATGTGACTGCACTCGTTTGAATTCCTATGCCTTTCAATACAGCCAATGATATCGCTGGACATCGTTTCCATCCAATACCTGACAATTACTTCCTTCCTGTCATGTTTACACACTCTACTGATTGATTAGGTTTAGATAAGGGGTTTGGGTAAGGGCATAATATTAATAAGTGTGTCCTTAACGCCTCGTGAGCGGAACTTGTGCTTGCTTTTGCATTCGATTTCCGGGAATTTGCACGTGATGAGTCGTACAAGTTTATGCGAACAACATCGTGCGAGACCATACGAAATAGCCAAATCGTAAATTATGTAGATATTTGCGTTATATGAAAATGTATGTTACAGAAAAAAAAGTTCAAATAAAGCTCATATAATCCTTGACAATCAATTTTCACAGACCATTGTCTAAAAAAGAAAAGAGGACATTTTCATTGATATTCTATTCATAGGAAGTGCCTGTTATAATCTTAGTGTTGATTTTAATTGGTTTTATGGCCACATTTGTATCTGACATTTCCAAAGATCATCATCTTCTGAGAAAATACTGTCCATGGTTGTCTTCCCTTCTGTTCTGTCTATTAGTTTTTTTAGGGACTGTTGAATGATTTTAACTTCCAAACATGAATCAGAGTATTTTACCAAAGGTCCTGAGCTTTGGATTGATTTGGAGCTTTGGATTGCACAAAGGAAGCACAGAATGTGTCGGGTGCCAAATATTGTTTGTTTAACTGCTCTGTTTAAAACTGTGATGTTGGATATTATTTCAAATTCAAGATACTTAAAAAAAATAAGTATGAGTATTTGCTCATAAATCATTAAGGTATTGGGCATAAATGCTATTGGGAAATATGAATCTGTGAGTATAATAGTACAGTACATGCCTGAATGTTACAAAACATTAGCATTTCACTCCAAAGAATGACATTTTCATTACATTAATGTGAAAAAAATCTCATTGATCCTCATTACTGTAATGCAAAATATGAAATTGTAAAGTTCTTCTATAAAAATACTGTATTACAGTAATGAGACTCTATTGAGAATCACCTCTGAGAATATTGAGAATTACAAAAAAATAAAAATAAAGAGTAAAACATTGAGATGCGTTATGGAAATGAGAATGAGATTTTTTTTTCATTACTGGTGACAATTTTGGGGGGAATTTGTTTTTAAAACAATGTCACAATGTGAACATCTTAATAGTCCTAATTAAAGGAGTTTTGAATATATTTGCATAAGTAAATGTTGATTGTGATCATTTTCGTGATAATTAAGCACATTTCCCAATTCGAATGAATGTACATGCACTGTGAAAACATTTCAAATCTAAAGTTCTTATACAATAAATAAATAAAACCATATTGTTTACAGAAATGGTAATCTAATGAGAATTACCATTTAGAATGGTAAGAATTAAAAAAGAATAAAACACTCAGATGCATTACAGTAAGCAGAATGAGATTGATTTGTATGGCCAGAATGGGAAATTGTTGTCAAGAAAATAATATCAAAGCAATCTGAATGGTCTTAAAACTAGGATTAATTCTGTATGCAATATATTTTTATTTTGGAGTGAAAGATGACCTGGACATTTCTTCATTTCTTTCAAACTGTGTGTCGGGCTGGTAAAATGAGCATAAACTGTCCCGCTGGATTTTTCATGTGGCACTAGATGATAATTGTTGAAGTATTTGTTAAATAACAGTGTAAATGTTTGCCAACTATTTTTTATTATATTTTCATGTAGTGAAAATATAATAGCTGACAGAGCTCATCGAACAGATGTAAAATGTTGATAATATTTGTTATCCATTTCTCTGATGGTCTGAAGACAAATGACTAAAAAAAAATTATTTATATAAAAAATGAAGTGTAATATAAGAAAAGCTATGTTCTGATTAAAGGAATAATCAATATACATTGTTCAAGAATAATGTGTTGTACACTTTTTGTAATCAATAAATTGTATTAATTTCTGTCTGTTTTTCTAATGTCTTGGGGAAGATGCCTCTCATTGTACTTGTCATATATGTAAAAGTATGTTTCAGTGATGAATCAGTAAAATGATTTTGGCTTTGATTGTATATTTGAGTTTATTTGGTTATTTTGATACCTTTAGCGGATGCTCACTGGCACAACCATAAGATTTTATATTTTACTCAAGAAAACAATGGTGTTAAAGCATGAAATATAAAGCATTGCACTTACAGTTACTGTACCTGCCACTAGAGGGCATTGAAGTCAAGGAGTTGAAGACAGCTGCTGTACCCTACAGTACATCACACAATCCTGAAGTAAATAAATACTTTTATTATGGTGATCTTAAAAGGCTTTCTTGAAAATGTGCGTCTGTAAACGAAATAAATGATCCTTTTAATTCATAAAAACTCATATAAGAGTTTAAACATACAAGAAGCTGTTTTCATAGCGTTATTCAAAAAAAAATCCGGATTTATTTGTTAGGCTCCAGTAGATCCAAATTGTGTATGCTTCTTGCGCTGTTCGAGTCATGTAAAGAGGAAGATTTGTATCTTTGCGTCGAAAGTTCCAATTTGTTAATTGATTATGACCTATCTCGCGCGCGCACACACACGCTTACTGTTTCTGTGGCATTCATCCACTATCACGTCTTAGATTGTTATCATGGAAACTGGAGCTGGCCCTTCATGACATCATAAAGCTTGTGTTACGGAATGTCTCTCGGCAATTTTAAAGTTAGCATGAAATGCTAATTCACCGTATCTATTCTCAAAATGCATGTTATTGATATTATTGTGAATGATTCACCCATGCATATGTTTTCACAACTTCCGTTTCACGCCGACTTTAAGCGCTGTGTTCTCCAGGTTTACTTGTCTTCCGGTGAGGACTCCCTCGATACCACTCTTAGGAGAAAGTTCTGTCGGTGAATGGGGTGGAAGGTGTGCTTTACAAGGTGAGTATTTCTTCATTGAACAATTGAATAATTTACATTTTATTGAGATTATTAAATTAGTTATTATTGAATTATTATTGAGACTATTAAATTTAGGGTGTCCTCCCTGCAAGTTTATGGTGGGTGGGATGCAGAGCGGGGTGGGGCAGGACCTACGGTTCACCCTAGGGAATCGCTTGGAGATAGAAGTAAGGTTTCCTTCAAGGTGGTGGGTGGAATGCAGGGTGGGCTCAAAGTTTTTTAAGATCTAAAGTATCTAATGGTAACCAGCTCATGTTTGCACATTAGTCCTTTCGCTTTTCTCTAAAGCTGTCAATCGATTTAAATGTTTTATCAAATTCACCCTTAAATGCATTGGGTCTTTAGAGACCTGGGACCTCATTCCACCCCCTGTGCCCAAACCTTGAGGAATCTTTAGTTTTCCTCAATCTATCTCTTATCAATAGTGTAACAAACAAACAAGAAATATGAAACACTGAAGTAAACTATAGCAAGTGTAACACATGAACAGTATAATATGACTTTTGTCATTTGGGTGTACTACAGAAATAATGTAAGTTCTTCATCTATTTACACTCAATAAGTGCTTGAGAATATATATGTGTTACATATATGTAACTTAGGTGTAGCTGATGTGTATATAATGTGGAGATTATGTGTAGCTCAATATGAGTTCCCCGTCTGTTGCTCACTTCGACGCCGTGTCGAAGAAGCGACACTAGGGGTCTCTCTTGAGCGCCAAAAGATGCCTCTGATCTATGAAAAAAGGCCAATGAGAGTTGGCGAACAGTATTTGCATACCCCGCCCCCGGACATACGGGTATAAAGGCGAGGGAAATACGCTCGTTCATTCAGTAATTTTCTTCGGAGCCGATGGTCGTGTGTATGCAGCCAGCTGCGAATGACACAACTGATCCTGCTTCTATCCTCTGACGCTCTGCTTTCCTGTTGGATCTACGGCACACTCCAGCGGCTTTTCTCTTCACTGCACGGCGTGCAGCTTTGCCCCTGGGCACTTCGACAGCGCAAAGTTGGAAAGAGTTGAAAGAGTGATTTTCTCTGTAAAAGAGTTTATTTCTCTGAAAGAGCATTATACAGCGGCGTTGAACGTCCTTTTCAGGACGTGTCTTTATAAAGATGTCATTTCCGCCCCTGTGTAGTTTCTGGATGCGGTGATTTCTCCCCACCTCTCACGGTCATAAAAGCTGTCTTGCATGCCTGGGCTGCGATCACACGCAGGCAGCGTTTTATGAATGGTCCACGTTCTCAGTGCGAGAACATAGCCATGGCAAAATTGCGGTCGCGCGGCTTTCTTTTGTAATGAGAGAAAGCCACTTCAGCCGCCCCCCCGCGCCTCGCCTCCTTCCTACGGGATTGACAGAGGCGCCGCGGGCGATGAAGGCGATTTGGGGACTATGACGGGCTCTGTTCGCCGGGTAAACCCCCTCGAACCACCCGCCTCCCTGGCACGCTTGTTTGCTTCCGTCTGAGCCCGGGATGAGCGATTCTCTCCAATGGTTCATCTTCCCAGTGCGAGAACATGGCCGTTATAGCATTGCAGTCATGCAGCTTTCTTTTGTAATGAGAGAAAGCCACTTCAGCCGCCCCCCGCGCTTCGCCTCCTTCCTACGGGATTGACGGAGGCGCCGCGGGCGATGAAGGCGATTTGGGGACAATGATGGGCTCTGTTCGTCGGGTAAACCCCCTCGAACCGCCCGCCTCCCCGGCACGCTTGCTTGCTTCAGATGACATCACCGCTGCATCGGAGAGCATTACAGTGGCGTCGGATGCTGATCACTCGCCTGGGCCGCCACCTTCGGGTCTGCCGCCCAGCCTGGAGCCTGACGCACAGAGACCCGCTATGCTTTCCCGGGCTACTTGATCGGTCCCGCGGGCATGTGCGCCGCTCACAAAACCTTAACCCAGGCCCAGCTCTCAGCCCCAGCACCGAGCACTCCGCAGGAAGCAGACGCCCCCGTCTCACGGACCCCCTCGAGGACCCGGAAGGCTCCCAGGTTGTCCATAGACGCTCAACCCAGGGACCAAGATGTTAGCTCCGGAGGTGGTAAGACCGCTCCGTCCCTGGTGGAGGGCCGAGAGGAGAATTTTCTTGTTGAATTAGTTTTCACATTCTCATATTCTCTGTAACGAGACAGGGGACTCATATTGAGCTACACATAATCTCCACATTATATACACATCAGCTACACCTAAGTTACATATACGTAACACATATATATTCTCAGGCACTTATTGAGTGTAAAGTCCTTTTGTCTCTGGGTCACCTGGCCCACAAATGCCATTCTCACGGCACTCTGCCGCCAGATCTCAACAGTCCCGGCATCCTGGACGCGGACCACCTGCCTCCAGCCCCCACGACTGTTCCCCGGCCGGCCGGTTCCGACGAGTCTAGAGGACGCCTACCAAAAACTGGACCTCCTCCTGCTCAGTCGCTAACCCGCCTCCTGCCGGGTGTGCGGAGCAAGGTAAGTGCTTTGAGTCTTTTCTCAGCACCCCAGCCGCGGGTCGCACTGTCGCCGCCCAACGCTGCCCTACCTGCTCCGCACCGCTGCGAAGCCCCGCCGGGTATGTCAAAAGAGTCGTCCCCTTGGTGCCCCTAGCACAGAGTCGGACACGTGGCTCTCACTTTCCATCTCGCTAGCTGGCCCGGACCAATCCGACTCAGTTACGCAATTCAGTTTACCAGGCTTCTGCCAACCCCGCAGTACACAGCGTACATGCCAGGTCCCTGTGCGCAGAAATCGCTACACTCTTATTCAAAGATGAGATAGAGCCTGTCCCTCCAACCGAGATGAAGAAGGGTCTCTACAGCCCTCACTTCATCATACCCAAGAAAGGCGGCGGCTTACGACCAATCTTGGACTTGTGAGTTCTCAACTAAGAGTTGCACAAACTCCCGTTCAAAATGCTCACACTTAACCTGCGTCCGGCATCTAGATTGGTCCGCAGCGGTAGACCTGAGGGACGTGTACTCCCACGTCTCAATTTTGCCTCGACACCGCCCCTTTCTGCGGCTTGTGTTCGATGGCCAGGCGTATCAGTACAAGTCCTCCCCTTCGGCGTGTCTCTATCCCCTCGCGTCTTCACGGAAGTCGCAGAGGCAGCTCTTGCCCTGCTCCGAGAAGCCGGCATCCGCATACTCAAGTACCTATGCACTCGCAGAGACCTGGTGCTCAAGCACCTCAGCCGTTTGGGGCTTCAGGTCAACTGTGAAAAGAGTAAGCTTACTCCAGTTCAGAGCATCTCTTTTCTCAGCATGGAGTTTGACTCAGTCTTAATGTTTGCATGTCTCCTCAACGAGCGTGCGCAGTCAGTGTTGAGGTGCCTCGCCGCTTTCAGGCCGGGCACAACGGTCCCCTTAAAACTTTCCCAGAGGCTCCTGGGGTATATGGCATCCTCCGCGGCGGACGCGCCGCTGGGGTTGATGCATATGAGACCGCTTCAGCACTGGCTTCAGACTCGAGTCCTGAGACGAGCATGGCGCCACGGCATGCACCGTGTGACAATCACCCCCGCCTGCCGCCAAACATCCAAACCCTGGACAGACCTCTGTTTCTTACGGGCTGGAGTACCCTTACAGCAGGTGTCCCGACACATCCTGGTCACTACCGACGCCTCCAGATCGGGTTGGGGTGCCGTATGCAACGGGCACGCAGCCCCAGGCCGTTGGAGGGCCCAGCTGTGTTGGCACATCAACTGCCTCGAGTTGCTGACCGTCCTTCTGGCCCTGCGGAAGTTTCTCCCGTTAGTTCGAGACGAACATATCCTGGTCAGGTAAAAGGACAGCACCGCTGCGGTGGCGTACATAAATTGCCAAGGCGGCGTACGCTCTCGCCACGTGTCACAACTCGCCCGTCGTCTCCTCCATTGGAGCCAGCAGCGACTCACATCCCCGGCAACCTCAATGTGATAATGGACGCGCTGTCACGACAACACTTGCCTGGTGGAGAGTGGAGGCTTCATCCCCACTCGGTTCAGCTGATCTGGGGACGGTTCGGCAAGGCCCAGGTAGACCTGTTTGCCTCCCGAGAGACCTCCCACTGCCCGCTCAGGTACGCCCGCTCAGAGGCCCCCCTCGGGGCAGATGCACTGGTGCACAGCTGCCCAGTGGGGCTGCGCATTTCCCCCAGTGAGCCTTCTTGCACAGGTGCTGTGCAAGGTCAGGGAGGACGAGGATCAAGTCACTCTTGTGGCTCTCTACTGGCCCACCCGGGCCCGGTTCTCAGACCTCGTACTCCTCGCTACAGCCCCTCCCTGGCGAATTCCCCTGAGGAAAGACCTTCTTTCTCGGGGACAGGGCACGCTCTGGCATCCTTATCCAGACCTCTGGAACCTCCATGTCTAGTCCCTGGACGGGACACGGAAGATCTAGCTGGTCTACCACCACGGTCGTAGCCACGATCAAGCAAGCCAGAGCCCCTTCTACCAGGCAACTCTACGCCCTGAAATGGCGTCTGTTCATGAATTGGTGTTCTTCCTGGGCAGAAGACCCACAGAGGTGCGCAGTTAGGTCAGTGCTCCTGTTCCTACAGGAGGGGTTGGAGGGGAGGCTGTCCCTGTCCACCTTGAAGGGGTATGTCGCTGCTAGCGCAGCTCACCACGACCCAGTAGACGGCAAGTCCCTGGGTAAGCACGACTTAATCGTCAGGTTCCTAAGAGGTGCACGGAGGCTAAATCCCTCCCGGCCAAACCTGTTCCCCTCCTGGGATCTCTCGGTGGTCCTCACCGGTCTTCAGAGATCCCCCTCCGAGCCGCTAGAATCAGTTGGCTCAGGGCCCTCTCTTCAAAAAGACGCCCCTGCTGATTGCGCTCACTTCCATCAAGAGGGTCGGGGACCTGCAAGCGTTCTCTACTAACGACACTTGCCTGGAGTTCGGTCCGGCAGACACATATGTGAGCCTAAGACCTCGACCGGGCTATGTGCCCAAGGTTCCTACCACGCCCTTCAGAAGATCAGGTAGTGAACCTGCAAGCGCTGCCCCGGGAGGAGGCAGACCCAGCCCTCTCATTACTGTGTCTGGTACGTGCTTTGTGTGCCTACCTGGAACGCACCCAGAGCTTCAGACGCTCTGAGCAGCTCTTTGTCTGCTTTGGGCGACAGCAGAAAGGGAATGCTGTCTCCAAACAGAGGCTGTCCCACTGGGTAGTGGACGCCATTCAGTTGGCCTATCACACCCAGGCCGTGCCCCCCCCCCTAAAAGCAGGTCCGAGCCCACTCCACCAGGAGTGCGGCGTCCTCTGGGCACTGGCTAGGGGCACCTCCCTAGCAGACATCTGCAGAGCTGCGGGCTGGGCAACACCTAACACCTTTGTGAGATCTTACAATCTCAGGGTTGAGTCAGTCTTGTCCCGTGTTTTCTCAGGTCCGAGTCTGTAGAACTCGGTACACGTCCACGGTCTGACCGGGTGAATCGCTTGCGTCCAGCGCCCTTTCCCTCTGTCGAGGTAGAACAGTGCGCCTTCTTCCCAGGAGACCCCTTTTAGGCTCCTGGTCGATTACTCCCTAACCCATTTGGGTCCACAACAGTTCAGCGTCGAAGTGAGCGACTGACGGGGAACGTCTCGGTTACGTATGTAACCTCCGTTCCCTGATGGAGGGAACGAGACTTCGTGTCTTCCCGGCCATGTCGCTGAGCCGAGCCGCTGAGGTGCCCAGAATTTCCCTCGCCTTTATACCCGTATGTCCGGGGGCGGGGTATGCAAATACTGTTCGCCAACTCTCATTGGCCTTTTTTCATAGATCTGAGGCATCTTTCGGCGCTCAAGAGAGACCCCTAGTGTCGCTTCTTCGACACGACGTCTCGTTCCCTCCATCAGGGATCGGGTTATATACGTAACCGAGACGTTTCATCTAATACAATTTCTGTGTGAAAACAATAAATAATGTTCTAGATTTTTCCTAATTTGTTGCTTTATCTCTTTCATTTATGAAAAATAAAACATCAAAATATATTTTATTTTATTATTTTCTAATTGTCTTGAAAATTTTATGAACATTTGACACTATCTGGGCATTATTTGGACAATTATATACAATGAATCATTAGTAATATATATATATATATATATATATATATATATATATATATATATACACACTGTTCTCACTGGACACGTTTAAATCTTTCTGCATATATATTAAACCACTGGATTCGAATGGATTACTTTTATGCTGCCTTCGTGTGATTTTTGGAACTTTCACTTGCATTGAAAGGACCTACAGGGCTGAAAAATCTTCTAAAAATCTTAATTTTTGTTCAGCAGAAGAAAGAAATCAATGAACATTTGGGATGGCATGAGGGTGGGTAAATGATGAATTTTAATTTTTGGGTGAAGTATCCCTTTAAATGGTGATCTGTTGCATTCCACTAAATCAGGGGTTGGAACCTGCAGCTCTTAGTTAAAAATCAAGTGGCTTGCCAGATGTCTCACCATTCACCAACACATGATCATTTAAAACTTTCTAGAGATACATTTCCTGCTGATGTACAAGCCACTGTGGATGGCGACTTCTAACATGGCTCAGAGTTATATATGACAATAAATTAGACACAAAGTCGTGCTTTGAAGAACATTTTTGATTATATTTTTAAGAACCAAATGCAGGTATTTCATCCATGGGTAATTTTGTTCATCTTCCCGCAACAGGCGGGTGACCTGTAAGACGTCTCGGAGTGACACATGATGTTAGACACAAGACACGTGCTTGAAGAAACTTTTATTATATAAAAACAGACAAAGAGAACAATCACTGCTCATGTCTGATTCGCTGTTTGTTCAGAGGCGTGCAGTGGGACCCTGTCTCATAGAACACGTGCTTGTAAAGAGTTATCACTCCTTTTTCTCTGTTTAATTCGTTTGAAACTGTTTGCAAGAATAATATCGTCTGTGAGAATGCTGCAAATGATCTCCAATCATCTCAGGAGGTGCTGTGAGTTTAGTTCACTGTATTTCCACTGAGCAGTTTACTCTTATGCATTGTGAACGCAACTCTGCAGGTTCAGTAATATATATACACTTGTGGCCAAAAGTTTGGAATTATGTACAGATTTTGGTAATTGGTACTTTTATTCATTAAAGTAGCATTCAAGTGATCACAATGAATGTATTGTCAGAACATTAAGAATGTGAAAAACTATTACAATTTGAACTTGAACTACTTCAAAGAGTTCTCATCAAAAAGCCTACACGCTAGGGCTGGGCGATAAAACGATATCGATATACATCACGATAAAGAAAATCCACGATAAGCTTTTTAGGAATTTTTGATATTTACTGCATGTCGCTAAAACACAAGCAGTTCGGCTTTCTCAGGCTGCGTTTCTATTGGGGCGGACGAAATCCGCTCAAAGGCACTCACAGCACTAGGAGAGAGCTTGCTCTGCACCGCTGCCAATACTACGATCCACCTTGCGAGCATGACGCTCGGCTTTCATAGGAATTAATTGAAAACATAAATTTTCTCTCGGGACACCCCTCAACCCACATTCAGCATCATTCCACAGTCACAAGGGCTTCTATGCTCCATACTTGAGTATCTGAATCTAAAGAAATATAATATAATTTTGGCCATATCGCCCAGCCCTACTCAGCAATGACAGCTTTGCATTCCAAACGTCAGTTTGTCCAAATATTTCCTGTAGCACTTCTCACCTTACAGTCTAGCTGATCCCACAAAAGCTTAATGGGGTTATGATCCATAACACTCCAATTATCTGTTGTCCCATGTCTGTTTCTTTGCCCACTCGAACATTTTCTCTTTTTTTTTTCTGTTTCAAAAGTGACTTTTTCTTTGCAATTCTTCCCATAAGGCTGCACCCCTGAGTCTTCTCTTTACTGTTGTAAACTGGTGTTGAGCGTGTAGAATTCAATGAAGCTGTCAGCTGAGGACATGTGAGACATCTATTTCTCAAACTAGAGACTCTGATGTACTTATCCTCTTGTTTAGTTGTACATCTGGCCTTCCACATCTCTTTCTGTTAAGGTGGTAAGTTTCATTTAACGAATCAAACAGCTTTCAACTGTGTTTGATATAATGATCAAGTGATTTTCTAGTACCAAATGATCAATTTATCATGATTACTCAAGGATAAGGTGTTGGAGTGATGCTGCTGTCTAGATTTGATCCAAAATGACTTTTTTCAAATAGTGATTGTGCTGTTTTTTACATCAGTAATGTCCTGAATATACTTTGTGAACAGTTGAATACCACTTTGGTGATTTAAAGTACCAATTTCCTTCCGAAACTGCAAAATATTGAACATTATTCCAAACTTTTGGCTGCCAGTATATATCTTTCTATTAAAGAATCAAAGACGAAAGTGATTAAATCATAAAGTAATACAAGACATCTTGAACCTAAAGTTGAGTTCTATTTGTTTTCGTTAGGCAGCATAAGCTGTTTTACCAAAACACAATGCAAACACATTCGATAAGAACACAGCATTATTTTGGGAACACAAGGGAATTTATTAGGCTTATTTATTATTATTATTATCTTTAAATTTAGAATTGTCTTTTTGTAGGCTATTAGTAACCTTTCACCTGTTGTCATTGACGGATGCTTGTTTGATGACAAATGGGGCTGTTGGAGATGGTAAATATTTGGATTTGGGGGAGGTGGTTATATAAGATTTTTTTTGCCCTTTTTTCAATTACTTTTTCGTTTTATTTAAAGTGCTATTTGAATTTTGAAAAGTCTTAAGTTTTAAATTTTTCAATTAATTAATTAAATTTTTAAAGCAAAATCAATAAAGAAAACCCTCACTGACCCTCGGGAGGGGTGTTGACAATATTTTTTTAAGGTGACAATCGTTAAAATATTTTTTACATATCGCCCAGCCCTATAGGGAAGTTAACTTTTCATGATCAAATGTAAAATTAAGTAATTTTTTTGGAGACCCACACAAACACATGTAATCAATTCCATATTGCAACATGTCACTTTTAATTGTTGCATATTTGATTGTTTTTGGGATTTTTAAGTAAACTCTGGGCATAATAAACATTTAATTTTATTGAAAACTTATTTTTTGCTATGGCTCTGTCAAAAAAAAATGCATCAACCAAAAATGTTTACATTTTAAAAGTGAAAAAAGGTTCTTGACCCCTGTACAAACATTATATGCCCTAAACTGTGAATAAAATAACTTTTTATTATTATATTTAACTTAATGTGTATACATTTATAGCTCAGCTCAAGTTTTTTATCTATTTTTTTTTGTTACTTGTGAACGTTCAAAATTCACATTTTTCACCATGAGGCCTGAAGTACAAGGGTTGTAACCAGCACTGATATTGGAGTACCACAACCACCGGATGTTAAAAGACCTAATGAAATACTTTCAGGAACAGAAAATCTTGCAACCAGAAGTTTTTTTCCCATTCATTTTCTTCCATAGGGATTTCATAAAATCCATAATTGAAGAGTTCTAAACCATTAATCCAAACCAACCTCTGACGTGAATCACAACAGTACAAACTGATTAGAAGGAAAAAGTATTTGAAAATCAGACAAAAGACAAAGGTACAAGAACTTAACTTAACGCCTTTCATGGGAGAATGCACCACAATCTCATGAAGCATTCGACTATCGATACTATTCATTTAAAGTTGATGATTATACATATAGAATCAATATATTTTAAGTATATTGCAAAATATTCATATAGATACAAATGTATACTTTTAAGAATTTTGAGAGTGTTGGAAGACTATTGCTGCAGTTTGTTGATAGATGAATCTTTCTCTTCAGGATCTGAAATTGCACTATAAAACATGATTTTTGAAAATGAAGTTTAAATAACGTGGACTGATGACTTTAACAGAAACATATACCATAGATTCTTGTCCCTTTAATATATCATCAAAATCATGATTAGATTAGCAAAATCATCAGACAGTTGTTACGTCCTAAGGGACGTATATTATATATCATTATGATGGTGATATGTTTAATGTGGTTTATTGTGTATTGTGTCTCCCTGTGTTTTTCTCTATCACTTTTGCTCTCCATTTAAGCAGGATAATGAGGCCCACCTGTTACTCATCACCCATGATTGGCTCAGCACAGGAATGGAGGGTATAAGAGGCCCACAACTCTCTTCAACACAGAGAGAGAGACACTGAGAATATTGTCTCCTGCAATAGGGACTCTAGCGCTTGGTCCCAGTGTTTTTTTTTTTCAGTTGTGTACAAATGTGAGTAAGACAACAGTCTTGTCAGTTGTCTTTAAACAGAGTTGTCTAACGGAATTGTCATTTCTAGTTGTTTATATTGTGGGTCTATTTAGTAGGGAGGTGGACGCCATTTACTTTGAAGTATTGTTTTCTCTTGGTTATTGTTTAGAGAGGGATTTAGGGAAGTGATTTGTATTTTCTTTTCTTTTTCCTTTTTGATAGGTAAGTTACACTCTAAACCCTTTTAAGGAAAGATGTCTTTTGTTTGTTATTTTGGCCTGCTCCACTCCTGAAGTCTTCCGTTTATCCCCACTGTTTTCTTTAATAAACTTGTTATATTTTTACTATATCACATGTTGTTGTGATCTGTGATTACTCTGGGACCTGGAGACAGGATCACTTCTGCACTCTCTCCAAAACATATGTTACACACCTTCCCATACCCCTAGACCAAGGAGGGTGTGCCGTATCACAGTGGCAGGTGGTATTAATTATTATCCTGGCACTTATTATTAAACAAACATTTGTACATGTCCCCTGCACACCAGATGTCATCAATATTTTTTGTCTATTTTTAATTTTTCTAAGCAAAAGCTGTCATAGTTTGTTGGTTCTTTTAATTTTCAATAGGGGAGTAATAGTCATATGTTTTTGTATGAGCCAACTTTTTAAAATTTTACAATCTCGTTACTATTACTACGAATTGACATGAGACCGTGTTGGAGATAACACTGTCTGTCAATTAATTATCAATATATTTACCTATTCATTTAATTACAATAATATAGCAACACTAGGAGCACTAAACAGAAATTAGTTCAGAGATGAGTGGCAACACTTAAATAAAATGTGTCACCCTGCTTGTAAAATTCTCCTGATAGGAATAATTTTTGAATTTTGATTACAAATACACTACCTCCATCATCAGTCGGATGATATTTTTTCATCACTCTGTTTTGGCTGACCTGACCTTCTGTCGATTTTGACAGGGCAGTTTGTAAATGGTGAGGAACATAATGATTCCCTGTGATGTTCATATCCATCAGGATCCAACAGAGAGGGGGGAGGCCATGAAGAGAGGTCGAGGGATATGGGGAAAGAGATAAAGGACATGCCACGGAGGGTTTGGTGGTCTCTGGAAAGCAATAACTGAAGCACAAATTGAAGCCGAGCTGTTGAGTGATGCGGCCATCATCTTCTATGTGGCAGAGGTGACCTGCTATTGCATTAGGGCTCATATCACAGTCATTTGACACCTTATGATCTGCCCATATTTTATGAGTAAATGTTAAAAGTGGCAACAACATCACAGGGATGTGACCTTAAGCAATCACTCTCTCAACACTCACTCCTGCCTCCTCGCTGGATACAATATCATTCCGAATTCAGAGAGCGGAGCTTATACAAACCGTTCAGATGCATTAAAATGTTTGATAAAAGTCAAACCCTCTGTGATAATAAATACCATGGTGGCTTATATATAACCTAAGGAACACCTTATACCTACATATTCATGCGATTATCTAATCAGCCAATCATGTGGCAGCAGTGCAATCCATAACATCATGCAGATATGGGTCAGAAGCTTCAGTTAATATTCACACCAACCATCAGAATGGTAAAAAAATGTGATCTCAGTGATTTTGACCGTGGCATTTGGGATTGTTGGTGCCAGACGGGCTGGTTTGAGTATTTCTGTAACTGCTGATCTCCTGGGATTTTAAGCACAAAAGTCTCTAGAGCGTACCCAAAATAGTGCCAAACACAAAAAAACCCCAATGAGTGGCAGTTCTGCAGTCGGACTGGTTCAAGCTGACCGAAAGGCTATGGTAACTCGGATAACTACTCTGTACAATTGTAGTGAGCAGAATAGCATCTCAGAATGTACAACATGTCAAACCTTGAGGCAAATTTGTTAAAACAGTAGAAGACCATGTCGGGTTCCACTTCTGTCAGCCAAGAACAGAAGGCTGAGGCTACAGGGGGCACAGGCTCACCAAAACTGGACAGTTAAAGACTGGAAAAACAGACTTGTCTTATGAATCTCGATTTCTGCTGAGGTACACAGATGCACACCCGACGTGATCTTTTACTGTTGTAGCCCATCTGCCTCAAGGTTTGACATGTTGTGCATTCTGAGATGCTATTCTGCTCACTACAATTGTACAGAGGGATTCTCTGAGTTACCGTAGCCTTTCTATCAGCCCAAACCAGACTGGCTCTGTTGACCTCTCTCATCAACAAGGTGTTTCTGTCCGCAGAAATGCCACTCACTGAATATTTATTTGTTTTTGGCACATTCTGAGTAAACTCTAGAGACTGCTGTGTGTGAAAATCCCAGGAGATCAACAGTTACAGAAATACTCAAACCAGCTCATCTGGCACCAAACATCATGCCACAGTTGACAGCACCGAGACCACATTTTCCCCCATTCTGATGGTTGGTGTGAATATTAACTGAAGCTTCTGACCTGTTTCTGCATGATTTAATGGATTGTACTGCTGCCACACTATTGGTTGATTAGATAATCTCACAAATAAGTAGGTGTACAGGTGTTCCTAATAAAGTGGTTGGTGAATGTATAATGCATTTAGAAGTTAATTAACATTTACAAAGAAATCATTAAAAGTAATTTACAGATGCATTATAAATCAGTGATATGTGGTTATAACACAAATAAAAATTATTATGCAAATGATGTAATACTATATGGCCAAATAGTGATCCATTTGACCTCACATGTTGCCTAAATAACATAAATGCCTAATAACACGTATTCAACATTAATAAAAATGTATATTAATTTAATGTGGACGCTTAAAAAGTATTTATTAAGGATTTGCTAATATTAGAAACCTATTTACATAAAGTTCAGTATGGTTTTTTTGTCATTAGGCTATATTATGATATATGCTGTAAATGAGCCTGAAGACCTAAAACAGTGATTTTGCAGAGGATTTTAGGTAATTATGACTAAACACCACTCACAGTAGCATCATACTTTTGACATCAATGTGACAAGAAAAGTGACAACACAAGTGAGTCGAGACATTACAGTAAATAATATATTAACAATGGCTTGGTTTAAAGTGACATTGCAGGGGCATAACAATATTGAGAGTATCAAAGTGAAGGCAAACTTCAAAAAGGAGGGAGTATAACATGAAAATGTACTTATGTGAGGCTAGTTGTGTAATCAGTTGAAGTATGTTGTCCGCTGTGGTAGATACTGCTAAATTTACTATCAAAAGGAATTCTAGTTGGTAGAACCCCATATAGAATGTGTTTGAATTCGAAAAACATAAAACAAATCTGGACTTTTGAAATTATATTGAGATAGAACTGATGAAAGACATCTAAAAGGCCCAAACCAGAGAGCAGAAAACTAAAGCTACTATGTTGTTGCCCATTTAAAGGACTGTAGTTTTTGTGGAGATTCAGAGTCTGTGATGTAAAATTGTGTTTATTAAATTCCAGGTTTAGAGCTTGCTAAGTTCTTTGCATCAAAGAAAGCTTAAAATCTATTGTGAGGTCATCAATCTTACATTATTAAAGTTAAGTGAAGTTCTGAGAACCACAAAGGACAATTTATACTCGTTCCTATGTTTGAAAAAACAGAAATCACAGTTACAGAGATACACTTACAATGGAGTTCTATAAGGGAAAGCCATTACTCTAGGATAAACGTTAAGATACACACAAAAATATAGTTTTAAGCCACAAGAATTGTGCACTGTTAATTTGACAAAAATAGGTCTAAAGTTCTTCTGCTAAAATCGGTCTTTACATACCAAAAGTTGAATCGCTGCCACCAGTGGTCGAAGAAGACAAGGTTGAACATATGGTCATGTGTGAGCTCCAGTTTTGGGTGAAGTGTCCACATGGTGTCTGTAAAGGGGTTCGGATGACTGACGAGGAGGGAGGACACAGAGGCAGGGGCGTAACTCAAAAGGTAAAGCCTCTAATTAATATTTGGGCGAAAAGGTGAACACAAACTCTTTCTTAGAGGCAATCTTGCTAGGGCTCTCTCTCATAGCCAACACTGGACTGGCATTTCCCCTGACTAGCGGTGCTGTGGCTCATTTATGCCGCTCTCCCCGTGCTCACTGAAATTAGAGACAGGCGTTAGACATAATTTAGCTCAGGTGCAAGCGCCCTTTCCGCTTTCCCTCTCCGGACGGGCGCTTGACCACGCCCCCGCTGCCACAGTTTCACGAAAGCAAATTGTATTTTAAGCCATAAATACAGGCGCAGGAATGCATATATAATTAATATTACTCACTAACCAGTGGAGTAAAAAAGTAATTTCATAGCAAAAATACAAACTCCATATCGCGCTTACCATTGTTTATGCGAACATGATTACTTCCTGATTTCCATGGGACTAGAACCCATGTCTCGGAAGTCTCGCACAATGTCTCGCACACTATCAGTATTACCAAATAGAAAGATGAGCACAATTGAAAATTATTGATGTAATTGTCAGTACTCGGCATAATGGTGTCAATTTCATGGTCCATAAACATTTGGAAGCAACATGTCGATTTCCCATGTGATCATGTTGTAACATGGCTCGTGTGATAAAAACTACTAACATTTTTTGTGGAACAACAAAAAGACAAATTTAAGCCTATAGACTGGCAGAAGAAACACGATGTTAAATAATCTAATACCAAATGCTATTATCCTGTAATGTGTCTGTGTTTGTTTTGTTTACTGAAATAGCCTTATATACTTTGATAACTGAGGTACTTTGATAATCTAGATTAGTTAACATCAAAATACTGCGCATTCATACTTCCCCCTTACTAGATACATTATAAAAAAGCTCACGAAAACAAGCATGTTAGCATAGTTTTTGCTAATATTTTTATAATTATATTCTCTAATATAACACTCTCTTTCTTCGTATTCTCTCTCAGACAGTTTATGAAGGGTATGTAGGGATAGTTAGTAAACAAATCTTCCACAATTGGTTTATTATCCCACTGTCACCTCATGGCATGCGTTGAAGGTTACTTCTGAATAAATTAATCATATTCTGACACCAGTTTTCAGAATTAATTCCACTGTTGACTTTCACATTCTCTGTGGCGGCGTTAAGCTGACGCTGTCTGCATTGTCAATTGCTAATGAGCTAGCATACTGTTTCCCCATCATGCATGCTGCACTATTGCACACAGGGTAATGGCTGCCTGTTTTTAATGATCTTGTGTGCCATACACATTGCTGGCAAGGGACTACTAGGCGCTAATCGACAGATGTTTAAGTAAAAAAGAAATAAAAGGCACAGCTGTTAGCAGAGTTGAGCTGAAAGAGCTGCTTACTTTCTCTCAGACATCTTCTGGCCTCAAGTGTAAAGCTAGAGTGAGGTAGATTAATTGTAGTTTTGTATTTGGTAGAGGTGGGAGTCTGCAGGGACCTAGGGGGATATAGGGAGTGTCCACTTGAGCATTTTGTTGCTGTCACCCAAACAGAGGTTTTATTATTTGTTTGTAATGTTGAAATGTGTCAGAGGAAACAGGAGGAGTTTGTCAATGAAATCTTTCTGGAGGCAGACCAGTATCACAGCATTACAGAATGGCAGATGTCAGACTTAAGCAAAGGGTCAGAGAACTGCTAGAATTGCTTTTGTTTCTGCCAGATGCTACCCAGTGGCCTCTGATGCAACTTTAGAGGAGAAAATTATTTTATCGAATGGCTATGTAAACTGATGCATGTTAGACCAGAGGATCAATAGGAAACAACCTAGTCTCAGCCTCAAGTGGCACCAGACTGATCTCACTATGAATTCTGCAACAGTAGTTTGCAAGTTCTTTAGCTAAAATTGATCTGTGCATATGGAAAGCACTGCCCCAAGTTGCTGAAGAAAGAAATGTTGTTGAATGTTTGGGCATGTGTGAGCTCCAGTTTCAGAGTGAAATGTCCACAGAGGTGCACCAAAAGCGAGTTAAATGTTCTTTCAAACGGATTCCGTTTTTAAGGTGCTCTATCAAGTTCTAAATCAACAAAGCCTATCTACGTCCTTAACCTAAACCTTAAACCTAAACCTAACCGATAGTGCCAGAAAAAGAAAATGTGAGAAGAAAAGTGCAACTGCTGAAGCAACTACATAATTTTGTGATTCTTCTATGTTTTTTTACCTATGTGGACCGCACACAGAGCTTTATGTGCTCTGAGCAGCTCTTTTTCTGCTTTGGGAGACAGCGGAAAGGGAACACTGTCTCCAAACAGAGGCTTTCCACTGGGTGGTGGATGCCATTTCAATGGCTTATCGCACCCAGGCCGTGCCCCCCCCACGGGTCCACTCAACAAGGAGTATTGCGTCCTCGTGGGGACTGGCTAGAGTCACCTCCCTAGCAGACATACGTAGAGCAGCGGGTTGGGCAATACCTAATACCTTTGCAAGATTTTACTATCTCAGGGTTGAGTCACTCTCGTCCTGTGTTTTCTCAGGTCCGAGCCGGTAGGACTTGGTAACATGCTGACGATCTGCCCGGGTGAATCACTTGCACCTGGCGCCCTTTCCCTCAGCCGAGGTAAAACAGTGTGCCTTCTCTCCCAGGAGATCCCACCCACCCGGGTCCATGGTTGATTCCTCCCTAGCCATTTTGGGTCCACAGTTCAGCGGAGGAACTTGCCGACCCAGTCCACTACGGGTACTATAATCTACCCTGTACTGGAATAGCTGCTCCACAGATCAGGACTCCTACTCGGACTCCCCCGTGTGTATTTTCCGCAATACGGTCCCCTCACAAAGTGGACCCGTGTCTCTCTTAGGCAGTTTTTACTGCCCTCCGGTCGCTATGCTGTAGCAACTCCCCCCTCCTCGAGGTTGGATCGACCACTGTGCCACGTTCCATATGTTGCCTAAAAAACTCATGTGATGAATTCGCCACCTTTACCTCCCCTTTTGGGCAGGTGTGGCCTCCGCAGGGTCTTTTCCTCCTGAAAGAATAGGAAACTGGGTAAGACCCCCTTCCCTTGATGCGATGTAATGGCCCCGCTGTTCTTGCTCTATGCTGAGAAACATAGAGAGAAAAGAGGCCCAGCCAGGCTTGGCCCGTTCCCAGGATGGCAAGCGTCACCTTGTTCCCCTCTAGGGTAACCAGAAGGATTCCGACGATTTTTTGGGGGCATTGGGAAAGGGTACGTGCAGTCTGAAACACAGTTGGTCGCCTTTGCATGTGAAATACCTGCCCGCTCCTGTGTCAGCAGTACACGTACACGGCTCAGCGCATGGCGTGATTTGAAGTGGACCCCTAATGTCGCTTCTTCAACACAACGTCGAAGTGAGCGACAGACGGGGAATGTCTCGGTTACGTATGTAACCTCCGTTCCCTGATGGAGGGAACGAGACGTTGTGTCCTCCCGGCCACGTCGCTGAGCCGAGCCACTGCAGTGGCCGGATCATTTCCAGCTCCTCAGAAAAATCCTGAATGGACTTGACGTATTTCCCCGCTTTTATACCCGTATGTCTGGGCCGGGGTATGAAAATACTGTCTGCCAACTTCTCATTGGCCTTTTTTCATAGACCAGAGGCATATTCGGCACTCAATAGAGACCCCTAGTGTCGCTTCTTTGACACGACGTCTCGATCCCTCCATAAGGGAACGGAGGTTACATACGTAACCGAGACATTTTCATTTCAGTTTTAGTTAATGAAAATAACATTTGCCCAGAGTTACATATACCACAGGCCTTCACAGCTACTTCACTGCTAAAATGTATTTGTATTGCTGGCGAGAGCTTTTAAGTTGGACATCTGATTGGAAAGGGAGCTGCTTCTCTGAAGGGGTGAATCACTTTGGATGTGTTTATCCTCTACTCTCACTGTGGTTGTTCTTTATGTGATGCTGAAAACCCCCTCCTGTGCAAATGTGTGCTTCCCATGGTGACAAAAAGCAGTAAAAAAGCACTTTAAGCTTTTCTAAAAAAAAAGATCGGCCAACAGCTGAGACATTTGAGAGACTTTTTTGTTTCGCTCATCACTAACGAGTGGACCGTCTGCACCTTGTTTATTGACTACGGCGAGGTTTTGCACACGCCATTTATTTTTTCACAATTCGAAAGTCAAGTGAACATATGATACTGCTATATATATATATATATATATATATATATATATAGAGAGAGAGAGAGAGAGAGAGAGAGAGAGAGAGAGAGAGAGAGAGAGAGCGAGAGAGAGAGAGAAAGTCTTGACTTTTCACATCTTTTTATTTTCAAATGATTAAAAATGAATATACATCCTTAAATTATATGCTTTCAAGACAATACAATATATACACATACACGTATATACAAAAAATTTAATAAATAAATAATATATATATATATATATATATATATATATATATATATATAATTTTTTTTTCTTATCATTATGATATTATGATCCTTCTTTTTTCATTGGTTTACTCCCCATATAATTATAAAGATATCCAGGTCTTCCACTATATGATAAAAAGCTAATTCCAAGGTGTGCTCTGTGTCTCTTTGTAGCTATTCCACCATGCACAGTCCTCCACTGGTCTCCAGACCTTTTCTCTTCATCAAGTGTTTCCAAAGCAATTTAAAAATCCAGAGGTAAAAATTCCTGAAAACTTTTCAACAGTCTCTGTGTAAGGTGGATTGATCTAAAACCAAGTTTAGCAGCCAGTTTCACAGCAGACATCCATTTTTCTGTTGTCATCAAACGTCCAATTTTGATAACCCCTGCACTTTTCAGATCATTCCTCATAGAAGGTGACTGTAAAATCTCAAAATCCATGACAGGATTGTAGGACAAAGGTTCTTCTTTCAGCCAAAGGCTTCAAGTATCTTTAAGGTTCCTTATTAAAATACTGAAAAAAAACTCTATGCTTTCATCAGTGAATGATAAAAAGTTGTTAGTCCAGTCAAATCATCACTTTGATTGTACATAAGGAAGAGATGTTGGTCTAGTCCCATCTTGCCTATGTAAGGTGCCAGCGAGTCTGGGATACTCCTCATGAGAATCAACATTAGAACTGTCTCTTGCACATGTAACAGCAACATCCGAGACGCAGCCAGCAGGGGCTCACACCTCCCTTCTACCGTCTGATTATC
This sequence comes from Moxostoma hubbsi, assembly GCA_032164185.1. Classification (NCBI taxonomy): domain Eukaryota; kingdom Metazoa; phylum Chordata; class Actinopteri; order Cypriniformes; family Catostomidae; genus Moxostoma; species Moxostoma hubbsi. The sequence continues at coordinate 3,102,679 of JAVLUX010000041.1, forward strand.
TCCCCCTACTCCCCCCTCTCCTCCTCACTTAGAACTCACTAAAAACCTATACAATGTCAAGTTTGTACAAAAAAGTAACTGTACATGTTTAGTATCATTTTAAGTGTCTCAGTGCGCCTGGTAAACTGGTCTCATTCTCCCAGCCATAATGAAAAGCAAAAAGAAGTTATAAGATATGAGAGATGTGGTGTGCCCCTTAAAGGTGTGCCCTCCCCCAGATCCTCCATACCTACTATATGTAAATGTAGTGAACCCCTCAATAGGGGACCCAAATCTAATTAGAAGGACAGACACCACCATTTGGTTAGCTTATTGAATTATTTGGATATTTAAGGAGATGTGGCACATCGTTTGTGGTTCTCTGTAGTCAGACGATCCCACACAGTTTACTGTGTGTAATTTATATCTGGTAACTGCGATGAACTTGTTATGTTACCTATCAATAAATTGTGAACATTTGAGTTTATTCTGACTGACTCTGAAATAGTTTTCCCAAACAGATTGAGCGATTCGTATGTTACCGCAAGTCTGCGTCAGATTAGTGACGACTAATATTTGGCATCAGTTCAAGTGTACTTGGTTTTCAAAGACAGAAAGTGTATTTCCGTTTAGAACAGCTTAATGCTGCTTGACCAATCTAAATTCGGGTGTGTCTTACCTCTGTTCAATTAGATGTTTCTCCAGATAAGTGTACGTGGGAAACCACGCATGGCCAATCCAAAGCTATTACAAGAGAAGTTATGTTGGTCAACTTACATCTGTAATAGTGGCTGTGACCTCTACTGAAGAAAACGTTAAGTTAAATTCAAGTGTATGCAATTCTATGGGGGCTATACTGAAGTATCTTTGATTGTGTATACATGAACGTGACCGATCTCAGGTATATAGCAATTACCTCTGTTTGATGATCCAATACTGGCCGCTTGTGATCGTGAGACCCGCAGTGTAGAAAAACACGCGAGGACCTCAAAGCGACATAGTTTCCTAATCTGAACGGGTAAAATATAATTAAAGAGTTAAAAAGAATAATCAAACCTTCGCTCACTTTTAATGATGCTCAGATATCATTAAAACCTTTTTCATTTATGGAGTCAGATGAAATAACGAGATAATACATAAGAGAAATTGTATTTAATTTAATCTGGTTGTGTTGCGTAAAAGAAAGACAGTAACGCGCAAAGAGAGCTTCACCCGTATTATTGGAGACCGCCATTGGACCGATAAACAGGCTTACACCTGCTCTCTTCAATAGGGCACAGGCTACCCCCGACCAGCTTACATTTTCTCCATAAAGGAGTCTCTTAGTTGTCTGAAGGCCATTACTCTGCTTTTAATGTCCACTAATCCTTGACCTCCTTTTTGTCTAAAGAATGGTACAAACCTGGTGCTTTTACCCAATGTTGACCAGACCAAAAAAAGTTTGTTAAACGTTTTTGGATAACTTTCACCAGCTCTTCAGGAGACTCCAAAATAGACATCTTATGCCATAGAGATGAGGCTACAAAGTTGTTACAGACAACACCCTTCCCCTGTAGGATAACTGGGGTAGCAGCCATTCCCAGAAAGACAACCGAGCACACACTTTCTCTGCCAGGCCCTCCAAATTCAGTTTTTTAAAAGGTTCCCTTCCTAAAAATACCCCCAAATACTTAAAACCAAGTTGTCCCCACTGCAGATTACTTGGAAGTAGAGGTCTTCTATCATCCAAGCCACACCACAATGCATCACTTTTATCCCAGTTCACCTTTTCAGAAGAAGCTTTAACATAACTCTCTAAAATCCCCTTTATCAAATGAACATCTTTATAATTTCTTATCACAACTGTTATATCATCGGCATATGCTGAGACTTTTATATAATTCTTGAAATTATAGCATTTATTTGCATGCCCATTAACTCTTTTCTCAGTTTACAGAGGAGGGGTTCAATGGCTAAACTATAAAGCTGCCCTGAAAGTGGGCAACCTTGTCTTATACCCTACTGCACCTTAACAGGAACACTAAGACCACCTGCCATCTTTATCATACATGTGGCATCATTGTAAAGTGTTTTTAACATTGAGATTAAATTATCTCCAAAACCAAAAGCCTTCAGAGCATTAAAAAGAAAATGATGGTCAAATCTGTCGAAAGCTTTTTCTTGATCTAAAGATAAAATTCCCATGTTGATGTTGTTACTCAGGGCATCAGTAACATCACGTACATAGTGAATATTATCAGAAATGCATCTGTCTTTTATACAGTAAGACTGACTTTATGTACAATTTCATGTACATCTTGTTTAGTCTGTTGGCAAGACACTTTGATATTATTTTATATTCAGAACATAAAATTGCGACAGGTCTCAAATTCTTCAATAATGTGAGATCACCATTCTTGGGCAATAATGTTAAAATTGCCCTTTGACAGCTCTTAGGAAGAAACCCTACATGAAACACTTCCTCTAGTAATTCAAGTAGATCAGGTCCAATAATAGTCCAAAAGTGTTTCTAAAACTCGCCAGGAAGTCCATCTATACCTGGGGTACGACCTGAAGATAGTCCCATTAGTGCAGCACTCACTTCTTCAAAAGTGAGTCCAGACTCTAGAGCTTGCTTATGCTCAGATGATAAGCAGGGAAGATTCTGTAACAGTTCATTTTGACTCTGCACAACTGAGAATAGAAATCCACTGATAATCTATGCATTTCTATAGGATCAGTAATATCATGACCACTACTATTTTTCAATCTATACATTTGTTCTGTGCAATTTTGTGCTCCAAGTTAAAAAAAATATGAGGTTGGGCCATCCATATCTTTCAAACCTACTCCTCACAAGAGCACCTTTGGCCTTCTCATTTAAAATAGAATTCATTTTTTTTTTCAGTCCACTTTTCAATATCAAGGATTTGTTTCTCAAGCCACTCAAGAGTTAGTTTCAAACACATGGATGAATGAGAAGTGTACTGTTGACAAAACTCTCTAATATGTACTTTACCAATTTCCCACCACAGAATAATATTCTCAAACCCAGAAATATTTAAAACTTTCACAAAAAGTTTTTCTTGCAGCAACTTGACATTAAAATACCAATTAACACTTTTATGCCTTGTAGAAACCAATAAGCATTCAACAGTAAGAAGCTTCAACAAAAAAAGAACAAAAAAAAAGATCAGTTCTAACTGCTAATAATCTCCCTGGCTCAATTTCTTTCTTTGACAGAATTTTTGGTTTAATAAAAGAAGACAAAAGAACTGCAACTCCTGCACTCAAGTTCGTCCCATGACTAAGAACACAATCATTCCTCCACCAAAAACCCCAATCAACCTTATTATTCACGTCACTGTGTGTTTCCTGCAAAACTATTACATGTAGTTTTTTCAAATTAATAAAATGTAACATTGTGTCACTCTTCTTCCTATCCCTCATCCCATTAAAATTAAGGGATCCCACCCGTAAAACCTCCATAAGGAAAAGAGAGATAAGAAGAAACCAAGTCAGGAAGAAAGAAAGTACATTAACCATAGTGATTAGATCATTTCCCCCCCTCCTTAGCTTCCCTCTTCCTTTTTTTCCTTGTCTAATTGCAGTTATATGTTTCTTTAACTTGAATAGTTTCTGCTGTGAAAGCTCCTCAAGACTACTTACTCTCCTTGCCCACATAGCAGATGCCACAAATTTGTCTAAATCTGGAAAGAATTCACTCATTTCAACACTTTTTCCTTTTGTTTCATCAAGAAATGCATTGATTTGATACACAGTGTAAAGGTCTTCTTTCCTTATTTTTGTCATCTCAGACCCTTCTGACCATTGTTCATCATCTCTAATACTATAATCAGGGCATTGAGACATTCTATCCAACTCATCACTTGAGCATTCCTTTACCTCCTGTACTTTTGTCTCAATCACTTTCTCAATAACATCCATTTTCTCCATTTTGTGAGAAACATCACTTGAATGCATATAAACGGTATTACTACATCCAGCTTTCTCACGTTTCTCTGCATTAATATCACTTTCACTCACCTCATCTTGCCGGTTTACCTCCTCTGAAGGCCTTTCAGTTTGCTCCGCTGTACTTTGTTTCTGTGTTGTTGTTGTTGTTGTTGTTGTCACCTCCGTGGCAGCAGTCATATTGTTATCATTGTCCCCTTCCAGTGTATCAAACGCTGGCTGTTGTTCATTGTCCACTTTTCTGTGTGGACAGGAGAGACGTTTGTGTCCTAAATTCCCACATTCGAAACACTTAAGATTATCCGTGCTTGCATACATCATGTACAAGTTCTCTCCATGACTGACATGGAAATAAATCTGTAAAGTGCACTCGGGTGAAGACAGAAACATAAATAACTGTCTTCTAAATGAGAGTATGTGTTTGAGTGCTGTATTTTTACATCCTAACGGGATCATTCTAATCGGGCTTGCGATTGTTCCGACCGTGACAATTCTTTAACGATACTATCATTTGAAACAAAAGGTGGAACATTTGAAATTTTAATTTTTGTTGCAGGAGTGGCTAAGGGAGTCACGGGCACAAAAGTTTATTTCACCCATATGCCACTCTCTTTAAGGTGGTTAATTAATTGTTCTGTTTTCAAAAAGACAACTGCATTATTCATCTGCGAAGCTGAGATTATATTATCAAATCCAACGGATTCTCCTTCCACAACAATCAATTCTTCAACACTCACGCCGAGCTCTGGCACACACCTGCACCCATTACAAAGGGACAGGTGTGGTGTTCCTTGTACAGGATCAGATGCCATACCAGCTCACAATGATTACCGTTCAGAGCACAGCCAAAAACACACAACTCTTCCTTAATCTTTATTACTACTAACTAAAGAATAAGAATTAGAAAAACACCACAATTTTCCACACTTGCTCCACCGCTTCACTCTCAGATCTACCCACTCCCGGCATGCAACAGAGAGAGAGAAAGAGAAAGAGAGAGAGGTTTATAGTAACTCTATGAGCTGATGGGTTATGCCATCGGACATGAACTTACATATGTAATTGAAATATGTAAATGAGTGAAATATTAGTTTACTTACAGTACAACAAGGATAAATGTGCTTTGTGCAGTAAATTATTGCAATACAAGAGACATTATTATTTTTTAAATTATATAGACTACAGACATTTTTGATAATTATATATATATATATATATATATATATATATATATATATATATATATATATATATATATATATATATACACATAGGTGCTGGTCATATAATTAGAATATCATCAAAAATTTTATTTATTTCAGTAATTCCATTCAAAAAGTGAAACTTGTATAATGTATACATTCATTCCACACAGACTGATATATTTCAAGTGTTAATTCCTTTTAATTTTGATGATTATAACTGACAACTAATGAAAACCCCAAAATCAGTATCTCAGAAAATTAGAATATTGTGAAAAGGTTCAATATTGAAGACACCTGGTGCCACACTCTAATCAGCTAATTAATTCAAAACACCTGCAAAGGCCTTTAAATGGTCTCTCAGTCTAGTTCTGTAGGCTACACAATCATGGGGAAGACTGCTGACTTGACAGCTGTCCAAAAGACGACCATTGACATCTTGCACAAGGAGGGCAAGACACAAAAGGTCATTGCTAAAGAGGCTGGCTGTTCACAGAGCTCTGTGTCCAAGCACATTAATAGAGAGGCGAAGGGAAGAAAAAGATGTGGTAGAAAAAAATGTACAAGCAATAGGGATAACCGCACCCTGGAGAGGATTGTGAAACAAAACCCATTCGAAAATGTGGGGGAGATTCACAAAGAGTGGACTGCTGCTGGAGTCAGTGCTTCAAGAACCACCACGCACAGACATATGCAAGACATGGGTTTCAGCTGTCGCATTCCTTGTGTCAAGCCACTCTTGAACAAGACACAGCGCCAGAAGCGTCTCGCCTGGGCTAAAGACAAAAAGGACTGGACTGCTGCTGAGTGGTCCAAAGTTATGTTCTCTGATGAAAGTAAATTTTGCATTTCCTTTGGAAATCAAGGTCCCAGAGTTTGGAGGAAGAGAGGAGAGGCACAGAATCCACGTTGCTTGAAGTCCAGTGTAAAGTTTCCACAGTCAGTGATGGTTTGGGGTGCCATGTCATCTGCTGGTGTTGGTCCACTGTGTTTTCTGAGGTCCAAGGTCAACGCAGCCAGTGCCAAAGCTACCAGTACCTGGTTTAAGGACCATGGTATCCCTGTTCTTAATTGGCCAGCAAACTCGCCTGACCTTAACCCTACAGAAAATCTATGGGGTAATGTGACGAGGAAGATGCATTACGCCAGACCCAACAATGCAGAAGAGCTGAAGGCCAGTATCAGAGCAACCTGGGCTCTCATAATACCTGAGCAGTGCCACAGACTGATCGACTCCATGCCATGCCGCATTGCTGCAGTAATTCAGGCAAAAGGAGCCCCAACTAAGTATTGAGTGCTGTACATGCTCATACTTTTCATGTTCATACTTTTCAGTTGGCCAACATTTCTAAAAATCCTTTTTTTGTATTGGTCTTAAGTAATATTCTAATTTTCAGAGATACTGAATTTGGGATTTTCATTAGTTGTCAGTTTTAATCATCACAATTAAATGAAATAAACATTTGAAATATATCAGTCTGTGTGTAATGAATGAATTTAATATCCAAGTTTCTCATTTTGAATGGAATTACTGAAATAAATCAACTTTTTGATGATATTCTAATTATATGACCAGCACCTGTATGTGTATATATATATATATATATATATATATATATATATATATAGGGTGGCGCAGCGGTTAGCACTGTCGCCTCACAGCAAGAAGGTTGTGGGTTCAAACCCCAGTTGCATGTTCTCCCTGTGTCTGTGTGGGTTCTCTCTGGGTGCTCCGGCTTCCTCCCACCATCCAAAGACATGCAGGCTAGGTTAATTGGTGTCTCCAAAAAATTGCCCTAGGTGTGAGTGTGTGTCTGTCTATGTGTGGCCCTGCGATGAACTGGTGACCTGTCGAGGGTGTACCCTGCCTTTCGCCCAATGTTAGGACTGACTTCTGGATTCAAAACCGAAATAAAGGAATTGACAGCAATCGCTCCATGGAGAATTCTCCACTGTATATCACCCACTCTCTTAGCTAATGGTGGCTTATGTAAGGATTTCCATTCAGGTTTAACATCATTGCTCAGTTTAAGAAGAGGACGCCATGGTGCATCAATTTTTCTGTCAAGCACCTTCTTGTTGAAAACAAAAACACAGGATCTATACAGCATTTTGCTTCACATGACAAGAAATCCAGCAACAGAGATTCACAGGGTTTTAAAAAAGAACTTGAACACTCATCAAGGATGGGTTGAATGACTAAACAGGGAATGGGGTCCTCAATATCAGGAGTACAACCACCTGTAAAAAAGTATTTCACAAGTTGATCCTCTTCAATTTTAGCTTGATCAGAAACTGAGAAAACAAGTGAACAGATCTGAACCCCAAATGCTTGTCTCCACATGTTCAAAATGAAGTCCATTCAGAGTCAATAAATGTCCCAAAATGAAAAACCTTGGATTGTCGAAGTAAGGTACCGAACCCTGGTAGGGTTACAGTGTGTGGTAATGTCCAAATGGGCCCAAGAATCAACGGCTCCTGTAAAAGCCAGTGAAGAGAATATGAGTTCTCAGTCTTAAGAACACAGAAAAGGCTCCACACTTTGAAGAGATTGCGATAGAAAACAGGCAAATTTGAAAAATCCAGTTTAGTATTGTATATGAATTAGAATTTAGTATATGAATCCATTAAAAAGAGAGATTTGTCTAGGCCAAAACCTCCAAGGGTACGCAAAATTGTGCAGCTAACAGCATGCCAGCTGCAATCTGCTGAATCATCCAAAAACCTTTGTAGGAACCTTAAAAAAAAGCAGCAATTCTACTTTGTAAATGAATTAAACCTTGCCCACCTTCTTCTTTGGGAATGTATAAAACACTTTGTGGGACCCGATGTAACTAAAATTAAATTTTAAAATTTTAGTCCCAAATGAAATTCACAAGAGCAGCTTGAACTTCAGCTAGGAAAAGTGGTGAGGGGTCTACACAAGCCAATCTATACCAAAGAGAGGATGCCACTAATTGTTGACAATGAGCGTTCATCCTCTGAAGGACATGTTTATCCAATCTCCCTTTGACTTTTTCCGGCACCCCCTCCCAATTTTTCTGTACCACACTCTCATCTCCCCAAAAGAACTCCTAAATATTTTAGACCTCACCTAGCCCAACACAACCCATCAGGGAGGCAAGGTTTTCCATCAGTCCATTGTCCTAACAGTAAAGCATCACTTTTTTTCAAATTCACTGTGGCAGAAGACAGCACTCTGAATTTTTCAACAATGTTAAACAAAATCTTCACATCGCTATGTTTACTGATCATTACTATAAATTCATTAGCATAAGCTGACAAACAATTTTTTTTTATTACAACTTCATAAACACAAACCACATAAATGTTTCCTTATCTGTTGATTAAAGACTCAATAGCCAAGGAGTACAACATTCCAGAAAAGGAGCAACCTTGTCTGATACCTCTAAGAACCTGAAACGGAGCACATAAGCCACCATTTAATTTAAGTATGCTCTCAACATCACTGTAGAGTACTCTGATCATGTCTACAAACTTTTTATAGAAACCAAAAGCTGATACAGTGTTCCATTAATTAGAGAGCTCGACTCGGTCAAGCCTTCTCCTGATCCAAAGATAACGGGCCACTATCTTAATTTAGCAATTTGGAGACATGAAAAAGATCACAAATTACAGAGACGTTGTCAATAATAGATCTACCAGGAACACAATAAATCTGGTCTGGATGAATGACCCGATCCAACACTCTAGCCAGTCTATTAGCCAAGGCCTTAGAGAGCAGTTTGTAGTCACTACAAAGAAGTGAGACAGGACACCAGTTCTTTATGTCAGTAAGGTCCCCTTTTTTGGAATAAGAGTGATGACTGCTCTTCGGCAGCTCAATGCCAACCTGTCCTCTGACAAGCTGTCATTGAGTACCTCCAGCAGATCCGCCCCCAACTCCAACCAAAAAGCTTTAAAGAAGTCAACTGGTAGGCCATCCACTCCTGGTGCCCTCCCAGACTTCATGCTCCATGCTCTGTAGGGCCTTATAAAGCCTGGGAGACCAGGGTCAACACTCCTGCAAGAACTTTATTAACCTCCTCAGAAACTTTTGGTCAATTGTTAAAGAAGACGCTTTCCACACAAAACCCTGACTTAATCTCACTTTTAAAAAGCTAAAAAATAACTACATCTTCGGAGTGTATTGTGTGAATAAAATGTTTCTGCCCATTCTTTCTTTCCATACTGAAAAAGTATTTGGACGGGGCATCCATCTGATCAATATTCTGAAAGCGTGAATGGATCAGGGCCCCCTGTGTCTTGTAACCCAACCTGCTAACTGTGCCTTCTTCTTAGAGCAGGCTTCCAAATTGTGAGATTCACCGGTATATTGAGCCAATTGTTGAGATTCAGTTATCTCTTTTTCCAAAAGCTTTGAAGACCGAGTCAACTCTTTAGTGACATTGTGAGTGTACTGTTGAGTAAACTGCTAAATTTGAACCTTACCATAATCCCACCACTGTTGTAATGAGTGAAAAGTATGCTTTGTGAGCTTCCCAAACAAATTTAAAAGAATCTTTAAAAAAAAATTAATTAAAAAAATTAGTATTAAAGTGCCAGTATGGTTTACCAAACTTAAAAAAAATTACAGTGCACCATACTGAAAAGCTAACTGGTGTAATATAAAACTTTAAAAAAATGTTAAGGTGATAGTTAAAGCTATAAAATCTATCCAGTCTTGCTAAAGATATAACATTACCACGTGTGAACCCAAGTGTATATCATTACCATTTAAAGATCTCCAAATGTCACACAATTCATATTTTTTTAATGATATGAGTGAGTCGACTACATGAAGCTAAGTGAGGCTCAATATGATTTCTATCTAGATTAGAGTCTGTGCAATTGAAATCACCACCTAAGAACAAAAACTAATCAGGGCAACTATTTTGCACAGTCGAACAAAGAGTGTCTAAAAAAACAATCTCTCAACTTGTGCAGTTGGGACATACATACAAATAAAAATGAACACATAGTTTTCAAAAACAGCTCTAACTTTTAAAAGTCTAACTTTCACAATTTCATCTACCTCATAGGAGACAGGATTAAAATTATTTGCAAATAAAATGGCAACTCCCCCGCTGACTGAAGTGTTATGACTCAACACAAGTATGCCATCAAACTCTCTTGTTCAGTCAACAAAAATTTTCAAATCACTGTGAGTTTCTTGTAAAAGAGTGACATCAATATACTTATGTTTCATTACTTCATATATTGTTGCTCTTTTACCAGAATCTCTAGCACCATTAACATTTAAAGAAGCTAAATGCACTCTCATGCTTCTGTGTCGACCATTCTGGCTGCCGAGGGAATTCACAGCGGTCATTATCACAGCTGTGTACATCCCCCCACATGCCGACACAGACTGGGCACTCAAGGAACTGTATGGGTGTATAAGTCAGCAGGAAACCGCGCACCCTGAGGCCGCGTTCATTGTTGCCGGGGACTTCAACAAAGCCAACTTTAAGACAATTGCACCAAAATACCACCAACATATCAGCTTCAACACTCGAGGAGACCGGGTTTTGGATCATTGCTATTCTCCTTTCCGGGATGGCTACAAATCCCTCCCCCGCCCACCATTTGGCAAATCCGACCACTCTTCCGTTCTGCTTCTGCCCGCTTACAGGCAGAAACTAAAATGGGAAGCACCCACCCTCAGAACGATCCAGTGCTGGTCAGACCAATCAGACTCTATGCTACAGGACTGTTTTGATCACGCGGACTGGGAGATGTTCCAGTCTGCCTCCGATGACGACATCGAGGTTTCCGCTGATAGCGTAACGTGTTTCATCAGGAAGTGCGTAAAGGACGTTGTTCCGAAAAAAACTATACGGATCTACCCCAACCAGAAACCCTGGGTTAACGGCGATGTTCGCGCGGCACTTACTGCGCGGACCACCGCTTTTAATTCCGGGAACGCGGAGGAGCGTAAACAAGCCAGTTATGCCCTCCATAACTCCATCAGCACAGCCAAACGCCAGTACAGGCACAAAATTGAAGGACAGTTCAACACCACTGACTCCAGAAGTATGTGGCAGGGAATTAACATCATCACGGACTATAAATGGAATAAAAACTCCGCCATGAACACCGTTGCCTCTCTCCCGGACGAGCTTAATACATTTTATGCTCGTTTCGAGGACAACAACAACACCGCCCTCGCGGAGAGAGCACTCGCGGCCGATATTACAGAGGATGGTTCACTCTCCGTCTCTGTGGGGGATGTAACCCAATCCTTTCGACGGGTGAATATCCGCAAAGCCACGGGTCCAGACAGCATTCCGGGCGGCGTCATCAGAGCATGCGCGAACCAACTGGCTGGTGTTTTTACGGACATTTTCAACCTGTCCCTCTCCCTGTCTGTAGTCCCCACATGCTTCAAAACATCAACCATTGTGCCTGTACCGAAGCAATCAAAAATCACTTGCTTAAATGACTGGCGTCCTGTTGCCCTCACCCCCATCATCAGCAAATGCTTTGAGAGGTTGATCAGAGATTACATCTGCTCTGTTCTGCCCACCTCCTTGGACCCATTACAGTTTGCCTACCGCAACAACCGCTCCACTGATGATGCCATTGCATCTACAATACACACTGCTCTCTCCCATCTGGAAAAAAGGAACACATATGTGAGAATGCTGTTTGTAGACTACAGCTCAGCATTTAACACCATAGTGCCCTCCAAGCTTGATGTGAAACTCCGGGCTCTGGGCTTAAACAGCTTTAACATTTCCTGTCAGGCAGACGTCAGGTGGTTAGAATGGGCAGCAACATCTCCTCATCACAGACCCTCAACACTGGAGCACCACAGGGCTGTGTTCTCAGCCCACACCTGTATTCCCTTTACACACATGACTGTGTGGCGACACATAGCTCCAATGCCATCATTAAGTTTGCTGACGATACAACGGTGGTAGGTCTGATCACTAACAATGATGAAACGGCCTACAGAGAGGAGGTGCACACTCTGACGCGCTGGTGTCAGGAGCACAACCTCTCCCTCAATGTCAGTAAAACTAAGGAGCTTGTGGTGGACTTCAGGAGGAAAGACAGAACACAGCCCAATCACCATTAATGGAGCACCGGTGGTGAGAGTCAGCAGCTTCAAGTTCCTCGGTGTCCACATTACTGATGAACTCACATGGTCCGTCCACACTGAGGCCGTTGTGAAGAAGGCTCACCAGCGCCTCTTCTTCCTGAGACGGCTGAGGAAGTTTGGAATGAATCACCACATCCTCACACGGTTCTACACCAGCACTGCAGAGAGCATCCTGACTGGCTGCATCACCGCCAGGTACGGCAATAGCACCGCCCACAACCGCAAAGACCTGCAAAGGGTGGTGCGAACTGCCAGAAACATCATCGGAGGTGAGCTTCCCTCCCTCCAGGACATATATAACAGACGGTGTGTGAAAAAAGCTCGGAGGATCATCAGAGACTCCAGCCACCTGAGTTATGGGCTGCTCTCACTGCTTCCATCAGGCAGGTGGTATCGCAGCATCAGGACCCGCACCACCCGACTACATGACAGCTTCTTCCCACAAGCAATAAGACTTTTGAACACATGATCTCTCACGATCAACAATCAGCACTGCACTTTATTAATTCTGTCAAATATATTCTCCCCAATTCAATTAGTGTATATATATTTTTATATACCCTTATCTAGTTTATGTGTATTCTACATTGTGTGTATTGTGTACATTTGATATGTAAATTGTTGTGTAATTATGTGTACATTTGTTATGTAAATTGTGTTGTGTAAATATGTTGTTTATTGTAAAGTGGTTTATGTCTCGTCACTGTCATTACTGCAATGTTGCTCGGAACTGCACACAAGACTTTCACCTACTGTTACACTCGTGTACACAGTAGTGTGACAATAAAGTGATTTGATTTGATTTGATTTGATCATCATTCAGTGCATTGTTTAGAGTTCTCAAAATTTTCTTGAATCGATAGACTTCTTTATTAGTAAAGGAGCCCTTTGCCATTAGACCTCTTGCTTTATACACAAATTGTTTTTGGTCAGGAAAATAATCCTGCACGCGGACAACTCTTTTATTTTTAGTCGATCTAAGAAACAACTTGATATCATCAAGCTCATAAGTCCGACCAACAAACTCGCTCTGAGTGAGTGTGACACTTGAGTCAGAAGACTCACCATCTCTCTTTGTATTTAGAACCTCATCCTCTTGCATCTCACACTTCGTACTTATTTTGGCATCAAGCACTTTATTAATTTTCTTTCTTTTTTGGGGGGCTTTATCAAAACATTTTGTGCGTCCTCCATACTAACGCAAACCACCACACATGATTCTTGCATTACACCAGCCACAGAAATTTTTTTGGTGCTCGAGCGACGTGGATGAACCAGCCACAGTCTCACTGGGAGTAACTGTGACCGTAACCAGCGAGCTCCCACTAGGCGCTGCTGCCTCAAACGCACCGCCAACCATAGCCGCACCGTCAACCGCAGCCGCACTATCAACAGCAGCCGCACTGTCAACCGCATCGCCACTCTCAGAGATCACATTCACTACATTCACCTCTTCTGCTGAGAGTTTATCAGGGTATTTGCGAATTCGATGGCCGAATTTACCGCAGTGAAACATGTCAACCTCCCGGAAGTGACGGAAACAACAATCAAAATCTTCCACACGAAAATTGAGTGAGATATCAAGCTTGATGTCGTCTTTAATAATCATGTAAACGAAACGGCTGAAATAAACTATATGTTCCCTGTCTGTCGCTCACTTCAACATTGTGTCGAAGAAGCAACACTAGGGATCTCTCTTGAGCACCAAATATGCCTCTGATCTATGAAAAAAGGCCAATTAGAAGTTGGCAGACAGTATTTGCATACCCCGCCCCTGAACATATGGGCATAAAAGCGGGGAAATACGTCCTATGACCATGGCAACGTTGTGATCGCGGCTTGTTTTTAACAGAAAGCATGTCACTCCAGCCGCCCCTCGCATTGCTCCTTCTTCCTATGGGATTGAGGACGATGCGGCTGGTGATGTCCCGTTCGTGCTCGAGACAACAGCGGCTCGCCTCACAGCCAGTCTGCTTATCCTCTAGAGCTCGAAGTGGATGAGCTTGCCACTGCATCGGAGAGCGCGCTGTCTGACGTGGATGACTCCCCTGGGCTGCCACCTTCGGGCCAGCACTTGACTGACATGCTTTTCCGGGCTGCCGCCAGGGTGGGCTTGGACTCGCTTCCCGGAGGTGCATAATAAGCTGAAGTCATCGTGGAGAACAACCCTCTCCACCCGTCACAAAGCCACTCGCTCATCTGCTCTAGCTACCCTCAATGGCGGAGCAGCCCACGGGTACACGCCGATGAATGTAGTTTGGTGCAAAAAAAGTGCAAATCAATCCCAGAACAACAGCAAAGGACCCTGTGAAGATGATGGAGGAAACAGGAAGAAAGGTATCTATATCCACAGTAAAACAAGTCCTATATCAACATAACCTGAAAGCCTGCTCAGCAAGGAAGAAGCCACTGCTCCAAAACCCCCATTAAAAGCCAGACTACAGTTTGCAAGTGCACATGGGGACAAATATGTCAACCTCCTGCAAGTCGCTCAAAGATCTGCATGGGGGTAACCCTGATCCCGATGTGCTGCAGGAACTGCGCTCAGCGACCGACCTCACCCTTAGAGCCACGAAGGTCACAGCGCAGTCACTCGGGCAGGCGATGGCCACGCTCGTGGTCCAGGAACATCATCTGTGGCTGAACTTGGTCGAGATGCGTGAGACCAACAAGGCTCGCTTTCTCAACACCCCTGTCTCCCAGTTCAGCCTCTTCGGCGACACCATCGAGGACTTCACCCAGCAGTTCTCCGCAGTGAAGAAACAGACGGAGGACATATCTCACATCCTGCCCCGCCGCAAGTCTGCCGCCATGGGCCATGCCCTGTTTGCCCGCCAAGGGCGTCTTCCTGCGGCTAAAAACACCTGGTTCTGCCTCAACCCAGGCCCATCTCTCAGCCCCAGCGCTGAGCACCCTTGAGGACCCGGAAGGCTCCCAGGCGCTCCTGAGACTATCGGCCCAGAGCCCAAGATGTTAGCTCCGGAGCTGGTAAGACCACTCTGTCCCCCATTGGAGGGCCGGGAGGAGAATCTTTTGTTGGATTTATTTCATTTACCGCCCCCCCCCCCCCCCCACACACACACGGGACTACGGTACCCACATTCTCAATAACAGAGCTATTTCCTTTGTCTCTGGGTCACCTGGCCCGCAAATGCCATTCTCACGGCACCCTGCCGCCAGACCTCCACAGTCCCGGCATGCTGGACGTGGACCCTCCGCCTTCAGCCCCACGACTGTTTTCTGGCTGGCCGGTTCCGACGAGTCTAGAGGAAGCCTACACGGGACCTCCTCCTCAGTCGCTGACCCGCCCCCTGCCGGGTGTGTGGAGCAAGGTAAGTGCTTTGAGTATTTTCTCAGCGCTAGAGCCTCGGGACGCGTCTTCGCCTCCCAATGCCATATTACCTGCTCCGCCCGCTGCGATGCTCCGCCGGGTATGTCAAAAATAACCGTCCCCTTGGTGCCCCTAGCATGGAGCTTGGATGCGTGGCTCTCACTTCCCAACCCGTCACGCTGACTGGCCCGGACCATTCGACTCGGTTAAGCAACTCAGTTTGCCAGGCCCCCGCCCCCCTTCGCGGGTGTCTGCTTTACCGCAGTACACGTCAAACATGCCAAATCCCTGCACACAGAAATCGCTAATCTTTTACTCAAAGACGCGATAAAGCCTGTCCCTCCAATCAAAACGAAGAAGGGTTTCTTCAGCCCTTACTTCGTTGTACCCAAGAAGTAAGCGGTGGCTTACAAATGATCTTGGACCTGCAAGCTTTCAACCAGGCTCTGCTCAAACTCCCGTTCAAAATGCTCACGCAAAAACACATCTTAATTTGCATCTAGATTGGTTCGCAGTGGTAGACCTGAAGGACGCGTACTTACATGTCTCAATTCTGCCTTGACACCGACCCTTTCTACAATCCGTGTTCGATTGCCAGGTGTATCAGTACAAAGTTCTCCCCTTAGGCATGTCTCTGTCCTCTCCGTCTTCACGAAAGTTGCAGAGGCAGCTCTTGCCCCGCTCCGAGAAGTCGGCATTCGCATACTCAATTGCCTCGACGACTGGCTTATTCTGGCCCACTCACAAGAGTTACTATGCGCTCACAGAGACCAGGTGCTCAGGCACCTCAGGCACCTCGCCTCCTTCAGGCCAGGCACAACGGTCCCTTTAAAACTCTTACAGAGGCTCCTGGGGCATATGTCATCATCTGCGGCGGTTGCCCTGCTGGGTTTGATGCATATGAGACCACTTCAGCACTGGCTGCAGACTTGAGTCCCGAGACGACGGTGGTACATTTGACAATGTAACTTTCTTAGCTGGCAGTGACAAAGGAAGAACAGGGACAAGTTCACCATTAATAACTATACTGTGCTGTACTACTTCATTAGCTTTTTCTATACTGTCCAAGTACACTACAGAAGCACTATTCATTCTGGAGGTGGATAACACACTCCCATGACCAACAACCTCTCCAATGGCCAAATAACATTCTTCCACGCTCACATCGGACGGCACCTTAACCATTTGGCATCACGTAAGCACGCTCAATCAGTGTGCTTCCTCAAAAAAGCGGACAGCACACGGCCTAAAAAAGAAAACGACAAAAAAAAAAAACTAACTAGAGGCACACAAGATAACTAAGGATAGAAACAGCAAGGAAAAAAGAGTAAAGAAAAGGTTTCACTCACATCACTCAATTCACACTCACACCACTCTGTCTGCTCATGCTCAAACACACCAGAATTGAGAGAGAGAGAGAGAGAGAGACAGAGAGAGAGAGTGAGAGAGGGAGGTTTACAGTAACTCTATGTGCTGATGGGTTGTGTATGCCATGGGACATGAATGCACAGAAAGTTAAAAGAGATTTAGTGTAATCTACCTCCCTGACAAAAAAGGCATATAGAAAAATTATGTACTGTACTTGTAAAACCATCATCATACAGTCATGAAGATACACTCACATACAACATTTTTCATTACATTTGATTAAATCCACTCTAATATTAGCAAACTTCGCCATCCAACTAGAAACAACAAAGTTACCTTGGTGTTGGCAACTGACAAGTGCCCAGGGCTGGACTGGTAATCTGGCATGCCGTGCATTTTCCCAGTGGGCCGACAAACTTTGGGGACAATCAGGGGCGGACTGGCCATCGGTAGAACCGAGCAGGCCGAATGGTCTGCGACAAGCCAAAATGAGCTGCCATATTATGCAGAACGGACCACAAAATGGCGTCGCGATATGCAGAAAAGGACAGCGAATTTCTCTTCCCAGTCCAGCCCTGCAAGCGACCAATCACATGTTGCCACAAAGTAAAGCCATTACACCAGCACTGATGAGTATGACTAGAACCGTTCCTCATCATGCTCAGAACCATTTGGCCTGATAGTGAAAAAGCACTTTTAGTTTTAGTTTTATTTTTATACATTTTTTACCATAACAATTCATGCATATGTGAATTAAATATTTCATGTAGATGGAGTTGAAGTCAGAACTTTACATACACCTTAGCCAAATACATTTAAAGTCAGTTTAATCATAGATAGTTAGGATCACTACTTTATTTTAATAATGTGAAATGCCAGAATAATAGTAGAGAGAATGATTTATTTCCGTTTTTATTTATTTCATCACATTCACAGTGGGTCAGAAGTTTACATATGCTTAGTTAGTTAGTAATTGGTAGCATTGCCTTTAAATTGGGTCACATGTTTTGGGTAGCCTTCCACAAGCTTCTCACAATCAGTTGCTGGATTTTTTGCTCACACACATTTTCAGTTCAAATTTTCCATCATATTACGGTCAGGGCATTGTGATGGCCACTTCAATACCTTGACTTTGTTGTTCTTAAGCCATTTTGCCACAACTTTAGAGGTATGCTTGCGGTCATTGTCCTTTTGGAAGACACAATTGCGACCGAGCTTTAACTTCATGACTCATGTCTTGAGATATTGCTTCAATATATCCGCATCATTTTCCTTCCTCATAATGCCATCTATTTTGTGAAGTGCACCAGTCACTCCTGAAGCAAAGCACCCCCACAACATGATGCTGCCAACCCCATGATTTACAGTTGGGATGTTGTTCTTCAGCTTGCAAGGCTAACCTTTTTTCCTCCAAACATAACGATGGACATTATGGCCAAAATGTCAAATTTTTGTTTAATCAGACCAAAGGAAATTTCCTTTTCCTCCCCATATTTGTCCCCATGTGCACTTGCAAACTGTAGTCTGGCTTTTAATGGGGGTTTTGGAGCAGTGGCTTCTTCCTTGCTGAGCAGGCTTTCAGGTTATGTTGATATAAAACTTGTTTTACTGTGGATATAGATACCTTTCTTCCTGTTTCCTCCATCGTCTTCACAGGGTCCTTCGCTGTTGTTCTGGGATTGATTTGCACTTTTTTTGCACCAAACTACATTCATCTCTAGTAGACAGAATGCGTCTCCTTCCTGAGCGGTATGATGACTGCATGGTCCCATGATGTTTATATTTGCGTACTATTATTTATACAGATGAACGTGGTACCTTCGGGAGTTTGGAAATTGTTCCACAGGATGAACCAGATTCGTGGAGGTCCACAATTTTTTTCTGAGGTTTTGGCTGATTTCTTTTGATTATCCCATGATGTCAAACAAAGAGGCACTGAGTTTGAAGTCCTTAAAATCCATCCACAGGTACATCTCCAATTCAGTATACCTCCTATCAGAAGCTAATTGTATAAAGTCTTGACATAATTTTCTGGAATTTTCCAACCTGCTTAAAGGCACAGTTAACTTAGTGTATGTAAACTTCAGATCCAATGGAATTGTGATATATTCATTTAAAAGTGAAACAATCTGTCTGTAAACAATTGTTGGAAAAATTACTTATGCCATGCACTAAGTAGATGTCCTAAACAACTTCCCAAAACTATATTTGCTAATATTAAATCTGTGGATTGGGTAAAAAAAAATTGTTTTAATGACAAACTAAGTGTATGTAAACTTTTGACTTCAACTGTACTACATCATTATAAGAAATCAAAATAACCATAGGCATTATTTAGTAAAGCACTTTTAATGGTCGGTATTTACAAAAGACCAAGCAATATACAATTAATAATGTGCTGAGAATTATTATACTACACTTAGTTCTGTTCCTTGAATCTGACTGGACTAGAGACATTCCAAGAGTACTGATGTCTCAGTATAGCAGCACTCAGACGCTTTACTTTGTATCACTCTGCTTGTGTTTGTGGCATTCTAAACTAAAGTGTAAGAGCAGCGCAGATGTCTAGGAGCAACTAGATGTGTCTTTTCATTTACCCTTTAATGGTTTTAGCCAGCAGGTGGTGACAAAACCATTTTTGTGTGTTATGAGCCAGTTGAGTTGATGTTCATTGAGCAATTTCTTTGAAGTCATCGGCAGTGTCTCTCACTCCAAGATTGCTCAGATTACTACCACATAACAGCTGAGAAATACAGTTAAACTAACAGCTTCAGCATTATGGCTTATTACAGCTAAGAGACACAGCAGACTGAGTAGTAGTACCTATTCAACGCATTTTTGAGGAGATGTAAATATTCAACATGGTGGAGGAGAGTATGGTTTCTTTAGTGCAAGACTCTTGCGCACCAGCTTCCGCAAAATACTCAGGGAGGATGGCTATTTTCACACAGAGAAAATAGGATGTATTTGACCAAAATTCAATTATCTTCAGCAAGCTGACTAGCACTACACTACAGCTCATGCCTGTGACCAAAGCATAGCCATGCTGATATAGAGCCATACAGCACTCCTGCTCGTGTGATATTGCTTTAATAAATCCATGTTTTTAATAGCAATAAGCTAAAAGTTTAATTAATAGTAATATCATTTATATCAAAAACAGTAAACCATTTAACATTAACAAAATGTTAAAACTTTTGGCATAAATACATTGAAAGAAAGACCCAAGCTGGCTATATCTAGACACCAGATTATTTTAGCAATTTGGTACAGTAAGCAAGTAGATAGTAAACCACAGCAACCACCCAAAATACCCTAGCAACCACATAGCAACATGCTAACAACTACCCACCGCACCCTATGTTGTGATTTATGTTTTATCTGTATTTTATCACTCTTGTGCTCCCAAAGAATGATGGACTAAACACTGGTTATACAAGTAGCATTTTGTGTTAATTTTTAACACTTTTTTTTCAGTAATAGTACATCAGATTTGTACATACTAAGATGTACAGTCAACCTTCACTATTAAAACATATGATCAATACTCATTTGCTCCTATCCTGATTCTTTACACACCACACATTTGGAAAGTCAGAGCGTTAAGTTGAAGCATGTCATTTTTGCAATGTTACTTCCTCTGATCCCATGTTAATATGCAGAGATAAGCAACACAGCAACATTGGCTCAACGAATGGTGTGATTTTGTGGTTCTTTGTCCAACCAATGGCAGATGGGGGAGTGTTCAGAAAGCATTTTCGAAAACAAACTTTATTTTCGCAATTCTGTTTGATGACGCTAGACGAGAAATCACTTCAACTAAAAAAAAAATAATCTAGGTTACTGTTGTAACCTCCGTTCCCTGATGGAGGGAACGAGACAGTGTGCCAAAGAAGCGACACTAGGGGTCTCTCTTGAGAGCCTCACGCATCTCTTAACTTGAGAAAAGGCCAATGAGAAATTGGTAGAAAGAATTTGCATGTCCCGCCCCCAGACATACGGGTATAAAGGGAGGGATATGCGTCTGCTCATTCAGGATTTTGCCTGAGGACCTGAAAATGAGGTTCGGCCTCATTTGTAAAGGTAGTGGCTCGGTTCAGCAACGTGGCCAGGAGGATACAACGTCTCGTTCCCTCCATCAGGGAACAGGGGTTACAAGAGTAACCTAGACATTCCCCATCTGTCACTCACTTCGGCGTTGTGTCGAAGAAGTGACACTGGGGTCAATTTTTAATCAAGCCATGCCGTGTTGGACTGCAGGTACTCTTCCCCAACACCTCATAAAATCATTCTAACCTTCTGGTTCCCTGCACCTTGACATGGGGGGGAACAAGGCGACATGCCAAGCATGGGAGCAAGCCGCGCCAGCCGTGCCTTTTCTCTCTCTATGTTTCTCGCATAGAGTTAAAGCGGCTGGGGCCATCTTAACGCTATCACACGCATCGGGATATACAAAGGCGTTCTTTCCCAATTCCTATTCTTTCAGGGGGGAAAGACCCTGCGGAGACTACACCTGCCCAGGCTGGGGGAGGTAAAGAGTGTTGAAATACATCACATGGGATTCCAGGTCGCATGTGGAGAATGGCGCGTGGTAGATCCTACCTTATTGGGAGGGAGGAGTTGCTAAAAACATGGTGACCGGGGGGCAGAGGGGACTGTCCAAGTCCACACAGGGGCCCATCCTGTGGAGCACATATTCCAGTACATAGTAGTTTGAGTACTCATAGTGGGTCTGGTCGGGGAATTCCTCTGCTGAATTCGCGGACCAGAAGGCTAGGGAGGAGTCATCCAGGGAGCCGAGTTAGTGGGATCTCCTGGGGTAAGAGCGCACAATATTACCTCAGTGGAGGGAAAAGGTGCTAGGTGCAAGCGGTACACCCGGTCAGTTATTACCGTGTTACCGAGATCTACCGGCTCAGACCTGAGAGAACACGGGATGAAACCGACTCAACACTGACATTGTAAAATCTTGTAAAGGTATTGGGTGTTGTCCAACCCGCTGCTCTGCATATGTCTGCTAGGGAGGTGCCTTTGGCCAGTGCCCACGAGGATGCCACACTTCTCGTCGAGTGTGCTCAAACCTGCAAGGGGGCAGGCATGGCCTGGGAATGATAGGCCAATGCTATGGCGTCAACCACCCAGTGGGAAAGCCTCTGTTTGGAGACAGCGTTCCCTTTCCGCTGTTCACCAAAGCAGACAAAGAAATGCCTGGAATGTCTAAAGCTCTACGTGCGTTCCACATAAGTGCGCAGGGCACCTACTGGACACAGCAACGAAGGGGCTGGGTCTGCCTTCTCCCGGGGCAACGCTTGCAGGTTCACTACCTGGTCTCTGAAGGGAGTCGTAGGAACCTTGGGCACGTAGCCCGGTCGCGATCTTAGGATGACGTGAGTGTCTGCTGGACTGAACTCCAAGCAGGTGTTGCTGACAGAGAACGCTTGCAGGTCCCCAACCCTCTTCATAGAAGCGAGTGCGATCAGGAGGGCCATCTTCAGGGAGAGGGCCTTGAGCTCAATTGATTCTAGCGGCTCGAAGGGGGATCTCTGAAGGCCCGAGAGGACCACTGAGAGATCCCAGGAGGGGAACAGGTTTGGCCGAAGAGGGTTCAACCTCCGGGCGCCTCTAAGGAACCTGAGAATCAAGTCGTGCTTACCCAAAGACTTGCGGTCTACTGCATCGTGGTGGGACGCAATAGTGGCAACATATACCTTCACTGTGGAGGGGGACAGCCTTCACTCCAACCTCTCCTGCAGAAATGAGAGCACTGACCCAACTGCACACCTCTGTGGGTCTTCTGACCGGGAAGAACACCAATTCACGAACAGGCGCCACTTCAGGGCGTTAAGTTGCCTGGTAGAGGGAACTCTGGCTTGGTTGATCGTGTCTAAGACGGCAGGTGGTAGACCACTTAATCTTCCGCAAACCGTCCAGGGGCCAGACGGTCTGGGCGCGGATGCCAGAGGGTGCCCCGTCCCTGTCGCGAGGAGCACGAGATTCGAGAACCAAGTCCGAGAGGGCCAGTAGGGGGCCAACAGAATGACTTGTTCCTCGTCCTCCCTGACCTTGCATAGCACCTGTGCAAGAAGGCTCATTGGGGGAAATGCATACTTGCGCAGCCCCCTGGGCCAGCTGTGTGCCAGCGCGTCTGTCCTGAGGGGAGCCTCCATTCAGGAGTACCAGAGGGGGCAGTGGAACGTCTCTCGGGAGGCAAACAGGTCTACCTGTGCCTTGTCGAACCGTTCCCAAATCCTCTCCGCTGGGCGTACCCTGTTGCGACAGCGCCTCCGCTTCCACTTTGAGGCTCTCTGTTTGAGTCACTGCTGGCTCCAAAGGAGGAGCGAGTTGTGACATGCGACAGGAGCGTACACTGCCTTGGTGATATATGTACGCTATCGTCGTGTTGCTGTCTGATCGGATTAAGACGTGCTTGCCCCGAACTAGCAGGAGGAATCTCCGAAGGGCAAGTACAGCCAGCAACTCTAGGCAGTTGATGTTCCAATGCAGAAGGGGCACTTTCCAGAGGCCCGCGGCTGCATGCCCATTGCACACGGTGCCCCAACCCTGTTTGGAGGCATCTGTGGTGACCAGAATGCATCGGGACACCTGCTGTAAAGGGACTCCTGTACATAAAAAAACAGAAGTCTGTCCAGGGTTTGAAAGTCTGGCGGCAGGCGGGGGTGAGAAACGGTGCGTGCCGCGGCGCCATGCCCATCTCAGGACTCGAGTCTGGAGCCAGTGCTGAAGCGCTCTTATATGCATCAACCCCAGCGGCCATATGACCCAGGAGCCTCTGGAAATGTTTTAGAAGAACCTCCGTGCCTATCCTGAACAAGGTGAGGCATTCCAGCACTGACTGCTATCATTGAGACTGAGTCTAACTTCATGCCTAGAAAAGAGATGCTCTGAACCGGGGCGAGCTTGCTCTTTTCCCAGTTGACCTGAAGCCCTAAGCAGCTGAGGTTCCTTAGCATCTGGTCCCTGTAGACGCATAGTAACTCTCGGGAGTGGGCCAGGATGAGCCAGTCTTCGAGGTAGTAGAGTATATGAATGCCTGCTTCCCATAGCGGGGCAAGGGCTGCCTCTGCGACCTTCGTAAAGATGCGAGGGGACAGGGACATGCCGAAGGGGAGGACCTTGTACTGATACACCTGGCCGTCGAACGCGAACCGTAGAAAGGGTCGATGTCGAGGCAAGATCGAGATGTGGAAGTACGCGTCCTTCAGGTCTACCACTGCGAACCAATCTTGATGCCGGACGCAAGTTAAGGTATGTCTTTGCGTGAGCATTTTGAATGGGATTTTGTGCAAGGCCCGGTTGAAAACTCGTAAGTCTAAGATTGGTCGTAAGCCGCCGTCTTTCTTGGGTATGATGAAGGGCTGTAGAAACCCTTCTTCATCTTGGCTGAAGGGACAGGCTCTATAGCGTCTTTGAGTAAGAGGGTCACAATTTCCGCACGCAGGGAATTGGCGTCTTCGCAGTGCACTGCCGTAAAGCGGAAGCCCCCTGAAAGGGGGCGGAGGCCTGGCAAACTGAATTGCATAACATCGTGACGGGATGGGAAGTAAAAGCCACACATCCAAGCTCCGTGCTATAGGCACTAAGTGGATGATCATTTTTGATGTACCCAGCGGGGCTTCGCAGTGGGGCGGAGCAGGTAATATGGCGTCGGGAGGCAAAAGCACGTCCCGAGGCTCTAGTGCTGAGGGAAGACTCGAAGCACTTACCTTGCTCCTCACACCCGGCAGGGGGCGGGTTAGAGACTGAGGAGGATGTCCCATGAAGGCGTCCTCTAGACTTATCAGAACCGGCCAGCAAGGGAGCAACAGTCATAGGTCTGGAGGCAGGGGGTCTGCGTCCGATGTGCCGGGATTGTTGAGGTGTGTGCTGGTGGCGTGACAGGGCATGATGTGAAAGATGGCATCCGTCTGCTTCTTCACCACTGAGAACTGCTGGGCGGTCCTCGACGGTGTCGCCGAAGAGACCGAAATGGGAGACGAGGGCGTTGAGGAAGCATGCTTTGTCCACATCCCGCATCTCGACCAGGTTCAGCCACAGATGTCATCCCTGAACCACGAGGGTGGCCATTGCCTGCCTGAGTGTCCATGCTGTGATTTTCGTGGCCCTGAGTCAAGGTCATTCGCTGAGTGCAGTTCCTGCAACACGTCGGGGTCAGGACTATCCAAGTGCAGATATTTAAGTGCCTTGGCCTGATGGACTTGCAGGAGGGCCATGGCGTGCAAGGTGGAAGCAGCCTGTCTGGCTCTCATCTGAGAGTAGATGAGTGAGGGGGTCGATTACGGGCAGTAAAAGGTGCTTTCCACAACCACGTCAGCTCATCATGCACTTCTGGGAAGAAAGGAACCGGGGGGGTGCATGGCTGTGAGTGCCGCCCAGACCCGAGGAACCAATCATCCAGCCGCGAAGGCTGTGGGGAGGACGGAGGGATACAGTCCAACCCCATGCTGATGGTAGCCCAGGCAAACATGCCGGCCATCTTGCAGAACATGCAAATTCTCTCTGCCAATGTCTCATTGGCCTTTTCTCTGACTGAGCATGCTGACTTGAGGGTGGCAGCCCAATTGAGTCTTCCACTTCAGACGCCAGAACACACTCCGATGCAGTGGCGAGCCCATTGTCCAGCTCGAGGGGCTCAAGAGGATAGGCTCAAGAGGATAGGCAGACCGTGAGGCAAGCCGCTGTTACCCCGAGCAGAAGTCAACGAGCGTGTCGGGGGGCGGGCAGTTCGTGGGGATGTACGTGGCAGAAGTCAACGTACATCCCCGGCGTTGAACATCCTTTTCAGGACGCGTCTTTATAAAGATGCCCTTCCGCCCCTGTGTAGTTCCTGGATGCAGTCGAGTTCTCTCCGTTCCTGACAGTCACAGGTGCTGCCTCATGTGTCTGTTATTTATCCACTGTTATTTAACATATTCACTCATTGATTAAAGTAATCATGGCTGACTGTGAATACTACATTTCTACATGGCATCTGAAATTGAAAACTATTGATTTTAAATGATGCTCTATCCAAGCCACTAGGTGTCAGTGTATGTGGAGTGGTGATGACGTAGTGGGCTAAGGCACTGAGCTGGTAAGCAGAAGGTTGTTGGTTCGATCCCCACAGCCACCACCAATGTGTCCTTGGGCAAGGCACTTAACTCCAGGTTGCTCTGGGGGGGGGCATTGTCCCTGTAATAAGTGCACTGTAAGTGACTTTGGATAAAAGTGTCTGCCAAATGCGTAAATGTAAATGTATGTCCAAGATGACACAAAGTCAAAAGTTACTAACTGCACCTTTAAAGTACTGAGTATTCTGTGTCACTAGAACCCTTTAGCTGTTAAACCAAGGGAGTAGATTTGGCTTGAACATTGGGAGTTGTACTTGATTGTTTTGATTCCCCCCGGAATCTATGTACCTGTGTAAAACTATTGCTTTGCACTTGCACTCTCTTTCCTCCATCTCGCATAAACACACACTCGCACACTCACTCTGTGTGTCGGAGGAACTACATCTCCCATCTGTGTAACATAGCAAAGTTTATCCCTGTGGTATAGGTTTCCTGTGAGCTGAATTTATTGTGTGGTGCGATATTCCCTCACCACCAGCCTTTAAGGAATTAATTTAGTGCGGGCTGTACAGGTGTTCCCAATAAAACAGCAGTGCCCTCAGAAGGGATATGAAGAGAAAGAAATGGTGAAAGATGTTGTAAACATAAGCGAGTGTTATATGTGAACATCAATTTCATGCTGTTTCTGTAGACCAAAGGGCTCCTAAATAATGCTGTAGTGATTGAGGATGTTATTAAACAGCAACTACACAAGAACACACATATCATTTCAGGACATGGCATAGAAATGTTTGTTTAACTTGAGTAATGTTGCATATTTCAGACATGATTTTATCTACTGGGAATTGTTTGGATGGATAAAGTAGTCTCTGTATAGGTGTTACAGGTGGGAAAGATTGAAAAATAAGAACACTTGGTGATGTCAACTTGGTGAAACTACACAAGTAAATGAAATATAGTTTACTTAAAGTACAACAAGGATAAATGTGCTTTGTGCAGTAAATTATTGCAATTCAACATTAAAGACAAAAAAAAAAAAAAAAAACCAGTTAAACTACATAGACTACACACGTGCTCTTTTTTTATGCATTTAGAAAATGGTCAGTTTTACTATTCAGCCTATTACATGTAAATAATGTTGTATATTGTTGACCCATGGCAATATTACTACATATCAGTGGTTGATTTTAAGTATGTTTGTATATTTTTGTACAATGTGATGTACTGTGTTGAGTCTCCATTCAATGTCCAATGTAAAATCTGGGCCCTGATACAAAATCAGTTGTGAACCACTGTTCTAGGACATTCAGTTGAATTTAAATATCATGTGATATTCCCTGTCACATCAAGATATTAATCTTAATTATGGATATGCAGAGAAACCTTGACCTAATGATGTTGAGAGCAGTTGGAGAGATATAGCCATACCAAGAATAATACAAGAGGAAGTTGTATTCTCGGCTGCATAAATTTGACCGTATAA
The DNA here is from genome assembly GCA_032164185.1 of Moxostoma hubbsi. Classification (NCBI taxonomy): domain Eukaryota; kingdom Metazoa; phylum Chordata; class Actinopteri; order Cypriniformes; family Catostomidae; genus Moxostoma; species Moxostoma hubbsi. The sequence goes on from JAVLUX010000041.1 coordinate 3,130,172, forward strand.
TGTGAAACATTTCATTAGAAAAAGCTCTACAATATGGTCAAGAGACACATTAGAGTTGTTTTTTTTTTTATCTTTGACAAATAGAGAAGTATATTACAAGCATGCAATAACAGACTGTGCCATTGACTATGTATTATCAGAATCAGAATGAGCTTTATTGTCAAGTGTGCTCACATACACAATGATTTTTATTTTTTTGGTGATAGGACAAAAATAAGACATATAACATAGAATGGCCTGTTTCTGTGCTTAGACTTTTATTTTGAAATCCTTGTTTAGTTCCATGTTCCTGTGTTAGTTTTGTAGTCCTTTGTAGTTTTATTTCTTGAACGGTTTTCCCTTGATTGTATTCCACAGTTGTTCCTCGTTCCCTTGTTTGTCCTTGTGTATTTAAGCCCTTGTTTCCTTGTCTTTGCATGTATTTATTCTTTGTTTTATTAAAGCTGCAATTAGATCCTCATTCCTCGCCTGCCTCTTCACATAGAGTATATGTGCAAGGTAGGGGTATGTATACAGTTATGTAAATTCACTCATATTTAATTAAATATGTAAGTGAGATATTTATTACATTATTGCACTATAGTGAGTCTCCCCTATAGGGAGTCCTGAAGGCAGTTTCATTGTTCATGTGGTAAATGACCTGAGGGAAAAACTGTTCATGTGCCTGGTTGTCCTGGCGTTGAATGTTCTGTTGCGCTGGCCATAGGGCAACAGTTCAAAAAGGCAATATGCAGGGTGGGTGGGGTCCAGAGTGATTCTCTCTGCTTGTTTCCTCAATGTGGAGACGTACAGGTCTTGGAGGGTGGGAAGGGGGGCACCAATATTCCTCTCAGTAGTCCTGACTGTCCATAGTAGTTTCCTTGTTATAGATGCACACATTTCTACTTGGCTGTCATTGAGTATGTCCTGAGTCAGCAGCTCCAGTGGCAGGCAAAGGAAGTACAACACAATGGAGTCTATGTGGGTGTCCCACTTCAGGTCCTGAGAGACGGTAGATACCAGGAACCTGAATGACTCCACTGCTGCCACAGTGCTGTTCAGGATGGTGAGGGTGAGGGAGTGCGGGGGGATTTCTCCATAAGTGTACTATCATCTCCACTGTTTTGAGTGTGTTCAACTCAAGGTTGTTGTAACCGCACCATACAGCCAGCTGTTCCACCCCCTGTCTGTTGCAGACTCATCGCGTCACGGATGAGGCCAGTGACTGTGGTATCATCTGGAAACTTCAGGAGCTTTACAGAGGGGTCCTTAGTAGTGCAATCATTCAAGTACAGGGAGAAGAGCAGTGAATTTTTATTGAAAGAACATGGAGCATAGAACCAGGTCTGCTGACTGTACATACTGTATTTTATATACTGGATTGTAAGTACCCATACAGTATATTATTTACTGGTCTAATGAGAAAGCATAATGAGAAAGTTCTTAGAAAAGTAGTCATTGTATTAATGCTGGATTTTATACATTTCGGAACAACCCATTTATACAATTTTCAACAACATAAGCAATATAGGCAAATTAAGTGGCCACTTGCTCCATTTTTGCAAAATGACATTATGTGATTCATTATATGTGGCGTGGCAGTTCCGAGGTGAAATGTAGTGCTAAAAGCATTAACTGTGGTGCTAAAAGAATACTTAATTAACATTAAGTAAATGTAATGCTCTATCGAGTTTTAAAATCAACAAAACCTTCCTCCCTACCCTAAACCTTAAACTAAACCAACTGATAATGAGTCATAAATGCAAAAGTGAGATGAAAAATGCAATTACTGAAATAACCATGTCATTTTGTGGTACTTCTATGACCTTTTCAGCTCACTTGTCGACTCGCATGTTCTTTAGGATTTGTACCTCTGTCCATTGCATTTAGAATTCCACGACAGTGTTTGGTAAGTTAGTAAAAATAAGTATTAACTATCTACTTTTCTAAAATTATAATCCGATTACTTTACTGATTACTTCAATGAAAAAGTAATCATGCTACTAATTACTTTAATTTTAAATTACTTAAACTTTCCACTCAGCAAATTCAAAATAATGTCTATTTTCTCATTTTTACACTCCCTCCAGCTGTCACATAATAAGACAATCAGATGTACAAATGAACATATTAATTCACATTTGAATTGTATTAAACATGAATAATATTTTAAATATTTGTAACCCAAGTAATGTTCTTTAAAGGTATTACTTTCAAGTAATTTAAATAAATAAATAAATACAAATGTTTTTGCCTAAAAGTAATTAGATTACAGTAACTGATTACTTTGTAATCCAAATACAACCAACACAGGCAACCACACAATTTGATCGCATTTGACAAGCTTGAAAATGTTGGTTATGTAATGCAATTGTAAAAATGTTTTGATGTCATAAGATCATTGTGTGAGGAACAGAGCAAACAGTAAGCACTATAAACTGATAATCTGCTGTTTAACTCATGCTTTATGTGCAAGTGAATCAAAGCTGTTGTTGTAACACCTAGAAAACCAGAAAACTGCCGTGATGCGTACAATGAGTCATGTAAAAATGATTGTGAAATAATGTAGGTATAGTATCGGACCAGGTTGGAAATATTCCACACACAGTTGACACAGTGTAAAGGGATTTAAGGGAAAGGAGGAGGCGAGAACCGGCTTGTCAATATAAATAATATTTTAATGATGAACTGAAGACAAAACAAACACATGACGGACATGTCCATAAATGATCTCTCTCTCCTCGCACCACCATCTGCCATCCGCCTTTATCCCTCTCGGGGCTTAATTAGCCTGATAAGGGACCGGGTGTGTATAATCACAACCCGGCCCCGCCCTCCGCCCTCCGCCCTGCCACACACAGTTAATATTTCTATAACCATCTTTATTTTATTAAGTGACATTTGTGCACATTTTTTGACAGCAGCAATAATTCATTAAATAATGATCAACTGCTGGAGAAGAGAGTTATAATCATGCATAAAGGCACTGATATACTTCATATGAAATCGAAGACCAAACAGGTGTGACATCATTTAGAAAAGAATCTGGCCAAAGAGAAGGTTTTTGCATAGCTCCCCTGTGTGAACTTTTAGGAACAATCCTTACCAGCTGCTAAACACCTTCTTACTGCCATTGGTCCACATCATCGGTAGGTATGACCTGGAGCTCCGCCTACCTTAAGGCCAGTAGCTGTTTACATTGTTCAGTCAATCAAATTTAGTAAACATGAACACACTGAATGAACATTAATTATTAGCAAGCTGGAGCAAATTATCTACATCTGTACGATTGTTTGGTTTGAGACCAGTTCCAAGACCATTCCATTTTCTTTTTGTTTAATTAGTCTACAAAAGGAATAAAATCTACTCAAATACTCTCAAGTGTACATTCCCTTATGTACCATCTGCAGTGAAAGCCATTCACACATCTGCACAAAGATATGCCTCTCTTATCATCAATCATTTGTCTATATTCTGCACATTAACAATTTTATACACTCATCTTTGGTGTCATCATAAATTACAATAATAGTGTAACCAACGCATATTATGGGCACATATTTAGCACATTAGCATTATGAATTCAAAATGTAAATGAGACAAATTAAAAAAAATCTACTTCATATTACTTTAAATCATCATTGAGTGGTTTAAACTACTACTTTTACTGACTTAATTCTACTGAATTCTACCGTAGAATGATGGATAAAGTCATTGATAACACATTTTAATATCACATTAGTTAAGGTTTTACTGAGTGTCCTCATATTTAAATGTATTTCTAAACACCACCCACAGCAGTGTGGCAGGTGTCTGTATGTTCGCAAACAGTAAACCATTGATCAACTGTTTAGAACTTCTTTTTTCTGCTGAACGAACAAGAACTTCTTGAAATATATTGGTGCTTGCATCCAGATGCACAGTGTAGCCTAAACCTTACGAAAGTCAAAAGTACATGGCAAATTTGCCGCAAACTCACCTCTGATAATTTTCACATGCAAATGATCTTTGCTGCAAAATTGTTGCCAAAGGTTTGCCAAAAGTTCACCACTACTGGCAAAGAGGTGCTGTGAATCAAATGCTCATTTGCAGGTGAAAATAACAAATGGTAAATTTCCTGCAAATTTGCGGCTAGTTTAGATTCTTTGTAAGGGAGTTGAGTGCACTATCAACATTTTAAAGATTGATAGATTAAAAACTGATTAAAGATTGATTGAGAAACATTCAGTAAAGTTGTTTTGGGCCTGTTTGAGGCATTTCCTGATTTGCATAAATGTGTTCAGTGTAATGGGTCCAAGAAAAATAGCATGTGTAAATAAATGAATCATTCTTTGTGAATTCCTCCTAGTGTGTGTATTTCTGACTGGTAGAAGCAATACAATGTGTTGAAGACGTTATTAACAGCATATCGGTCCTTGAGGTACTTGCTGACCTTGTCTATTGTTGCAGTGATGAAAGATTCCGACTGCAAAAAGGTTCAGTCTTGCAGTCAGCATCGCATTGCAGCCTGAGTCAATGAAGTGTTCAAGGCGCACTTATCAAGCTGCCTCATCTGACATCATAGTCCTCCGGCTGAGCAGAAATAAGACAAGACACTCTGGCTAGTTTCCCATACCATATGTAATTCAATCTCTCATGGTCCTGCTGCCTAAGCATGACGTATATCTCTGCATCCCATCCAGTCCCAGGCCTCTTCAGGTAAAGGAAACAGTAACTGCATTGGTGTAAGTGTTGAAGGAAAGCTGTCTTTTTTATCTGGTAGTGGGGTGATCTCAATGCTCTAAACCACAGAGGGTGAAGATTACCATTTTTCCTGTCAAAGGGCAATTTTACAAGCTCTGATGGACCGTTTGATGGATAGGAGTATGAAAGATGCATTTTGAGGATCTCTAAATAGCGAGGTCAGTTTGAAATCCAGCAGGAACACGGGGAATTCTGAAAGCTTGAAACGCCTCTCTCTGAATTTAGCAGTAGGAGGTCAAAAGTTCTGCTACTGAAATAGTTCCATTCATAGAAATTTGAACCGATGGCCCCAAAGTGTTGAGGTGAAATTTCCAAAGAGTGGCACCAAAACCAAATTGTATTTTTAGTTGTAAATGTTGAATTGTCAGCAGAAATGCACATTTTATTAACCATATGCCCCAACCAAACAAAACGTCAAACCTAAACTTAACTATCAGTGGAGTTAACTACTTAAAGTTTTTATGACAGCCTGAACAAGTTGCACAGGTGTTCTCCATCTGGAACACTCACTACGGTAGTTTGTTCATTGCTCCTTATGGAGACCAGAACCAGACAACAGGTCAGCAGCAATCAGAATCATCATGGCGCTGCCCAGTGGCTGGTCAGGGGAGCAATCTAGCCCAGTGAGCCCAGGGAGCAAACTAGTTTTGTTGTATCACATTGCACCACAATGGTTGCCTGCAGTGTTGACTGCAAGTTAAATATGCTCTTTTTCAAATTCCCCCAATTAGCTAGAAACGTCACCAGTCTTTGTTCTGGGATCTCTTAACTTACTAATTAATCACGGCTACCAAGTAAAAATTTTGTATTTAACCATGGTTAAGTTACAGGTAGTCCAAACTTTTAATTGGTTAAGTTGTAATTTCTGCTTCTGGAAATAACAAGACTAATGTACAAACACAGTCATCCAAAAGAAATGTGCTATCTGGTCTCATAGTAAAATGTGACTATATAGTACCTATGCTTTTGCAAAATAAATTTGAAATGGCTCATTTTGTGTATCGCGGCAGTTTTCCGGTGAAATAAACTCTGCAATTGTGTTTTGGAAAACAATTATGTGAAGAAACTGAAAAATTAGTTTTCAAACAAAAACGAGTTTGCCAAGTATTCACCTCTCATCCACTTTAGAAAGTTTTCCTCGAACGTAAGCAGAGTGTTTAGAAAACACTCTCCATTACTGCATACTTTGGAAAAAGATAACATAAGTAAATTGAAAATGGGTCAACTAAGCTGACCATAAACCAATGGTTGCTGTTGCTCATTTAACTGGAAATCAGCAACTCTCGTTGATTATGATTGCCTTCAGGCCGCTTTGTTGCAGCAAATCATTGACAGTGTGAACACCCTTTTTAGAGAATCTCAAAAGAAAGCATGCATTCATGCATATGTACCATGACTTGATGTGACTAAACATACAATTAACGAAGATAAGCAACGGTAAAGACAACATTATTATTATTATTGGGGATCCACTAAAAAGGTGCCCAATCTAATTCGGAGGGTTTTTTATGCTTGTTATGGAGAAAATTTGATCTTGTTTTCTAGTCAGGGTTATGTAAATGTTATTCATCCCACAAACTTAATGATGATAAAAGATTTTCGTCCATTCCCCTGAGCCATCATCATAACCTCAACCTTGCTGTTGTTGAGTTTGTTGGCGAGTGCATGGGGTTCCCCCCATCCCTGTGGCGCTGGGCCTTGGTGTGGTGGAATGAAGATGAAAGGCCATGGTGTGGTGTGATCAGATTGTCTTGTGTGTTTGGCTCTCGTATTCATCTTCTCTTGACATCCCACTCTTCCACAAACTCTGGCTGACATAAATCACAATTTGGAACAAGTCAGCTCTTATTCGCACTGAACCACCAAGAGCCCAAACTCAGACCAGCAGAACAGTGAGTTTGGGTCACAGTCAGCGCCGTCTGATCTCTATCTACAATGGCAAAAGTGTTTTTTGTAATTAAAGAGAACCTAAATTAAGATTAACAAATACAAAATAACCAAGGCAAAACAAACATACATACATACATACCAATGGCCAACATGCCAATTCTTTCTCCTGTATGCATATGTGTGTGTGTGTGTGTGTATTTAAGTGTATCTGGGTGTTGGGGTGGAAGCACATAAACAAAAGAACATCTAAAAATGTATAACAGATATAACAATAGTAAAAACAATAAATAATAATGACAATAATAATAATAATAATAAACTATATTCATAATATGGGGGGGGGGGGGGGGAGAGAGGGTGGAGGACGAGGAAGAGGGCAAATAATAATAAAAGTAGTAGCAATTATAATAATAATAATATAAAATTATTATAAGGCTGCCTCTAATCCCACCGTGGCCACATCATAAGTTAGTCCCATGCCCATGTCACACCACAATGGTGCCCTTGCACCTCTGTGTAGTTCCTGGATGCAGTTGATATTTCTCCAAAACTGACGGTCATAGACGCTGCCTTGTGTGCCCGGGTAGCGATCACACTGAGGCAGCGTTTGTGGATGGTTCATGTACTCACTGCGAGAACATGACCATGGCAGTGTTGCAGTCGTGGCTTTCATTTCTGAAGGTGAATGCCACTTCAGCCGCCCCCCCACGTCGCTCCTTCTTCACACGGGATTGAGGACGATCCCGCTGGTTTCGCCGGGTAAATCCCCACGAACCACCCACCCCCCGGCACGCTCGAGGTGAGTGCGGCTCGCCTCACGTCCATCCGGCATTCTCCCTTGAGCTCCCGGAGTTTGATGATGACGTCACCGCTGCATCGGAGAGCGTTCAGGTGTCTGACGCAGAGGACTCGACTGCGCAGACGGCCGACATGCTTGCCAGGGCTGCCGTGAGCATAGGCTTGGACTGGAACACTCCGTCCTCACCACAGCCTTCACGGTTTGACGATTGGTACCTCAAGTCAGGGCGCTGCTCCCAGCCATGACCCACCACCAGATGATGCTTGATGTTGACAAGGCCTGCTTTCTCAACGCCCTTGTCTCCCAGCTTGGCCTCTTCGGCAACACCGTTGAAGACTTTGCCCAGCAGTTTTTGGCAGTAAAGAGGCAGATGGAAGCAATTTCACACATAATGCCGCAGAGCCACCCCAGCGCAGCCCGCGCCCCGTCAGCCCACCGAGGGCGTCCCCCTGCGTCCAAGCAATAGGCAGATCTGCCTCAACCCGGGCCCAGCTCTCAGCTCCAGCGTAGAGCACCCTGCAGGCAGCGTATGCCCCCCATCTCCAGAACCCTCTCTAGCATAGAGCCAAACGGCTGGGGCCCTAACACGCATCGTGGGAAGGGGGTCTTACCCAGTTTCCTATTGCACAGTTTTTAGGCATACATCACATGGGCGCGGTGGTAGATCCGGCCTCAAGGAGGGGGGAGTTGCTACAACACGGTGACCGGAGGGCAGCTGGAACTGCCTTAGGGAGATGCAGTTCCACTCTAAGGGGACCATACCACGGAAAATACACACAGGAGGAAGTCCACGCAGGAGTCCTGACCTGTGGAGCACCTATTCCAGTGCAGGGTAGATTTGAGTACCCGCAGTGGAATGGGTCGGCGAATTCCTCCGCAGAATTGTGGACCAACAGGGCTAGGGAGGAGTCATCCAGGGAGCCAAGTTAGTGGGATCTCCTGGGAGAAAAAGCGCACGGTTTTACCTCAACCTAGGGAAAGGGCGCTTGGCACAAGTGGTCCACCTGGTCAATCCATCAGTGTTTTACCGAGTTCTACAGGCTCGGACCTGAGAAAATATGAGACGAAACTGACTCTACCCTGAGATTGTAAAATCTCGCAAGTGTATTAGGTGTTGTCCAACCCACTGCTCTGCATATGTCTGCCAGGGAGATGCCTCTGGCCAGTGCCCGTGAGGATGCAACACTGCTTGTCGAGTGTGCTCGGACCCGCAAGGGGAGGGGCACGGCCTGGGTGTGATAAGCCAATGTAATGGTGTCAACTACCCAGTGGGAAGGCTTCTGTTTGGAGACAGCATTCCCTTTCCGCTGTCCACCAAGGCAGACAAAGAGCTGCTCAGAACATCTAGAGCTCAAGCTTCGCTTGCAGGTTCACAACCTGGACCCTTAGGGGAGTCATAGGAACCTTGGGCACGTAGTCCGGTCATGGTCTTAGGATCACATAAGTGTCTGCCGGACTGAACTCCAGGCAGGTGTCGCTGACAGAGGATGTTTGCAGGTCCCTGACCCTCTTGATGGAGGTGAGCACGATCAGGAGGGCCGTCTTCAGGGAGAGGGCCTTGTTCGACTGATTTTAGCAGCTGGAAGGGGGGGGGGTCTCTGAAGGCCTGAGAGGACCACCGAGAGACCCCAGGAGGGGAACAGGCTTGGCCGGGAAGGATTTAACCTCCGGGCGCCTCTTAGGAAACTGATGATTAAGTCGTGCTTACCCAAAGACTTGCCGTCTACTGCGTCGTGGTGGGCTGCGATAGTAGCCACATACACCAAGGTGGAAGGGGACAGCCTCCCCTCCCGCCTCTCCTGCAGAAATAAGAGCACTGACCTAACTGCACACCTCTGTGGGTCTTCAGCCCAGGAAGAACACCAATCTGTGAACAAACGCCACTTCAGGGCGTAAAGTTGCCTGGTAGAGGGGGCTCTGGCTTGGTTGATCGTGTCTATGACGGCAGGTGGTAGACCAGCTAGATCTTTCACGTCCCATCCAGGGGCCAGACGTGGAGGTTCCAGAGGTCTGCGTACTTGCGCAGCCCCAAGGGCCAGCTGTGTGCCAGTGCGTCTGCCCCTTGGGGAGCCTCTGTTCGGGCATACCAGAGTGGGCAGTGGGAGGTCTCTCGGGAGGCAAACAGGTCTATCTGAGCCCTATCGAATCATTCCCAAATCAGCTGGACCGACTGGGGGTGAAGCCTCCACTATACGCTGGGCAAGCGTTGTTGTGACAGCACGACAGCAGGATGAGTGGCGCGCAGCAACTTGAGTCACTGCTGGCTCCAAAGGAGGAGACAACGGGCGAGTTGTGACATGTGGCAGGAGCTTACGCCGCCATGGCGATTTATGTATGCTACCGCGGTGGTGCTGTCTGACCTGACCAAGACGCGTTTGTCCCAAACTAATGGAAGAAACCTCCGCAGGGCAAAGAATACAGTCAGCAACTCTAGGCAATCGATGTGCCAGCTTAGCGGGGCCCCTTTCCAACGGCCCGCGGCTGCGTGCCTGTTGCATATGGTGCCCAAACCCAATTTGGAGGCATAGGTCATGACCAGGACGCGTCGGGACACCTGCTGCAAGGGGACTCCTGTCCACATAAAGCAGAGGTCTGTCCTGGGTTTCGACGTTTGGCAGCAGGCGGGGGTGATGATCACACGGTGCGTGCCATGGCACCATGCTTGTCTCGTGACTCGAGTCTGGGGCCAGTGCTAAAGCAGTCTCATATGCATGAACCCCAGCTGCTCGGCCGCCACGGAGGATGTCATATGCCCCAGGAGCTTCTTGAAAGGTTTTAACGGGACCGCCGTGCCCGGCCTGAAGGCGGCGAGGCATTTTAGCACTGACAGAAGCAAGCAAGCGTGCCGGGGAGGCGGGTGGCTCAAGGGGGGCGACTGAAGTGGCTTTCTCTCATGACAAAATAAAGCCGTGACCGCAATGCTGCCACGGCTATGTTCTCGCACTGAGAACATGAACCATTGGAGAGAAATCACTCATCCCGAGCTCGGACGGAAGCAAGCAAGCGTGCCGGGGAGGTGGGTGGTTCGAGGGAATTTACCCGGAGAAACGGAGCCCGTCATTATCCCCAAATTGCCTTCATCGCCCGCAGCGCCTGCCCCAATCCTGTAGGAAGGGGGGGGGGGGGGGGTGGGGGGGTGGGGGGGGGGTGCTGGAGTGGCTTTCTCTCATGAAATAAAATTCATAAAATGCTGCCTGCATGTGTTCACAGCCCAGGCACGTGAGGCAGCTTTTATGATCATCAGAGGTGGGGAGAAATCAACTGCATCCAGAAACTACACAGGAGGCAGAAAGACGTCTTTAAAAAGACGCGTCCTGAAAACGACGTTCAGCGCCAGCTGTGAATTTGCACTTTTAGAGAAACTAACTATTTTAGAGAAAATAACACTTTTAACTGAACTGTCGAAGCGCCCAGGGGCAAACTGCACTGCTGTGCAGAGATGGAGAAAGCCGCTGATATGCGCCGTAGATCCAACAGAAATAAAAAAAAAGAAAGAAAAGCAAGAAAATTTCTGAATGAACTAGACGTATATCCCCGCCTTTATACCCATATGTCTGGGGGCGGGGTATGCAAATACTGTCTGCCAACTTCTCATTGGCCTTTTTTCATAGATCAGAGGCATATTCGGCGCTCAAGAGAGAACCCTAGTGTCGCTTCTTCGACACAAAGTCGAAGTGAGCGACAGACGGTGAACTATATTTATTTGCAATTGCCATCGCCTTGATCCACCATGATATTTCCTCCATCAGGGAAACTCCAGTAAGCTGTAATTGGTCGAAAGGATCAGCAGCTGGGATTGTTGGGTAGTAGACCGCTGTGGAGCTTGCATTGAAGCTTGCACAGCCGAAGGCACAAAGGGGTACTCATTAGAATCCATCTGAGCGTTAAAATGTCAAATGGGACACCCCACGGTCTCGTGGACTTCAAAGGGATGCGCAAATGAAGGCCACGAGACGTTAAGTCAACATCAAGTGTGCCATTTGGGACAGGGCCACTCTTGAATTGATGCAAAGATGGCTAATGGGAGATGGAAGCTTGTCAGTAACTCGGTAGAATGGGGTGTATTTGTATATTATTATTGTGTTGTGTAATTATGTGTACATTTGATATGTAAAATGTGTTGTGTAAATATGTTTTTTATTGTAAACTGGTATATGTCTCGTCACTGTCATGAATGCTATGTTGCTCGGAACTGCACACAAGACTTTCACCTACTGTTGCACTTGTGTATATGGTCGTGTGAAAATTAAGTGATTTAATTTGTATGTCAGGGTATTGGAAAATTCAGTACATGTCGCCTTCCTGTGTGGTCATGTTGTGTAGAAACAGGTTTTTTAAATACGGTAAAAAAATGTGTTGTGACCGAAATGTACTGGCTTATAAAACAGCACGTTACAGATGATGTTCTTCCAAAACCCAAGTATGCAACACTCAAAACATCCATTACATGGTAGAGAAAGCTGCTTTAACCATGGTTATTTTAAGTAAACCTTGTTTTCAGTCAATTAAACTCCCATTGAACTGAAACTCATTTGGGTAGCCAGAGAGGCAACAAATGTAATATGGTTAATGGCATCATTTAGCAGAGATCCACAGCACATGCACTGATGGGCCCCGCTGAATGAAAGAAAAGAGAAACATTACAAAGTGTAATTACTCTAGGCACCATTAGGGATGCAATAACTTTTAGGGAAAATAAAGTCAGGCTTTCTCTCTCCGCTTGAATTGGACAGAGAAGAAGTACAAAGCTTTCTTATTTTATCCTATTTTAAATTAAGAGTAGAAGTAGGGTGGCTAATATCATTGGGATTCTGCTGCAGAAAGACAGACTGACTTTTATTTGCACTGTGTACTGTAAAACCTTATCTTAATTTTTTTTTAAATAATTAGTTGTTTTTGTGGTAAATACCATTGTAGTGCAGTTAATTACTGGTGTTTGCTAAGGCAAGTATCACTAATGTACTACTGCTCATAAGGTTAAAGATTTAAACAAACCTGAGCAATATCTAGAAAAACACGCTAAAACCAATAAGTACACCAATCACATACGCCCAAGCAACCACCCAGAAACCCCTTAGCAGCTGCACAGAAATGCCCTGACAACCTCTAAAACACCTTAGCAACTGCATAGCAACACCCTAAAAACCACACAAAACACATTATCAATCTCAGTGCAATCTCATTACATCTGAAGGGTTGAGGAGGAGGTGTTACTACAATTTACACTGATGTTTTTGGTGTTAGTCAGTGGACAGGATATAAGTTTAAGTCTTTTGATCTAATAATGCTTAATGTGACACCGTCGGATACAAATAAAAAATCTCTTGCTATAAAAAATTGCCCTTGCTATCTAGTATATAGATGACCCGGCCATATTCTGATTTCCTTGGTGAATTTGCAAATGTTCTATCAGATCTTGTAGTTACTGTAGATAGAGCTTTAATTGTTGGTGACTTCAACATTCACATAGATAATGAAAATGACACATTGGGATTAGCATTTATCAATATTCTCAACTCTCTTGGACAAATGTGACAGGATCAACTCATCGCCATAATCATACGCAAGATTTAATTCTGTCATATGGAGTTGATGTTGATACTATATAAATTCTGCTGCAAAGCGATGACATCTCAGAACATTACCTTGTCTGTTGATTGCTGCAATCAGCTAATGTCACTCAGACCACACCACACTATCATTCAGGTAGAACAATTTTTTTCAACTGCTAAAAGATAGCTTCACTTATAATCTTCCAGAACTGTCTCACATGCTCAGTTAATCATAACCCCCCCTCTGTCACAGTACCTCAGAAAACAGTGTCTAATAATTTTCCTCATGTGCATTTCCTCACGAAGAGCTATCAAAACTTTAAAAAAAAAATGTATGTTAGATCCTTTACCAACTAAGCTCTTGAATCAGGTAATCTCTGTAATATCAGAAATCCCCCGCCCCCCCTTTTTCCATAACGAGTGCAAATGTGAGATAACGGGGTGTAACTTCACTTCTCCGGTTAATTTGATAGAAAGGCTTTGCAATGGTGAAATAGGGGCAAGAACTGTTCAATACAAAACCAGGGAGGGGCTCTCTCAAGTGGAAGTGAAAATCTTGAGTAGGCCTAGCCCATCTTTGTCAATCATCCTATGTAAATTTTATTGAAATGTAATCTGGGATGTTTACCATTTCAAATGAAGGACTTCGCTATGCTATCAAATTGCTTGAAGAAAGAAAGAGGGACATATATAGGGAGAGATTGTAGCAAGTAATTGAATTTTTGAATACAATTCATTTTAATAACATGAATCTTCCCAATCATAGATAAATGTAATGAAGCTCACCTGAACACATCACTTGAAAATCTTTTTATTAAAGGGTCAAAATTAACTTGAAATAAATCACACACATTTGCTGGGAATAAAATACCTAAATACTTAATGCTCTGTTTGGGCCACTAGAAGGCACCCGGCTGAAAAGCTGTTACCGGGCAGTACACTGTCAGAGCCAAAGCTTCGGATTTAGACCAATTCACTCTGTGTCCTGAGAACTTAGAAAAGTACATTTATAATTCTTTGGAGGCAAGGCATAGATCTAGTAGGGTTGGAGAACACTAATAAAATATAATCTGTGTAAAGCAAAAGCTTATGAGCCATGCCACCACCCCTGGAATTTCATCCTCCTTTCTTATCATGGCTGCAAATGGTTCCAGGACAAGACAGAAAAATAAGGGGGAAAGAGGGCAACCCTGCTGGGTGCCCCTATGAAGAGTAAAATTATCTGAAATTAATCCATTTGTTTGAACCACAGCTAAAGTGTGGCTATAAAGTTACTTAGTCCACCCAATAAAAGTATTCCCAAACCCGTACATTTAAAAAAATTTAAAAAGATAATCCCATTCTACAATAACAAATGCTTTTTAGTCAAGAGAGATGGCAGAGACCGGAGTCTGATCATTCGTCACTGACCACAAGATATTGATGAAACGCCTAATGTTATCAGAAGAGCTGCGGCCCCGAATAAACCCCATCTAATCTATTAGTATAAGAGATGTCATAACTTTACTTAATCGGTTAGCTAAATTTTTTACAATATTTTTATATCTAGCTGGATCAGGGAAATTGGACTCGTTTGGATATTTGTCCTTTTTAACTCAGACTGATCCGGGCTTCTGACATTATTGACGGAAGTTTCCATTCTTTAATGACTCTCTATAAAATTCTAGCAAAAGTGGAGTCAGTACTTTTGTTTATCACAAAGTGCTAAAATCCTCTTCAGTAGACGAAGATGTGGAACTATAGAGATCAAGATAGAATCCTTTAAAAGCATTATTAATATCAATGGCTGAGGTAAATATTCCACCACCAGCAGATTTCACTGAGGGAATGGTAGAAAAAGACACTCTCTGCTTTATATATCTAGCCAGAAATGTTCCTGCCTTGTCCCCTGACAAAGTATGACTGTCTTGTCCTGAATAGCCAAAACTCCACCTTCCGTGACAAAATAGTATTATATCTGTATTTCAATTGGGTCAATTCTCTGAAGCCATTAGACAACAGTCAGCACTTCAGCTCTGCCTCGGCACTTTTAATATTCCCTTCCAATTTCACGAGGTCTTATGCTTTGGATTTTTTGGTGAATGAGGCAGTATGATCCGGCCCCTAAAAACTCCCTTAAGTGCCTCCCAAGCCATGCCCACAGATGATACTTAGGACCAGTTGGTCTGCATATAGACATTTATTTCAGTCTTTTAGCATTTGTTGGAATTCAGGATTTTACAAAAGGGATATATTAAAGTGGCAACTATACTATTTCTTTTTCTTCATATGTGGCAAACCTCTAAAGACACCAGGGTGTGATCTAAGAAAAAATGTTTCCAATTGAGCAATCAACAACAGATGAAATGAGGGACTTCGATATCAATTTTACACATCCTGTGAAGTGTCAATGTTGCTGTAGGGGTCTTGTACACTTTTGCTTCACTATGAACAAGGAGTCCATCAAAAGATTAAAGTCTCCTCCCAATTTTATATCATGAGTGGTGCCAGCAGCATGCAACATCCCTTCAGGATCTATACAAAAGCCCTGTTCATCCACGTTAGGTGCAAAAATATTTGTCAAAATAAGAGGCTAATATTTTAATTAATTACTTAAATTTATTATTAATTAATTAGCCCCTGAATTTCAGCTAAAACGATAATGACTCTTCCTAATTTATCTTTACTCTGTTTGAGATATTTGAATAGTAGATGCTTACTTATCAATGTTATGACTCCCCTGCTCTTACTCAAGCCAGCACTATTAAAAACAATGCCCACCCCATATCTTTCCAAATTATTCCGCTTCCTGCAGAGAAAGGTTTGCTCAAGTCCAGTGTTTCTATACAAATTTTGTGAGACTGAATTACACAGCAAAATGATAATCTATAAAACAAACTCCAGCCAATAGGCGGAACAAACTCAAAAAGCTTGTAGGTTCGTCCACAAAACTGTTCTAGAGGTGTGCCACTCTACAAAATAAACTCCAGCTGATATGCGTAACCAGCACAAAAAAAATTCCTCCAACAGTCAAGTGAATGATCAGTGAGCCGGTCCACTCGGCTGCAACATGAGTACCACAAAATAACTTACTCAATTGACTTTATGAAGGACATCTCTTGATTTGGTCATGTGAATGTTTTACAGCCCTCCTTAGCATCTATTCTCAATTTGTCAGGGAATATCAGTACAAAAGCGACCTTCCGTTGATGTAAAAGATTCTTGCATTCCTTGAATCAATCACATTTCACTCTTGACAAATTTGCAATGTCTGGGAACAAGAAAATGCTGTGGTTTTTCCAAGAAAGCCTTCCTTTACTCGCCTCACGTAACACAAGATTTTTATCGGATGATCTCAGAAAGTTGGCCAGAATTGATTGGGGGCCTGTTTCCCTTCACAGATCTCCACACCGGAACCCTGTGAGCTCACTCGATTTCATCTTATGGCCTGTTATGTTGAGCAGATTCTGAAGGAGCCCATCCATTAATTTCATCATAACTTGACCCTCTTCGGCCTCAGGAATTCTGACAGTACGGACGTTATTCCGCTGGCTGCGTCATCCATGTCCTCTAACTTCTCCCAGACATGCTTCAGATCCACCTAGTTTGCTAGCAGATTAGCACAAAATTCTTTCTCCAATGACTCCAGATAATCTATCTGCTTCTTGATGCTCTTTTAACCATCTCAGAGAACTTCGCCTCCATGGTAGTGATCGATTGACGTATCACAGCAAGATCCTCCAAGTCAGCAGCGACCTTCGTCAGCATTGCCGATATGTTCAACATCTCTTGACGCATTTCTCACACTTCCCCGACGAAATCGACTCCCTGGCTTGCGGCCCTCTCGGGGGCATCAGCTTGAGCATTTAAGTGTCTTTTAATGTCTCCAGAGCCCGAAGATTTTGAAATCTTTGACATATTGTCCTTCTAGAACAGTTATGAAACAGAATGTATCGAATCTCACTGGTTTATATCATTAAAAGTTTTAAAACTAGCAAAGTGTGCAGAGCACACTGTTCACACGTGCGATCCTCGCATAGCGTCACGTGACTCCTCAGAGAACCTCTTCTTAATATTATTAACTCCTCGCTATCCTTAGGACATGTCCCAAGAAACTTTAAAATGCCAGTTAACACAGTGTTTCCCAAACACTGTGCCACGGCACACTAGTGTGCCATGAGAGGTTGTCAGGTGTGCCGTGGAAAATTATAAAATTCCACAAAATAAATAAATGCATGAAAGAATATAATAATTTCAGGGATCCAATCTTCTCACCTTTCAGAGAAATTCATCATTTTTAAAGCATAATCAGTCACTTTTGTGATTGTGAAGAGCAATGATTAATGTGTAAAAGTGAGTGATATTTATACGCATTAAGGGTCTTTCACCCTTTCTCCTCAGCGCTGCAGAATACATTGTAGTCTATGAAGTGACATCACTTTACATCAAAGTGTTTTTCACACACGTTTTTGCTTCAATATTGTCTTTGAGAGTATTAAGCAACAAGAAATATTTAAAAACTGCCCAAATTTGTAAAGAGACATTGAATGCCTCAATTTCTTTTAATTAAATATTACCTTATTGTTTTCGAATATCAGAGACCTCAGTTATTGAACTAATTTAAATTCACCAAGAAAATGTTTAGACCTAAACATAAACAAGTCCTTTTATTACTTTCTGCTATCAAAGAAAGCTTTTTTTCTCTCTTCCAAATACATGTTTTCAATGTTTATTGTGCACACCTCCTGCTTTTTTACATGGTAAACTCGTAAATTCGCCCCTCTGCGACTCTTTCTGCAACTCTTGTCATGTGGAGGGCGATGCGGCTCTTGACACAGGGTTCAGCCTCCAGAACCAAATTAAAACTGCCACAAGAACTCACGAGAAGGCAAAGAGACAAAATCTAATGACAACTGCCTCGGCATCAGTCTCCCATTATGCGTTTGATTACGCACAGGCGAACACCCAGTTTTAGTCGATGCGGACCAGGAGGAAGATTTAAGTTGTCGATTGATTTTTGTTTAGTTCATTTTTTACATGTTTTGTTAATATTTTAATTGTATTTGTTTTTTGTAATATTGCATTGTTCATATGTCATGTTTTAGTGGCCTCTGCTGTCACTGCGAGGAAAAAAAAATTCATCTGCTTCGTGTTGTGTCTCTGTTGTTCGTCTGTTCTCTTCATAAATAAATAAATGCATAATTTGCTATATGCTTGTTGTGTAAATTGTGAATGAAAATAAAAGCTATTAAATGTCTTATTATCATAAAAATAAGAACATTAAAATGACGGGTAATAATAGATTATGACAGAATTTTTATGACCCTGTCATAAAAATTATGGACGATGAGAAAGTCTAATGCAAGCACTGTATGTGACTTTTTTTTGCATAGCCAAATTTCAAACATTACAAGTAAACACGCTATTAAGATGGACAGAAAACATGGACAAGTTCTTGAAAAGGAAAAATATTGATGATTGTTAGCAGCTTATGTGGGATGGTGGTGTGATGAAGAATTTTTTAGTCGTAAAAAGTGTGCGTAGCAGAAAAAGAATGGGAAACACTGAGTTAACAAACCACTTATTAAGAAGCCATAGCTTGATCCTGGAGAATTGGCTAATTATAGGCCGATTTCAAATCAATGCTGCATTTCTCTTCTAGTGCTTTTACATCTTAGTGCTGCCTTCGACAACATAGATCACGACATTATCTTGAATAGGCTAGAGACTTATGTTAGCATTAGTGGACTTGCATTAGCATGGTTTAGGTCATATTTTATCAGACCACTACCACTTTGTTTGTGTAAAGGAGGAATTGTCAAATCAAACAAAAGTTAATTATGTAGTGCCACAGGGATCCGTTTTAAGGCCTCTGCTTTTCTCCTTATACATGCTTCCCCTGGGAGATATTATAAGGAATTGTGGAATAAGTTTCCACTACTATGCTGACAATACCTTTATATTTCTTCTAAACCTGATGAAATTTTATTGAGTGTATCAATGAAATAAAAAATTGGATGGCCAGAAATTTCCTTCTCCTCAATTCCAAGAAAAAAACAATGGTACTAATTATTGTATAAAAAAAAAATAAGCCATTAAAATATTATTCTTATAAAAATATTATAAAATATAATATGACTCTTGATGGATGTAGTCATCATTGTCTTCTTTAGCAAATAACTTAGTTATTATATAAATAACATTTCCATTGTTTGTAGAACATCATTCTTCCACCTCATATGACACATGCTCTCTCTTGCTGATGCCAAAAAAGTAATTAATCTGTTCATGACTTCAAGACTAGATTAAAGACTAGGTTATTGTAATGCATTACTGGGAGGATGTACTGCAAGTTCAAAAAATAAACTTCAATTGGTTCAAAATGCAGTGGTGACTAGAACCAATAAATATGATCATATTAGCCCCATTTTATCATTGCTACATTGGCTACCTGTTAAATTTCTTATTATTAATTATTAATTTTAAAATTCTGTAAACTACATAAAAAGCTTTGAATGGTCTTGCTCTACAGTACTTAAGTTACTTAAGTGACCTTCTACCTTGGTATAGTTCATCACGTTCATAACGATCACAAAATTCTGGCCTGTTAATAGTTCCTAGAATATCAAAATCCACAAAAAGAGGTAGATTCTTTCCTATTTGACTCCAAAACTATGTAATAGACTACCCAACACTGTTTGGGACGCAGACACACTCACTGAGCCCCAACACTGCCAAGACACCACTGTTGACCCTATCTGCTCCAGGGGCGCCGTATCATGGCTGATCCTGCACTCTGACCCCAGCTTAGCTGGGATATGTGAAAAAATAATAATTTCACTGTATATATGCAAAACATTTATGTATAATATGTGACAATAGATCAATTATTACATACACCTAATTTATCCATCAACTCACAATTAGGCTGCTTTAGTTAGGTCTGCCAGAACCAGAAACATTTCTTAGAAACATTTCTCATAAACTTTAACTCTGCAATAAATTGAATGGCATCTACGCTAATATTATTCTATTTGTTTTCCTGTACATTCATATACCGAAGTTACCAGACCTGACCAGATCCAGCTCTGTTCCTGCCACTGCTATGAGTCACTGAGTGATGATGACAAAGTACAGCTGGTTTATTACGATGGACTTCAGAGGATAAACTGATGCCAAATCCAACTGTAAGGCATTTGTTACTTCATAAGCCACTGCCTGAACCTTGGATTTAGGATGGACCCCACCGAACCTCAACTAAATTACTTGCCGGTTGAACTGTGATGCACCTCATTGATCTCTGCCTGCATCACCATTGGCTATTGATGAACTACACTCTTGAAATGGAATACATAGACTTAATTGCCAACAAAGCCTTCATCAACCATCTAACAAAGGACAGCACATCTATGTGAACTTCTGCAGTTAATAAAGGATGAACTTCAAAGACATTAGTCATTATTCTTAGTTCATGTAAACTATTTGTTTAAACACTGGCCCTTAACACTTACATAGTTTAATCATTTTAAACCATGACTTGCACTGCACACAAATAACTAATATTATATATTATATTCATGCTGCCTAGCCAGAGGGGAACTGGCGCCCACAGTGACCACCATCACCATCAGTCACCATCAGCTTACTCTCTGGGATTCTAAATACAATTATTATTGAATTATTTATTTTTATACACAATCTACCATCATTTTTACACAATGATGTCACAAGACTTCTTAGATATTACAGTTTCATTTTCTATTAAAGAAGGATTTTATGTAAAGTTTTAATGAAACGTGTTGTGAAAAACGCTATACAAATAGAGAGTTGACTTGACCAATCTGAACACCTTCATAACCACATAGCAACACCCTACCATTCACCCAGAACACCCTATAACATTGTAGAGGCATAGCAATGTGTTAAAAGTCACTCCAAACACCATAGCAACTGCACAGCAAGTCCTGACAACCACAAGAACACCTAGCAGCTGCATAACACAATACAAACCACTCAAAACATCTTAGCAACCCAGTAGCAATTCTCCAGCTACCACCCAGAAAAAATAATAACATCATGATTTACTCTAAAACCACTCAGAACACCTTTGCAATCACATAGCAATGCCCTAGTAACCACCCAGAACACCTTAGCATTGTAGAGGCATAGGAATGCAGTAATGACCACTAAGAACACTATAGCAACTGCACAGCAAACTCCTGACAACCACTAAAACAACTATCAGATGTATAGCAACACACTAAAAAACCACGCAAAACATCCTAGCAACCTGGTAGCAATGCCGTGGCAACCATGCAGAACACCCTTGCAACCTCATGATAATAATCTAAAACCTCTATGAACTCCTTAGTAACCACATAGCAACACCCTAACAAACAACCAGAAAAACCTAGCAATGTAAAGGCATAGCAATGTGTTAAAAGCCACTCAGAACACCTTAGCAACTGCACAGCAACGTCCTAAAAACTACTAAGGGTGCTTTCACACTAGCACTTTTGGTGCGCACTCGAATTCGAATGACATCAAAGTTCGGTTAATTTGGGTGATGTGAGTGCTGTTTTCAAGTGGGTGCTCACCTGAGTCCACTTGAAAAGGTGGTCTGGGTACGATTCATGTGAACTCCAGTGTAGTTCACTGCTAATATGAACGCACCTAATGGCGGATGTAAACCTTTATTGTTGACGTATTATTCGTGTCTTTGCAGGTTCCTGATTGCAATTATTATGGTTTAATTCATTTCTCATACCAGCTTGTGTCCAAATAAATCACTTTCAGAGAGCAGCTCACATTTTTCACTCTTGCAACGCATCCACGGGCTTGTGGCAGACAAATGCTAATATTTTTCACATCATTGCACATACAATGCATTAGAGGCAGACTAACATAATTGTCGTTATGTGCAAGTTTTGGTGGTAAATTCAAAGAGAAGAATACTTCTGATGTCTTCTTGAGTTCTTGCCTATTTACAGTATTAAACAGCTGCCGCTTGATAAAACGAAATCTGGTTCAGTCCAAGCAATCGAACCAAGTGTGAAAGCACCCTAAAACACCATAGCATATGCATATCAACACACTAAGGGTGTGCTCACACTTGGCAGGTTTGGTTCGATTAAAACGTATTCTGATGCGATTGCTCTGTTAGTGCGGTTCATTTGAACAAGTATGAACGCTGCCATCCGAACCTTGGTGTGTACCAAACAAGTGGACCAAGACCACCTGAATAGTGGGTCTTGGTCCTCTTCCAAATGAACTCTGGTCCATGTTGTGTTCATATATCAATCGAACCGAACAAAATACATCTAAACGAACCAATAACAGGAAGTAATTTGCCAAACGCTGACCCTCAAGCATACCTGGTTCTTCTTATCATAGGAGCTATATTGACCATTACAGTTCGGTACAGGCGACGAACCGCCGTCAGCCGCCCTTGCAGCATATCTTTGTTTGTGTGTGCAACGAAGGAATACCTGCCGCTGTTTTGACTCGTTTACACATTTTATTAGCTCTTCGTTTGTTCTCACCGGGTAAAAAATACCTCCATATATAAATCTAATGAGCACATTTTGCCCAGCAACCAGCATTGTTTTGGATGTTGGCAAGTTACGTCATAAAATCTGTCCAATCAGGTTGTGACTTTTTCCTAATACCTTTTGTTTTGCAGCTATTGGTTCGGTGTTAAAAATACCAGTGTGAACGCTAAGCGAACCAGGACTAAAGTATCATTTTCTTTTTTGGTCCGGACCAAGAGGACCAAGAGAACCACACTATTACAGATCCTAAGGGTGCTTTCACACTAGCACTTTTGGTGCACACCCGGGGTCGAATGACGTCAAAGTTCGGATCATTTGGATATTGTGAACGCTGTTTTTCGAACTCAGCTGCACATCCGCAAACCGCACCTGGGTCCGCTTGAAAAGGTGGTCTAGTGTATGGTTCATGTGAACTCTGGTAAGGTTCGCTGCTAATAAGAACGCAATCGTACCAAATCGTGGAAGTGAACCGCTTGTGATGACATATAATTTGCGTCCTTGCAGGCTCGTGATCGCAATTATTACGGTATAATGCATTTCTCATACCTGCTTGTGTCCAAATACACCACCTTCAGAGAGCAACTCACATCTCTTGCAATGCACCCGTGGGCTCATGGCAGACAAATGCTAATGTTCATCACATCATTTCACATTCACTGAGGGAAACAAACACAAGTGTTGTTCTGTGCATGGCAAGTTTTCATGGTAAATTCAAACTTTAATACTGCACTTAACACAGTAACGTCTTCTCAAGTTGTTGCCTAGTTACAGTGGTTAACAGCTGCCTGCCACTCATACCCACATTGATGACATAATCGGACAGCGGTTCGGACCCAAATAATATGATGTGAAAACAGACCAGTGAGGGCAGCGGGAGGGGTTGAAAACAAACTCGGGTTCAGTCCAAGCAATCGAACTAAGTGTGAAAGCACCCTAAAAGCCACTCAAGAAACCCTAGCAACCTGGTAGCAATGCCCTCGCAACCACCTAGAACACATTAGCATTGTAGAGCCATGGCAACATGTTAAAAGTCATTCAGAACACCTTAGCATTTGCACAACAATGTCTTGACAACCACTTGAACACCTTATCAGCTGCATGGCAACACACTAAAAAAACTCTCAAAATATCCTAGCAACCAGGTAGCAATTCCCTGGCAATTACCCAAAAAGAACACCTTAGCAACCTCATGATCATACTCTAAAACCACTTAGAACAACTTAGTAACTGCATGGTAACATCCTGTCAAGCATAATGAACACCAAAGCAACTGCATAGCAAAAATTTCAAAACACTCAAAACACTGTAGCAAGTGCATAACAACACCCGCAAGGGCGCAACACCCTAGTATCTTCATGGTGAGCATTGAACAAGCAAGTGCCACTCAGATTTTCTTCAGAACACGTAAAAATTGTGTCTATAGTACAGTGGTATTTGATATCAACAAATATGGATAGATTTTACATGTAACAGAAAATGTATCCCAGCAACCAACCACAAACATCCAATATGTTACACAATGGAGTGGCCAAGGAAATTCGTGATTTTGTTGAAATAATAAAAAAACTATGAAAACTCATGGTACATTAAGCAGTGCTCTCTAAATGTCTCTTATGATATTTTCTCAGTTTTAGAACATTATTAGCTCTATATGGTCCCCACCACATTTCTATGAATGGAAGATAGTTATTACTGTGTGCTCAATTAAACTGTGAATCTGAGGCAGTTTGAAGTGTTGTCTCTGTGAACTTGCTCTTGATGACTGAAGCGTGAGGAGTTTAATGATGTGTTGTTTGATAATGTTTGGTAGGTGTGCATTACATTCCCTAGTATTTCTCTTTGTTAAATCATGACCTCTCTAAACACCCAAAGGGCTTGTTACCAATTTGATAATTTATTATGTTCAGCTTTAAGTATAATGTATAAACAGTGTTTAAAATGGTAGTCAGTGCCAAGATAAGTGTGGTCATTAATAAAAAAATATCAAGGAATGGAGTTTATTGTGAAAACTTATATTCCATAATTAGGGGTGGGGAGTAATGGAATACATGTAACTTTACATATTTAAAATACAAAATATTAGTAACTGTTTGCCATTTATTTATAAATTATTTACATTATTGATAACAGAATGCTACAAATTACACCATGCATTCTGTAATCTGTAATGCAATAAGTTTAAAAAGTAACCCTCCCAAACCTGTCCATAATGCAACGTTTAAGTCATTTGCCTCTGTTGGATTTGTGTTTGTATGTGCTAAAATAACATTTGGAGACCACAAAAGCTGCATTTATACACATACTTCAGCACACTAATATATAGCAATAATACCTATACAATTTTAACTCAAGGCATTCTTACCTTACAGCAAAAGTGTGTCATTTTTATGATACAGGCATTACTTAAAGGAATTGCACAAATAAGCAGATACTCAAGCCCCAAACTTACACCATTGATTGAGCCATTGACTATGTTTACATGGACACCAGAAAGTGGCGTATTTTGAGAAAGCAGCATTCCCGTTTACATGCACTATATAAGCATCATACTCTTTACTTCTGTATACATCTGTTTTGCTTTATTTCCACATATTCTAGAGTTGTTGCTGTGTTTTTTTTCCATACCTTTCTATTGCGGCTTGCAGCGGAATTGCACTTCAATAGTGGTGTATGTAAGCAAACACAAGGGGCCATGGATATTTTACAGTGGTGTTTATAAATGGGTATAGTTTATAGTGTCCATATCCAACTATACTCATAGAAATGTTTTGTTGTTGTTGGGCTCCATCCTATGATGTTTGTGTCACAATATATTTGAGAAAGGGCCGAAGATGCAGGATGGCAATGGAAGGTGTTTTATTTAAATTAAAAGCCAACAAAATACAAACAAATAACTCTCATGAGGGAGAAATAAAATATGAGACAAAAATAGAGCTGAAAACAAACCGACTAGGAAAACTAAACCAAACTGGAAAAAACTCTCACTAGGTATAAAAAATAAACAAGACAAAAGGAATTGAGAACAAACCGACTGGATATCAGGACAGTATACAAACAACATGACCGCAACTGGAGACTGAACATAACAATCTGACGGGGAAGACAAAAGAGAGAATATAAAGAGGAAGAGAAAATTTAACACCAGCAAAGTGAATCAGCGCTGCCATGAGGAGGAAAACAAAAGCACATGGACAACCTGATGAAGAGGTGGAGGAAACTCTCACAATCCTGCCACAAATTAAAAGCAGACCAAAATGGTAGGATCATGACAGTACAGTTCATCCCCCACCCCCCACGGGAGCGTGGAAAGGGGGCTTCAAGATGGAAGCGATGCCAGGCGGCTCCAGTACGGGAGTGAGGACAGATGGCTCCAGGACAGGAGTGAGGACAGATGGCTTCAGGATGGTAGCAAGGACAGATGGCTCCAGGATGGGATCGAGGACAGACCTCTCTAGGACTGGAGTGAGAACAAACGGCTCCAGGATGGGATCGAGAACAGGTGGTTCCAGGACGGGAGCGAGGACAGACGGCTCCAGGATGGGAGAGAGAACAAATGGCTCCAGGACGGGATCAAGGACAGTTGGCTCCAGGATGGGAGCGAGAACTTATGGCTCCAGGATGGGAGCAAGAATAAATGGCTCCAGGTCAGGATCGAAAACAGGTGGCTCCAGGACGGGAGTGAGGATAGATCGCTCCAGGATGGGAGCAAAGACGTATGCTCCAGGACGAAAGCAAGGTCAGATGGCTCGGAATGGCCTCCATGGCCGTGAGCACTGGCAGAGACTGGGAAACATCCTCCATGGCCATAATCACTGGGAGAAACTGGGGAACGGCCTACAAGGCTGTGAGCACTGGCAGAGACTGGGGAACGGCCTACATAGACGCTGGCAGCGCCTGAAGAGTAGGGTTTGGCAGGCCTCTCCAAAGACACCGAAAGATGGGGGATTTTGGGACTTGGATGTTCCATCTCTGGAAGAGGAGAGTTCCATCCACCAAAAGGAGAAAGGAAAAATTTAACCCAGCACCTCTGGATGAATGGGCATGTCCAGACCTGCCAAAAAAATAGCTGGAGGATGGTCTCATCAAAACCCCGCCTAGAGGCCCCTTTGGACAACTACTCAGCAAAGATGTCGACAGGAAGACCGTGCTGAACGCAGGCCAAGGGCGAGGCACTGGGAGACCAATTCTTCAAGGGCCAGAGTTGGGTTCAATAAAACACCCCCCATGCCTCTGCTGGGTCCAAAGTTGGTCAGATCATTCGGTCATGATATATTTGAGGAAGGACCCAAGGTGACCCAATAAGTTACAAAATCAATAAAAGCCAATTTCACACATGATCAGAATAAACACACATTCTTAAAAATAAAAGACAAGTCAAAGAAACATACCTGGCAATAGAAAATGACGCAGTGATAAGCGTCGGTTATCTGACTACAGACTCCCCGAGCTCCTTGCCAACCTTCCTTAAATACCAAATCATTCTATTGCTATTTCAGATGTATATGTTTGATGTTATTCAGGATTTGGTTTACAATTTAGGGGGCTGTAAGTAGACCTTTGTAACTTGTGATTGAGTAGGTCATTTGATGTTTACAAAGAATGCACCTAATCTGATGGTTCCTGTGAGAGACCTGGGAGGGGCATGCCCCTGATAGAATACAGTATTTTACTAAGTTCTTATATCTTACTTGTGATTTGAAACCGTTTTACCTGTTGCACCGAGACCTCTTGAATGATACCAAACATGTATGATCAGAAAACATTTTTATTACAGAACAGGATGTCATAATTTTGTTTTTGGTGTCTCTAAAGTTACCTGAGGTGAGAGAGGGTGCAGATGTGAGTGAGATTTGTTTTTTATGGTCCTTAATCAGTAGTGTGTTTTGTCTCAGGTGGAGATGCTCTACTGTGTGAGAGTTTTATGATGTTGGCTCTAACAGACCCTTTTTGGTGTAGACATCCTGGTGCCAGCCTTACAGAACCGACTGGATAACAGGACAGGATACAAAAAACATGACCGGACTTGGAGACTGAACATACAATAACACAACAATCTGATGGGGAAGATAAGACAAAAGAGAGAATATAAAGAGTGTTGTGTGGTGCTGCCAATAATCACAAGCAGCTTTTTTCAGGAGAAACCTAGGCGTGAACCTGCTTTCTCGTAATCCCTTAAACAGTGTAAGAAAATCGTCGTTCTTGTTAAAATATGCTTCTGAACGGCACTTTCTTAAGTGCCTGTAAACGTGGTCATTGTTGCTTTATCAGGGTTTGCCTATTTCAAATACATTGATAATTTTTCAAATAAGTAGTGTTGAAGCATGACAAATTGCATTTTTCTTATAGAGCACAACAGTGCCCAAGCACTTTTAACCATCCTTATTTAATCCATATCAAGTGAGCAAGAGTGCTGTTGTTCCATATATCAGCATGGCTGTGATTCGGCCATAGTAGTGAATATACGGAGCAACAGAATGAGTCTTCGATAAACAAGTAAATAATATTAAATAAATAACATTTCAGACAAACAAATGGTCAATTAGTTTGTGCATTTTTTCTCTGCCTGCGAAAATAGTTCCAAAAGAAGCCAAAGTATCAAGTACAACTCTGCTCTCCGCACTGCTCTTATACTCGTTCATAAATTAATCATTTTTGAATGAATCTTTTAAGTGAAAAAAATCATTCTTATTCACTTATATTGTTTCAGTGGTGAAAGACATTGATAGAATGACTTACTCATAACATAAGCGATACTCATTTGCCACCACCTACTGGCGTAAATATGCAATTTCCAGAAATGGAGTGCTACAAACAGAGAAGCATCCCAGTGCTTTTGAACTGAATATCAGCACTATTGGAACACTGCTTGTCTAGTCAGATAACTGGACTGCAGATAACTGTAGATTGTATTATGCTAAATATTCAGATATATAAAAATTATATAAGGAGTTTGAGTTTGTAAGGACAATGTCTCTATTATGCAATTCCTAGTGGATCTTACTTGGAGATTATGGGTAGTGTAGTTCACCAGGAATCACATTGACTTGTGGTTTCAACAGAAGCTTATATCATCACTTACCTCAGAGCTCACGGTACTGAAAAGTGTAAACATAATTGTTAAAAAACGTTTCTCAATTAAGAAAATGAATAGAATTTACCCAAGGATCCCTATTGTGCTGTACTAGTACAACTACTCATAAGTATGTATTTTCCCATCACCAGTGAAGAATACATACTTTCAGTATGTAGTATAGGTATGCAAATTGTGATGCAAAATTAAACTCCGTCATTAAGCCATGGAAACAAGTTGGTGTCTGGCTGTCAGGTGCAGCTTCTGTGGCAAGGCCAGAATCCATCAAATCTCCACGGAGTTATTTAATGGAGCATTTTAAATGTGCATCAAGCCGCAGATGTTATTACTGTTACAATAAGCTGTCTCCAAACAGTGATTTGAGAGCTCAGAGACAGCTATTTGTTTGTCTTTGTAATGTCTCAAGGGAAGAGTTGCAGAATGAGCCGGTCTGTCTTGATGGAACGCAACCTGCAGAATAAATCAATAATGATGTGGAGGAGCTAGAGCAAGGAGGAAGCGAAATGGAATTTACTTTGTGAGCAGGAGATGAGAAAACCTGGTCTCATTGCCATGCCGGTTCAGAAAGCAGTGCAATGTATACACCATATCGAAACTGTGAACTAAATGAAGCTAAATTTAGCTAAATTTCTCTTTTACTGGAGGGAAGAACTTAACCCCCCCCCCCCCGTCATTTTTCTGTAATAAATTTGTAATAATTTCTGGCCAATCTCATTTTGTCAGTGGAATGGGTGCTCGATTATTAAATGCTCTTAAAAAACAGTGAAACATGGGATGATTTTATATTGCAGATTCACAGCTCTTGACAGGTTTTGCCTCTGCTTAAGCAGAGATGTGGTTTGTTTTGTACTTTTACAACTATAGAAGGTATTCTTTAAACGTGATGTGTGAAATTCAGTTTGATGTTAAAATATTTTCTCCATCCCAGCTTAACAAAGACATAATTAAGCCATCTGTATGGGTGATTCCCTTGAAAAGTGTTAACAATGTGCCACTATGAAAGGATTGCTCTCATATAAATTGCATGAGTTTAACTACAAAAATAAGGGGGTGGAACAAGGTCCTGCATCACTAAAGACACGATGTATTTAAGGGTTAAACAAATCATACAATTTGCCCACATATAGTATATTTTAACCATCATAACTGGATATTCAGTTTCTGATCCCGTTTATTTAAAATTGACTGGATTAAAAGAACGGATTCAAATTTCATTCCTTAAGGCATTTGATGTTCTTTTCCAGTATCTTCTGTAATCTCCTTTACACATCCATTTTAAAATAAATCAGGCCAACACTAGAGCACAAAAAAGACACTTTAATAAATGTTATTTGAGAATTTTCTTTGGTTCTTTCCATTCAACACATCAAATTAAACGTGAGGTTTTACACATCATCTCAAGTCCTGCAAGATGACATTCATATGATTGTCATCAGTCATTATTGAGTCTTCAGTTGAGAAGCTTTTTGCTTGCATAAGTTGACACTTTAAAAAGTTGAAGTCATGGACACAGTAACCATCGACCACCATTGTGGTCAATTACAGAGTCACCCATCATGAGTCAAACGACCAGCGGCCACCAAGGCAGCTCTAAGGCGAAACAAACCAAAATGTGGTCATATTCAAATGTTTAAGATGGGTTGTGAATGACATCTTTGGATCACTAGGGTAGTTGGTGTCACAGTGCATATAGAGCACATATCAGGTTTGATAGGGTCTTAATGGGCTGCCAACATGAGCAGATGTCAAATAAACAATCTTTGACACATGGCTAACACTACACAACATAAACTGTTCACACACATGAAGAGCAAGCTATGGTTCTGACAATTAATAAGCATGGTTTTCCTTTGAAAACATGGAGGAATATCACAAAAAATGGTCAAAGAGATGTCTGGATCACATTTCAATCTAAATACCCAGAGGGAAAACAAGAAATGATAGTTTGCTTAAAAAAAATGAAGTCTATTTTTTGACCATTAAATCTCAACCTTGTTAATGCGATGCAAATAAAAAATATAACACTTCAAGGAGAATGAAAGCAGTAATAGGTATTTGATTGAAAACGCTTAATTTATTACCGAAATACAAATAAACTTTTTCTGTAAAAATCATTACCCTAATGCAAACCCAAAATACAACATAGTAACGAGAAATACAGCAGTAATGTTATTGCACTGAAAAAAAATGCTTAATTTTCACTCCAAAATTCTCTTATAGTAATAAAAAGAAAAATTGAGAGTAAAAATAAAATCTGACATATAAGAATGAGAGCAATAATTGGAACATGAATAAAAAATAAATGCAATTTTCTCCCCCAAGTTCTCATTATCATAATGCAAAGAATATCACCGTAATGTGAACACAAAATATGACATATGAATGAGAGCAGTAATGGGAATTTGAGTGAAAAAAGTGCTTACCTGTCATGAAAATAATGCAAAAATTCTTAAAGTTCCTAAAATAGGATTTTATTTTTATATTTATTTTTTGCAAAATATTATTTCTTATATTTTCTTTTGCTTTTGGGATGAAAGATGACCCGTCACATAACCCTTTCTTCCAGTCTATAAAGGGATGTGAACAGTGCTTGCACAGTGACTATAGAAATTGTTTGCCTACACAGTTGCTACATCACTACATCACTGCTACAGCTCAGAGAAATATTTCAAAAATGCATACTAAAGCAGCTGACATGCACACCACCAAAAAGCAATTTCTCTTTGCCTTTCTCTGTCTATCACAGACTCATTTGTCATTTGATACTGCAAGATCAATATGAAACTGAAGAAGTAAGACAACAGCATAGGAGAAACAAATACAAATTCATTATAGAGTTGGGGAAATCTTGGGGGGCCATGACCCAAGAAGACAGCATAGACAAGAGTGCTGCAGCATTTTCATTTACATTCGGATTGAATGCTGAAAAACAGCCATAAAGACATGCTGACAATGCAGTGATATAGTGAAGCTCTCAGTGCTTGCAGTTTGGGTCACTAACAATACATTCAGATGCGTGAAATGTTATGAAAATAAAAGTGACCATGTTAAGACTGAAAAAGACAAATTATGGTTAGTCAAACATCTTTTTGAAACATCGTACCCACCATAGCAGTAACATTGAATAAGTGTTGTCCAATGATTGTTTCTATTCATGGGTAAAATTCAGTTGATCTAGGCTACCTTCATGCTAACTTTTAAAGGAACCAAAAAATGCTCACCCTTACATTCTTCCAAATTGTATTTTTGAGTGAACTAACCCTTTAATACCAACAAAAGTTAAACACAAAAAGTGTATTTAGTATACTGGTAAGTTTCCACGCCTATCAAGTACTTGAAATCTCAAAAGAACAAAGGTGCTACTTAGAGGTATGTTTTTATAACTAAACGGTTTTCATGGTTACAGGGCTTAAACTTTGAGATTGAAATAACGCTACTCTCAAGACCAGCTTGACTGTGGAAGACAAATGCAGACTAATCAAAGCCTAAAAGCTGCCGCACACATCAAGAGATTTCACTAGCAATGTTGAGGACTGAGAAGGGTGAAAGGACAAAAAATAACAGCTAACCCTAATCTTGATCTTGTACGGTTTTACAGTCTGTGTGGATATTCTATGAAGATGCAATATCTGGGTATAAGAGTATCTAGGTATAAGAGCAACAACGTGCTGAGCCAAAAGCAACTCTTCCGTTCAAAGATTGTCAATCCTTCATGATCAAGCGTGAGGTTTCTCGAGTGAATTCATGAAGATCTATATTGCATAGAGAGCGTACGGGTCTTCAAACACAGACTGCTCTTCGATTCCTCTCGCAAACAGTGTGATCAACTGGCATTGAACCCTGAGAGAAAGACATAGACAAAGAAAAAATATAAAGAAAAGAGATGTCAGTCAAACAAAATGTAAGCCCTTCACTGGAACAAACAGAATGTTAAAAAACAGAAGAAAATGGTGCTTGCCCTAGCAAAACATATGCTATGATGCTAGGGTGCTGTGGGCGGTTGCCAGGGCTTTGCTATGCAGTAAGGTGTTCAAAGGGGTTGTTAGCATATTAATATGTGATTGCTAGGGTGTTTTGGATGGTTGTTAGTGTTTTGCTATGTAGTTGCTAGGAAATACTTTTTTTTCATTGCTAGGATCTGAGTGATACCAAAGGTGTTCTGGGCTGCATTTCCCAAAAGCATTGCAAGCTTAAGTTGACCATAGAGACCATTGGCGCCAATGGTTTCTACCATCTACTTAGGCTTATGATATTTTTGGGAAACGCAGTCCTGGGTGGGTAGCCAGGCCATTGCATTGTGGTTTCTATGGTGTACTGATTGGCTGCTAAGGTGTTCTGGGTGGTTTCATAAGTAATGCTAGGATGGATGCCAAGGCATTGCTATGTGGTTTCTATAGTGTTCTGAGTGTTGTTGGCACACTGCTGTGGCGTTGCAGCTTATAAGGGTGTTTTGGGTGGTTGCTTTTGCATTTTGGTTTCTATGGTGTTTTAAGTGGGTTTAGCACACTTCTATGTGGTTGCTATATGTTGCAGTGGCGTGGTTGCTAGGGTGTTCTGGGTGGTTGATGCTGCTAGGGTGATGCTATGATGGGTGCCAGGGTGTAGCTATGTGGCTTCAATGGTGTTTAGAGTGGCTTTAGTGCACTGGTCTGCGGTTGCTATGGTGTTGCAACTTGCAAGATTGTTCTGGGTGGTTGCTAGGGCATTGCAACTCGCAAGGGTGTTCTGGGTGATTGCTAAGGTGATGCTAGGATGGTTTCCAGGTCATTGCTATGAGGTTTCTATGATGTTTTGAGTGGTTATTAGAGCACTACTTGGGGATGCTAGGGCGTTGCTTGCAAGAGGTGGGTGGTTGCAAGGGTGTTTCAGATTATTGCTAGGTGGTTGCTTTCTGGCCCAAGTGAAAAGGTAATCCCAAACTCTCTAAAATATTCTGGTCACTAGATAAGATTTTAGTCCGTCATTTCAACGTATATTTATTTAAAATAATTATAAAAATTTTTCACTAGCCCGGTGAAAATCTTAAATCCAATCTATAAGAAAAGTAATGACAAAGTAACCTCTCCTCAACAAGCTGTATGATTTATGATATCATTGATTTATGACATCATTGTAACAAGTTGCTTGGCCAGCCTACTGCCTGCACACAGTAAATACTTACAGTGCATGCTTGCTTTACTGTGATGGTAAAAACCTCAGTCCTCAAGGGGAAAGTATCACTTTTAAAAGCCTATGGCATTAAACTGGACGTGTTGTTATTCAGGTAGCAAGCTTAAACTAACACAGGAAGATTCTCTTCAAACTGTTGTTCTGAGAGTGGTTGACCAGAAAGTTTGGACCAGTTGAGTTATGATTCCCACTTTGTCACATTTAAAATAACAATGACATTTGAAATTGAGCTTGTGTAGCTAGAAGCTTCTCATTCACCAACTTGTACACAGTATATTTTGAGCCCACATGCCGAAGCTTGTTAAATCCCTAATGAGCAATAGTTTTAGTGATGCTTGACTTAGCAAACAAAATTAATATGTTTATGTGCTGGCAGAAAACGTGCAAGCCAGTTCTAGTAAGCAATAAATGGCATGTCGTGTTGAGAATAAAGTTTTGTAGTAAAATTCATGTCCTGTTGGGAGGTTTGTGGGCTGTTTCCTCTAATTCAACTCAATATTCTGGAGGGGAGATCAGCACTCAGGCAAGACTTTTTTTAGTAGGTTATCATCATCAATTATCTAAACAGGCTATTTGCTTACTCATTCGAGAAACGATTACTGGAGCTGAAAATGGAATAAATGAATGAACTTCTATTTTAATTAAAGGAGGTGCCCCTTTACCAGTGAGAGGGCCAGTAAATTAGGAGCATTTCATGGCTACGCATTGCTGACACAGAACAATGGGGCATGAAGGAAATAATGCGTACAGAAGATTCATCACACCTCATCACACCGCATCAAGAAAAAGAAGAACTCGTTTCTCCACATCCACAATGAGGGAGTTTTAATAGTATCTATTCAGATGGATGACAGTCCATTTATTTAATCTTATAGTATTCTAGCGCATAGATTATACAAGCTTGTCCTAGAGAGTCCTCAGCATATCACTACAGTTAGCATTGACGATCACATTAGTAAAGTTTGTTCTTTTAGCGTTATAGAACGTTTATAGTCTGTTTGAAATGGACAGTAGCTGCTAACGGTTCACACTACAGCTAAATGAGGTGTTGACATCTCTTAGACAGATGAGGAAGTCTCAGTTTGAGTGACAAATTATGTCCACAGCTTTTAATTACTGACACTTAACATTTGGATTAGGTTTGAGGTAATTAGTGTATCAACACTAAATTGGTGCACATTAATACACAGAACTGTATGTCCTGACTCAGGGTCATGTCAAACGTGTTTGTATTTGATCGCAATCAAAAGAATATACTTTAAAATGCTGATAGCTCGACCGTGTGTTTGACGATCAGGCAAGTGGAAAAACAAAGTATACTCGAGGCTTCAGGGGCAAGTCCTTGGCTACTAGGTATGTTCTGATTAAGGGGCATCTGTCATAATCTAGGGGGCCTGTCTTTTTCTACTGGGTGTGTCCTTACTCAGGGGCATCTGTCCTGACCCAGGGGCATGTCCTTGGGTACTAGGTGTATTCTGACAAGGGCCATCTATCCTGACCTAGGTGGTGTGTCCTAGCCTACTTGGGGTGTCCTGGGCTACTGGGTGTGTCCTGACTCAGAGGCTGTGTCCTTGGGTAGTAGGTGTGTTCTGACTAAGGGGCATCTGTCCTGACTCACAGGGCATGTCCCTGTCTACTAGGTGTGTCCTGATCCAGAGGATGTGTCCTTGGGTACTAGGTGTATTCTGACTTAAGGGCATCTGTCCTGACTCAGAGGGCGTGTCCTAGTCTATTGGGTACATACTGACCCAAGAGGCGTGTCCTTGTTTACTGGGTGTGTCTTGATCCAGTGGCTGTGTCCTAGTCTAGTGGGTGTGTCTGGGGGATATGTCTTACCTGACTTGAATAGCAGTGTGTGGAAGGATCTCTCCATCACAGTTCCAGTTGCTCTGGGCCGGCATGCAGCCGCAGGCTCTATGTTCCCTGCAGATTTGACTGAGGAAGTGCTTGCCTCCCGCTCCGCTCTCTCTCAAGTCCACCTCTGAATCACACTCCTGATAACTGGGTGTGAAGCGGAACTGTCTGACCCGATACACCTCCACAAAAGAGTGATCAAACTGTATAAAGAAACAGCAAAGAACAACAGTTATGCTAATTCAATCCCATTTCAAATATGACCAATAAATATTAAGTGTAAATTTTGCTCTGACAACGATTCAATGAATGCAACGACGATGACTTAAATTTAGATTTTAAACAAAATGTTCTTATTTTTTTTGTGTGTGTGTGTGGGGGGGGGTCTCTTCTTTTTTTTTTTCTTCTTCCCCAATTTGGCATGCTTAATTCCCAATGCGCTCTAAGGCCTCGTGGTGGCATAGTGACTCGCACCTAAATCTGGGTGGCAGAGGACAAATCACAGTTGCCTCCGCTTCTGAGATAGTCAACCCACGGCATCCACGTACAACTCACCACGTGCCCCACCGAGAGCGAGAACCAGATTTAGTAACCACGAGGAGGTTAACCCAACATGATTCTACCCACCCTAGCAACCGGGCCAATTGGTTGCTTAGGAAGCCTGACTGGAGTCACTCAGCACACCGTGGATTCAAATGTGCAAATCCAGGTGTGGTTGTCAGCGTCTTTACTTGCTGAGCTATCCAGGCCCATTAAATGATTCTTATTAAATAATGTGATGTGGGGCCTGGGTATCTCATCAAGTAATCAAGTCATCAAGACGCTGACTATCACACCTGGAGTAGCAAGTTCGAATCCAGGGCGTGCTTAGATTCATCCTCCACCACCTGGATTAAGGCGAGTTACTACGCCACCACGAGGACTTAGAGCACATTGGGAATTGCGCATTCCAAATTTGAGAGAAAAGGGGAGAAAACCCCCCCAAATAAAAATAACAAATATTTTTAAGTCAAGAATTGTGTTCTGAACACAAAGTACATTGGATATTATTTTAGTAATTGCAATTAATTATTGAATTCTGTAACTGATGCACTTTCATTGTCAATAGTCAATGCATCGTTACACCCCAGGTATCCTGAACACTCCCCAAGTCTGCCAAACAATAAGTCCTGTCCCCAAATCTTGTTATTAGTTGAGCTAATGTTGCTTTGTTGGGATGGAAAGATGTTGCAACACTCCATACATTTTTGAAGGAAAATGACCTACAGTAAGTTATAGATGTCTCTGCATATTAAACTGGGATGGAAAAAAGTATTTGAACATTGAACAAACTTTAACCAAAACAAATAAACAAAAAAGATTCATCATAATACATGTGATTTCTGCACAGATAAATCAGGAACCTGATCATCTTTATTGGTGTGGCGCAGCAGGTGATGAAGGAAGTCGAGGCGAGAGCACTTCCTGATGAGAATGAGGTCAGTGGTTCCATCTGCGAGGTGTGCTGATGGCGACAGGCCTTTAGGACTGCGAGGACACGCACAACTCATGCTGGCAGCGTTAATAGCCAAGAACTTTCCTCTGATAACTGTCCACACGTCTCTGCGTTCTGAAATACAAGTTTACTCATTAATTTAATCAATCTGCAGCGTCAATGTTAGCAACCTTGAGAATTTATTTAAGTCAACATAAAATGACATTCGCGATCCTTTTCACTTTCGTAATGTCGTACAGTTAAGAGGGAAACAGAATATTTAAAGAATGTAGGACGGGACTTGATTTAATCCATCAGGAATTTATTGGATGGTGAAAAGTGTTCCATACCAGAATGGACTCTTTTTACAGATTGTATTGATGCATTTCTGCCTTATTTAGTAGTATAATTCAATCAAAATTATTTAGCGTAAGTTACTCGTTATGTTATCATACATGACAAATTATCATTCACAAATGCCAACTCGGGACTGTAAGGGCAGAGAGTATGTCTCTGTAAACAGCACTTATCAGTACGCACAGTAAACACACAGAATGCCGGGTAAAAGAGGTGCCAGTTGTTTGGAGGCTGCTGAGTGTAGGAGATAATATGCTGGTGTGTGTGTGTGTATTTACATGATTAGCCAAGCGGCACCTTGAACCATTTGGCCTAATGTTCACAAACAGCGTGCCAGTCGAGCCGACAGATGGGGGCATTACAAATCATGGCAGGAAATGCACTTTGTTGACCTGTACTGTGGGTGGGCACATTTACAACTGAGCAGATATGAGGCTTGCAGTCAAAGTGGGTTAAACACTGGCAAACATAATATTCCCACATGTGCCCTCACCAGCATCAGAAACACTGTCTTCATCTTTGCCGAGCAGCTTATCAGACGAAGACTGTTGACAAATAGTACACCTGCAAACCAGAGAGCAAATACATGTTAACATCAGAGCTGGTTGAAGAAATTCAATCTTGATATTTTCTCTATATTTTTTATAACTCGATTAGCCATTTGATATATTGCTTGATATGTCTGTACTTGCTCTAAAATGGCCTAAAAGGGTGAACAAAATGCCATTGTATCCAAGTAGACAAATAAATAAAACCATTTGATATGACTATAATAGAGTTAAACTCTATTTAAAATGTTTTTTTTTTTACTTAGTTCTTAGGGATAGTTCTCACAAAAATGAAATTTCTCTCATCAATTATTCACTTTTTTGCTGCTTTTATCTACTTTTTGGAACTTCAGATTTCTGGCCACAATTCACTAGAGATATTCTTCTTAAAATGTTTTTGTTTCGCAGAAGAAAGTCATGCACATCTGAGTAAATAATGAGAACATGTTCATTTTTGGGTGAACTGTCACTTTCAATAAACAAAGCACCAAACTAACCCAGATCGGCATTGGAGTTTGTCTCGAGGAGTTCCCAATCTCTCTTCAGCAGGTAAGAAAGACACGGTTCCCTCATAGTAGCGATGTGACAGAAATGTTTTAACACCTGCACCAAAGTCATTTCCATTAAAACAGCAGACAGATTAATTAAATGGATTACCTGAGATATGTTCCCACATACCTGAGATATCGTAGCGGGCTGGGCCCATCCAGCGCTTCCTCTCGCTGTCTATCAGCATGTCTCCATAGAAGCCGTAACCTAGCAGAGACACAGAGTAACGCAGGAAGTTGTCGTCACTGTGCACCGAACAAACATCCATCGGCTGAGAATCACCTGCAGAAAATGACAGGATGGATTTTAGGAGAAACAGCGATGGCACATCTGAGGAATTCCTTCTATACATTTTTTTCCCCTTCCTGGTGTAATGATTACAATAAGCATTAAGTCACCCGAGGCTGTGAGTTACTGTGATTTTCCATGTTGTCTAATGCCCGAGTCACATTTCACCGCAAAATCAAGATTTATTATTATTATTATTAGTTACATTTATATAGCGCTTTATCTGAGACCTCAAAGTGCTTTACAAGGAAGGGGGGAATCTCCTCAACCACCACCAATGTGCAGCATCCACCTGGATGATGTGACGGCAGCCATAGTGCACCAGTACACAACAAAACAGATTTGTTTTGTATTGTGACATTCATGACAATGAAACACACATCCCACCTTATTTTCATCACTGTATTAAGTAATACAAATGTATAATTGAAATAGTGAAGTATGCATACATTATTGTAGTATTTTCTGCACTCTGTTTTATTTATGATGATTAAAAAATAAAATAATTACAGTAATGGAAATCTAGTGAGAATTGCCATTGACAACAAGGAGAATTACACAAAAACTCAAAATAAAAATTCCAGACACATTACAGTGAAGATAATTTTGAAAAACAATTACTCTATTGTCAAGAAAATAATGTCACAATGAAAAAAAAAAAAAATCTTGTTGGTCCTAAAATGGTGAAATATGGAAATATTGTTTTTTTAAATTCACGTTTAGCTCTGATAGACACCAGTTTCTCATGAAACTGACACACGCACATTGCTGTGTGCATTATACTGCAGATTTTGAGATGACCACTTACCCACAACTATGTGCAGTGCAGAGGTCACAGGGTCATTGGAGCCCACTGTAGCATAGCAGACACAGTCAGTAGAACCTGTTTCAAAAACACATTTCACATGTCACGGGCTAAGAACAGGCCACATCTCACAATTCACTCTGAAGGATCACGTATGAAAATATGAAATTAAATCCTTTTCATTTTCAATTTAAGTGGCGTATGGGGGCTGCAACAATCTATCCTTCAATTGTGAAGTTAACTAAACATCAGACGCCAAGAGAGTTTGGGTCCATTCAATCTGTGTAATATAAGAACGTTTTTCAATCTTCTCTACAGAAAATAAAATGATTTAAACTGTAGCATGGCAGGGCAGTGCTCTATAGAAAGATGTGATTTCAGATAAGTTATCTCTTATATGTTGTCTCAAATTGTTTATATAACTGCAGTGAGGTTGGAGGTTTTAAAACATACAAATGTGCTGGACAGATTATTTTAGCATTTCAGTATTATTACCATAAAGAAGAAAAAGACGTGGCGAGGTGTTTGAGGTTTGTAGTCAATATATATATATATATATATGCGCTAAAGACATCTTAAGAGCAATATAGACAAGACTAACTTTTCTGCTCAATTATCTGTGTCTTATTGTGGTGATGGTACAGTGATGGTTTTAAATGGAAAATCCATAGTATTTTTAAATATACCATAGCACTGAATGATTACAATATTCATATACTGAACATGATATTTACATGGTACTTCAAAGACTGCCACGGTATATCATAGTACAATGTGCAAAAAACATGGTACGAGTCGAAAACAACAACATGGTATTACCATGATACATGTTCAAAAAAGCACGGCATTATCATAGTACATGTTCAAAAAATATTAGTACCAAAGTTTTAGTGCTGTTTTGCCAGTGTTTTCACTTTCATCTACCAGATGCTGAAGTAAAAGCTTTGGTGGCATTCTCTTGCTCTCTCCAATCAGATGTCATTCAGTAACAAGATAAACAATGACCAGCAGCCGCTCTTGGACACACTGTCATTTTTCCTCTTTGCGTGTCTGGACAGTGTGAGATAAAGCCATAAATAAACAGCATTACACATGCTGATATCGTTACTGATAACAACATTCACCCTTAAACTCTTGTAAGGGTTTGCAACTGTCAGATTTATATGGCAAACATTAATATCAGAAAGTATGATGTGTTAAGCCACAGTCATTAAGTTAAGACAACAGTCTTATCTGCCCATATTCTTTCATATCAGCTCAGGTATTGATTATTTTGTTGATGGCATTTTATTTCTATGCATTTTGGGGGAGCTAAACTTTTGTTAATGAAGATTTGTTCTAAAACATAGCGAGCTGTCTTGCTGTCTACATAGACTGCTACCTTCTAAGGCAGAGATGGCTGTTCTTCTTTGACTTATTTGGAATGCTCTACATTGTCAGCGTCTTATTTAGCAATGTAAATCTAGCAAACGTAATTTTTTTTATTAAACTTAAATTAAAATTTTTGTATTATTTAGTGTCAATCTATAACATTATAATTTGTATTATATTACCCATTAAAAACTAGTTACCATAGATGTAGTGAGGGTTCTAAAACAGCTGCTGAAGGATTGTATTTCTTCTTTTAAAATGCTGTGAAAGCATTGTGGTGGATTTTTTTATTTTGCTGTTGCAGCAAACGGGTAAGCAAAAATGACATTTGCCGTGGTCTCCTATTCACCGCTATAAGAGTTTACCTGCATTAGTTTACTTCCACATTCTGAACCTCTGGGGTCCAAACACTGATTTTGTAAATGCAGGCAAAAAAAAATATATTTATAAAGATATATTATGATAAATACGTTATTATAATACATATATTAAACTATAAACTATTTTAATAATACATAATCTGTTTGCTGTAGCTCTGTGTTTATACACACATAGGCTGTGCGTGTGTGTGTGTGCGCATGTGCAGTACAGGTCAAATGTTTGGAAACATTACATTTTATAAATGTTTTTGAAAGAAGTCTCGTAATCTCATCAAGGCTGTATTTATTTGATAAAAAATATAGTAAAAACAGTAATATTGTGAAACAATACACATTCAAATAGCTGTTTTCTGTTTTAATATAATTTAAAATGTAATTTTATTTCTGTGATGTCAAAGCTGAATTTTCAGCATCATTACTCCAGTCTTCAGTGGTTTGTTTGTTTTTAATTTCGTTTTTGTTTTGTCTTTCCTATTTGTAGTCTATATATGCTCAGGTTTATATGTGTTGGATACAATATGATTGGCATAATAAAAAAAAAACATCCAGTCTTCAATGTCACATGATCCTTCAGAAATCATAGTCAAATGTTGATTTTGAGCTATTATCATTATTAATGGTGCTCAATTATTAAGAATGGTTCTTATTTTTCATCAATGTTGAAAACCATTTTTGCATGCTTAATATTTTTGTGGAAACTTTGATGAATAGAAAGGTAAAAAGAAGAGCATTTATTTGAAATAGAATTCTTTTTAACCATATAAATGTCTTTTACATTCTCTTTTGATCAATTTAATTTGTCCTTGCTGAATAAAAGTATTATATATATATATAGCACAACTGTTTTCAACTGGAAATAATAATGAATTTTTCTTGAGCAGCATATTATTATGATTTCTGAAGGATCATGTGATACTGAAGACTGAAGTAATGATGCTGGAAATACAGCTTTACATCACAGGAATAAATGACAGTTTACTATATATTCAGATAGAAAACAACTGTTTTACATTGGAATAATATTTCACAATATTACTGTCTTACTGCATTTTTGATCAAATAAATGCAGCCTTGGTGAGCAGAAGAGACTTCTTTCAGAAACAGTAAAAAATCTTAATGGTTTCAAACTTTTGACTACTTTATATATATATATATATATATATATATATATATATATATATATATATATATATATATAAAGTAGTCAAAAGTTTGAAACCATTAAGATTTTTTACTGTTTCTGAAAGAAGTCTCTATATATATATATGTGTGTGTGTGTGTGTGTGTGTGTGTGTGTGTGGAAACTC
Source organism: Moxostoma hubbsi (assembly GCA_032164185.1). Lineage (NCBI taxonomy): Eukaryota > Metazoa > Chordata > Actinopteri > Cypriniformes > Catostomidae > Moxostoma > Moxostoma hubbsi. The sequence continues at coordinate 3,172,858 of JAVLUX010000041.1, forward strand.
GTGACTCAATGAATGAAGTAGCCAAAATGATTTTACTTTTGAAATTGAATTACTGTGTGAATTACTGTTGAATTACTGTGTCACTCCACTTCTCAGGTCGTCATACATCTCCCAGACACATGGAGACCTCCTACAGTAGGCCACATAATGTCCAAGAGCATCCTGAGTTAAGGCTCTTTTGAAGGCAATGATTGTCCTTAAAGCAAATCTCTCTCCATGGAGCATCAGATTGGAGGGACATTCACACAAAGGAAATTCTGTGGAGTTGCTTCCCAGGTCAGTGTCAATCCGCAGAAGTTATCCCAGACTGTAACTGAGCACTTTTCCTGAGGTATCTGTCTTGAATGCAGAGGGACACTGTGACAGACTTTGTATTGGCCTGAAGCAGGGGGACTCCAGAAGGGTAAGGCCTTCTTCCATGGCGGCCTGAAGATGAGCCATGCCAGAAGCCCGCAGTACAGCAACAGAAGTACAAACAAATGGAACCTCCCGGGTGACTTGTGTGCTGAGACCACAATACTGTGAGGAGCACTGTTTTGTGAAGGAAACACATGCACGTTTTTCAACAGGTCCACTTTCAATCTTTTCCCCCTCACAGATGGATCTGCATGGAGTCATTCAGGACAAGGAGAGAGGTATGAATTCCTCTTCCTCTTATGGGTGGAACCGCTATGGGTTTTCCATCTACACTGCAAGTTGTGGTGGGTAGTGATCACTGTTGCAACAGCTGCATCCTCTTCATTTTTTTCCTCACCTTTTTGCTTTGCAGAACAAATTGGCATGTTGCAATGAATCTATCCACCAGAATAGGCAAGTTTTCATGCTTGGAAAAGGCCACGTTTGATGTTTTTGAACTCTGCTTCAACATTGGCTGAACTTGCGGTGATGTTGGTGCTTCGAAATTGAGGGATCATTAACCCTGTCCAGAGTGGTATGTAACTTGCAAGCCAGATTATATTGGGAATAATCTCAGGGAGGAAGTGCATATTATCATAAACCCCATTACCTACGGCAAGTGACCTGCTCTCCTCACATATGTCTGTTACCAACTGTCCTAGGTCTGTCTGTGTTTGGTCATATGGGTCCACTTCCAGGTCCTCATTCTCTACATCTGGAATGATGACACACTCTTCTGCAATTCTGGCTTTCAGGTATTTCTTGCACCTTTCTGATATGAGGGGGGTTCCAGAACTGTCATTGCCCTTTTCTTCAAGCAGTCCCACTGGCAGATCAAACAAGGTGGTACTTTTGCTGACTGTTTACCGAGTAAGAGGAGTGAGGAGGATGAGGAGTAAAAGCCTTGACCAGGGCTCTGAGCAAAGCCAGAGAAAAGTCACTCACAACCTCTTTTGGAGTTGGTGCACCTGCATATATCCATCCTGTCAGCCAATGTGTTATTGCATTAACATTGTGTCTCTCTGACAGCATTTGCACCTCTGGGACACTTGAGCACTCATCCCCTGCCAGAATGCCCTGATATAAGAATATATGGCCAGACTTGCCATTTGGTCTCTGTAGTTTCCTCACTACTGAGCCAGTTGCATCAAAACTCACAGTGGGGTTAGTAGATGTATTTGAGAATGACTTGTACATATACATTTGTGTTTGACTCCAATAGTGACAGAAAAACTTGTCCAGTCTAATGTCTTTAATGCGACCACTGTGCGGTGCACTGTATTTTAACATCTGCAGTGAAACAATGGGATCCATGTCACCTAATTCTAAATAATTTCTCTCTTGCTTTTCTTTGTGCAGGGTGGCCAAATTAGGCAGATGACTTGGCTCAGGATCTCCAAAATCCATCAGCTTTGTTGCCTCTGAAGCCCTCCATACATGGGGATCCATTCTACCCTCACACAGTTCTTTGGCTATCTGCACACGCAAGTTACCAGACATCACACGCTTGGAACAGCCAGTGTGCAGGGAGTCATCAGTGTTTTTAATTAAACACTTGAGCACTGTTGGGCTGTTCATTTCAGGCGCTTTGTCAAATTTTTGTGAATGTGGCAAATTTTTGAAACATTTTGTGTATTTCTCTGTGGCTGATGGATAGACCTTGGCTCTTTTAAAGGCAAATGTGCAGGGGCATTTCACTTCTTGCAATATCTGATTATTTATCACATGTGTCCAGATGCCAGGCTTCAAAATTGTGTATTCCTTTTTGATGTTTTAGAGAACTTGCTGTATTTAACCGTTTCAAGCATGAATTCAATCCATTCCTGAAATGGAACTTCAAAATCAAAAGTCCAGCAATCTTTTGGTCTGGGTGAAAGGGACCCTGGCTCAAAATCAGTGTCATCAGTACTGCCTTTTGTTTCATGAGTAAACCCGAAGACTGTGAAAATGGAAACTCTGTCAACTGCTGGTTTCTTGGACATCGGGTATAAGCTAAACATAATTACCCACTTAAATAATCCTGACTCAAAAATGTCATGTTCAGTATAAACTTGTTTTCATTACTGTAATGGTCTGACTATAAGGATAATATAGTAATAATATATAAGGATAATGTATCTTATATTAGGACCAATATGGTAATGTTGAACCCATGATGCACAATGTATTCAAAAAACTAACATGGGTCACATGTAAAACTTTAGCATGTATTTGTATTAGCAATGAGTATTCTGTTCAAAAAACATTGACAATCTTAGCTCTCTTGAATTGTGTACAATTGTTCTTGAAGTTAATAAATACTATTGTAACTGGCAGTGTTAAAACATTGTACAGAAATTTAATTTAGTAACTACTTTTTCCCTAGTAACTCTACACTAATTTCCACAAGAGCATCTTGAACAGAAGTGTCACTTGACATAGTGGTGGCAGTGAAGTGTAGCAGATGATACTCCGTGTAAATAAATAAAAAGTTAAATTAGGAAACACCAGTGAATGAAGTAAAGATAATTGTTTATTGAACAAATTATGTGATTAGTCTTGACAGAAATTCTTCGACAATTCGACTCTAAAAGTGTGTTCACATCGAGGTGATTTGCACTTTTGTTATCGTGTCCAGAGCTGAGCGAAAGTGAGTGACAGAAAAAGAGTCCGACAGATACCAGATGAATATTGAGCTGCTGCTGCTGTCTGAACACCAATACGGGTTTAATAAACACCATAGCGACTACAAAAACATTGATAAGGAGTTGCTGTTGTATTAAGACATCTGCATCCAACATTTTGGCAAGAGATTTAAATGACAAACCCAAAATAAAATTCTCACTGCACATAAATCGTACTGACTACACACCAAACAAGATAGATCTATTTTAGAAATATATAATATATTAGTCTAATATAGTAATCAGAATGACCGAGACTGCTACTAAATTATATTTGATTTTTGTGACCATTAAGTGATCTATTTTATTATGTCAGTATTGTATTCAATAAATAAAAGCATTTATAATTCGCCTGTAATTCAGTGTCTAATATTTTAAAAACCAAAGCAGCACAAACAAAACTTTTACCGGCACAAACGAAGCACAAACAAATAAGACTATTTGGGGTGAATTTGGAGCATGTGGGGGGCTGAGTGACCTCAGAATGACCTATAAATATTATTTTAATATCTAAAAACCGAAGCACACACAAACAAACATTTTTACAGTACAAACGAAGCACAAACGTTGAGACTATTTTGGGTGAATTTGGAGCATGTGGGGGGGCTGGTGACGTCATCGCCAATAATTCAATATCTAATATTTAAAAATCCGAAGCAGCACAAACGAAACTTTTACCGGCACAAACCAGCACAAACAAACAATATTATTTGGGGGGAATTTGGAGCATGTGGGGGGCTGAGTGACCTCAGAATGACCTATAAATATTATTTTAATATCTAAAAACCGAAGCAGCACAAACAAAAAATTTTACAGCACAAACGAAACACAAACGATTGAGACCATTTTGCCGAAGTTTTGCGTTGGGTGGGGGGCCAACTTCACGCAGGTCTTTAACCTGACTACTTGTTTTTCTATTGTTTTGTGCTTATATATCTAGACTCTTTGCAAATTTTCACAATATACACATTTACAAGACTGACTTGAGTTTTACGAAAAACTTGAAATTGTTTAGATGCTGCTGACCACAGTAAGCCTACTGGTGTTCGTGTTTCATGTTGTTGTAGCACTCTTGGATGATACTTCTCTTGTTTAGTTTCAATGACTATTAAATTCCACCATAGCAAGAGTTAAACTGACATGTTAAACGTCCCGTCTCGAGAGATGGAGAGAGGGAGAAAGCAGCACTGTTGCTTCAATATGATCATCTCTGATTCCGATCAGGTTTTAGAAAAATCACACAGAGAATGAATGAAACGTTTAAATGTAAAATGTAATATATGCATTATTACACCAATAAAAAAAATAACTGAGTTAAATGTCATATTTGAATAAATCGCATGATTTGGGGGGCCTGGGTCACTCAGCGAGTATTGGCGCTTTGAATCCAGGGTGTGCTGAGTGACTCCAGTCAGGCATCCTAAGCAACCAATTAGCCCTGTTGCTAGGGAGGTTAGAGTCACATGAGGTAACCTGCTTGTGGTCACTATAATGTGTTTCGCTCTCGGTGGGGCGTGTGGTGAGTTGTGCGTGGATACCGTGGAGAATAGCGTGAAACCTACACACGCTATGTCTGCGCGGTAATGCACTCAACAAGCCAAGTGATAAGATGACTGACGGTCTCAGACGTGGAGGCAACTGAGATTCATCCTCCACCGACAAGGATTGAGGCGAGTCACTACACCACCGCGAGGACTTGAGCGCATTAGGAATTGGGCATTACAAATTGGGGAGGAAAAAAAAACAAAACATTATTTTAAACGAGACCCCCCAAGAATGTACAAATAAGCTTTCATGGGGATCTTCTGTTGCACTGAAGGGGTCTGAGACTGCCATAATTAGCACGATAGGTTTATTCTAATATATTATAATGTTATTTTTTATTTATTAAAACTAGAAGCCCTCCCGAGCGTGACATCCTTTCCTAGTCCTTTGCGATGTCCGAAATACTTTTACATGCTCAAATCCTAGTGCGACTGGGACATGTTGCTAAGCTAACAACAAAATAATCTAAAGTATAAAAATTAATGAATTTTAAATGTGATGATTGAACTACGTTTTATTAGGGATGGGCACAAGTACTCTGAAGTGACTGCATTAATCAATCATAAAAGTTGACTGTGACTTTTCACTAAATTTAATATAAAATTATATAAAACAACACAACATGACAACTAAACACAAAAGTGTCAAACCTTTTCAAGTTTGAGATTGATGTCATGATTTTCGGCGGTACCTTGTGGTCTGAATAATCACATCTACAATTTCCAACACAATGCACGGTGACTTTCTGTCCAGGGCAGAGACAGCGCTCAACACTCTAGAGAAGTGCTCACACACACTAGACGAGCTCTCTGCTGGAACAGAACGCATGGTCTTAAAAACTATTTTCAACTTAACACGGAGTATTAAAAACGCGATGGTAATGGCATCAAGCCAACCGCTGTTTGCTAGTACATGGTTCAGCCAGCCACAACGAAAACAGTGGTGGACACATAAGATAATTATGGTAACCTGAAGGAAGAGCAGAGAGAGAGAGAGAGACGTGTTTTTTAAAATGATTTTTTAAGGGGCGGTCACACTACACTTCACGCTCCATTTATTCCCATTCAAATGCATCCGCTCATGCGAAGATATTTCGTAGTATGCTGCATACCAATGTTTAACCTTGGTGAACTCTGAACTGTGAATGTGAATGACAAGAGGACCTGTGACCAATAGAAGATAGAAACGTCACACCCTGACCTCTTGGCTCAATTCAAAGGATACATACTGTATATCAAAGCTGCAGGATTTATTGTTGCAGGAAAGTGAGTAGACAAAATATTTGTACATTTTTAATCAGATTTTATTTGTTATTTGTGATGTACTTATTACTTACACCAGAAAACCTCCTGTGTGACATCATATCCTGGTTCGTTGCGTTGTCTGAAAACTTTGTTTCTCCCAGTGTTACCGCCACTTTTGCATAGTAGTCGTTAGTTAACTGTTGGAGAAGCTACATTGCAGCAGTGCAGTGCATAAAATCATGCAAATACGGGTCAGGAGCTTCAGTTAATGTTCACATCAACCATCAGAATGGAGAAAAATTTTGATCTTAGTGATTTAGACCGTGGCATAATTGTTGGTGCCAGATGGGCTGTTTCGAGAATTTCTGTAACTGCTGATCTCCTGGGATTTTAAGCACAAAAGTGCTTAAAACAAAAAACATCCATTGAGCGGCAGTTCTGTGGATGGAAATGCCTTGTAGATGGGAGAATGGCCAGACTGGTTGATTGAAACAACATAACTAATCCACTCATTATTTCAGCTTCAAAAGTCCACTTGCTGTCATGGTGGTGGAAGACCAAAGCGGCTTTGCAGTTTTTTTGTATCTCACAGAAGATAACTTCAACTGTTTGCCCTTTTGAACTAGAATAACGATAGCTTGTCCACCCGCACTTTCTCATACTAATTTTACATCCTAATATTTTAAGTTACAACACATACATACAGCACTATCATCATCAACACTGTCTTATCACGGCCGGATATTTTTGGTCGACTCAGGTATTACACAATGTTAAACAGACCCAGGGCAATAGGATGGGAACCGACCCGGACATAGCTGACCATATAAAACGTGGATCTGAACCCGTACGGTCGGGACCTTGGGTTAGGGTGGAGCACGCCTATGATGCCTTATAATGAAAAGATGGTGTACAGATGTAACACGTTAAAGAAGATGTACTGTCCTAATTTAGAAGTGCTCTTTATCAACTGTAAGTCTTTCTACTCGCTGCGGTAGTTTTCCTGGTTATCCTGGTGTGCTTATATCCCACCACACGCGTGTGTAAATGCAGCGCTACAGCAGCAGGCTGATCAAATCACAGACACGGAACAACAATACCCGGATTCAGTTATTATTATTCTTGGGGATTTTAACAAAGAAAACCTCACACGCGAACTGCCCAAATACAAAACAGCACATTACGTGCCCCACCAGAGACAGAAATATACTGGATCATTGCTATAAAGGATGCATATCGTGCTGTCCCTAGAGCAGCTTTGGTACTCTCCGATCATTGTCTGGTTCATCTTCTTCCAACCTACAGCCAGAAACTAAAATCTGCTAAGCCTGTAGTAAAGACTGTAAAGATATGGACCAATGAAGCAGAGCTGGAACTACAAGACTGCTTTGACTGCCCTGATTGTATTGTATTTTAAGCTGCAAACACCACTCTGGATGAGCTCACAGATACTGTTACATCATATATCAGTTTCTGTGAGGATATGTGCATTCTCACTAGGACTTATTTAACGTTCAACAATGAAAAACCATGGTTTACAGCAGAAATCAGCTTTGTCAGGCCAAAGAGGATGCTTATAGAAGTGGGAATAAAATATTGTATAATCAGCCCAGAAACACACTTACAAAGATTAGAGTGGCTAAAAGAAGCTACTCTAAGAAGCTGAAAAACAAGTTTTCAGCTAATGAACCTGCATCAGAGTGGAGAGGCCTGAAAGACATTACTAACTACATGACACCATCCCCCAACACAGTGACATCCCCATCAATGACAACCTGAATGTGTTTTACTGTAGATATGAAAAGCCCAGTCACACCCCTCAACTGCTCTGACCTTCATCTTACACAAACATCAACACCTCCTGCAACCACTATCCCCTCTACACAATAAGACAAAAAAAATTAAAAAAATGATATATATATATATATATATATATATATATTTTATCTTTTTGTGCATTTCTAAATATATTTCTATTTTCTATTCGCTTTATCTCTGTCTTGTTGTATTGTTTGTGCACTGGAAGCTTCTGTCACCAAGACAAATTGAGTATGAGTAAGCATACTTGGCAATAAAGCTCATTCTGATTCCGATGCTGTCTTGGAAGGCAGCTTACTACATTTTGGAACAGAGCTAAAATATCCTGTGATCGTCCCCTAGTATAGAGCTGCGCTCCGTAATGGAGTCGTAAGAGATGGATGCTTCAGGGCACACAGGCCCACTGTCAAAGGAATGATGTGCAAAAAAAGGAAAGCAATCTGCACTGAAAAACTGCACAGACGAAGGATTTGTGACTGTAGTCAACTAACCTGCAGGAATAATGCCAATGCGAAGTACACATGGAACAAGGGTCTCTTCTGAGTTGTTCTCGTCCACACCTGCGTCCCGCTGCGTACGGGAGACAAGGCCATGCATTATCTCACTGAACATTCCGTCTCCTCCAACACACACCACACTGCAGAAAATACATAACACTGATCACTGTAACGATTGGCAACACAAACGATTCTACACATACAACCCATGCCGCATATTTAATGTCATTTTTTTTCATTTGTCGAAATGCTAGAAAATCAGCTACCACATTTTCCTTAAGGGGTATTACATTGATGTGATTTGTATTGAAAAAGCAACTGGAAGTCATTCACTTTCAAAAAGTTGTCGATTTGAGGTGACATGTGCAACAGATAAATAGTACCACAACAAAATTGAGTTAAGCAAATTATGCAGCCTTGCAATCCGACTACTACCAATGGTAGTGCAAACAGGTGATTCCCATGAGATCAGTCTCATGATACATTTGGATACTGCAGTTGAGTAGAAACATCTTTTAGCAACAACAGTATAGTGACTTGCCAGCCTCCAGTGATTAAATTGCAGTAAAATTACAGTTAAAGTTATCTTTTTACACTATATAGGAATAAAGCAGTTTAATTAACAGTTTAAGCATGTGCAATGTTATGATGCTCTGAAGTAAGGATTCTGCAAAAAGTTCAAAAAGTTTGAGCTGCACTCTAGAGTCACACCACAAACTGCACACAAAAATGCAGAAAATTATGCGATCAATAAAATCATGAGATATTATTCTATTTGGCCTGATTTCCAGAATAAAGCCGTTTCAACCACGCTCTTCTGCAGGGACGGATTACTGAATGGGGCCAGTGACCAGGGGCCCTTGACTACCAGGGGGCCCTTGACTGCCGGGAGTGCCCTGGGCTTTAAGGATGTGCAATCTAAGTTGGTGATCCCCGCCTATGAAGGTTTTTCAATGGCATTAATCTGCGCGTTATTGACGCTCACACACGTGATAGATTGAAGCTACAGGAGGAAAAAGGAAGAGATCACACACGCGTTTAAAACCATTATTGACACTTGCGCACAGTAGATCATTGCCGCACAAGGAAACTGGAAGATCCCGCGCACGCATGACATCTCCTGCACATGTAATACAAGATCTCGCACGCGAGGACATGCCTGACAGCGCAAGACAATTCCCCAAAGTCTCCCGCTCCATCTAATCTCATCTGCTGCTTTTGCTTGCTCAAACAGTAACTCACATGCAGTGGGTCCGTTGGTGAAGCCATGCCTAAAGGTGAAGTTGAGCTTGTTATAAATCCTCTTATACAGTAACAGGCATCCAATCACAACAGACTTCTGGAAATGGGCAACATATCTGGCATTAATTTAGTAGGGAATCAATTTATTTGCTGATGACACTATTTTTTTTTTTTAAATGAACAGCAAATACAGAGCAGGTGTCAAAAGATAAAACAAAGAAAATAAAGATAGGTAAAGATTATCAGGACAAATGTTGGTGTTTGCTTGACAAAGCCTTGTCCTAAAAAATTAAAGAGAGACAGACAAACAGATAAATTTGCATTGAGTGTTTCTGAGCCTTAATCGTGCTGAGAATTTCGGGCCGGGAACAGTTCGTAATCGTACGGTGCCCAAGTGAAAATGCTCAATGCATGTTACTCAATATGCTTAAAACCATTCTGCCCGATAGTGGAAAAGCACATATCATTTCCCTCAAGGTTTTAAAAAGGTGTCTTCATTTCTTTTTTCAAATGACATCAGAAACTTTTAACCACAAATATATGGCATTTTAACAGATTTTATGTGCAATAGTGGCTGCTGTTCACAGAAATTCCAAGTCAGAAAGTACAAGAAAAAACAATTCAGGTGCAACAGTCTGGGATATTTTGTAAATCTAGCCTTAGGCCCAGTTTTGATGCAGCATCCATATTGCCGTCATCAAAGGCCACTTCACTTTCAGACGTCCCAAGATTTCCCAATGTGCCTACTATAAGTGCCAGACTGATTTGCGACAGTGATCCCCTAGTAGGGCATCTACTCACCCGTCATACTTCTTGAGATTGGCCTCCATCTTCAAGTGGTCCCTGGCATGATTCACACGCTCTGTAACTATAGAAACAAAAAGGGAAGAGTCATTGTTAATGGGACAATGACAGTGAGGCTGAGCAGAGGGGTGGAGGGGCGCGGGGAAGAAACACCATTATGTTCATCTGGCAGTTAAATTGCATTTTTCTTGTGGCTTGATGGTGATCATCAATCAAGCTGCATCAAATGATTAAGCTGAAGCCGTGATGAAAAACAATCCCGGTACATTTCATTACCAGTTCTTTACCATAAGCAATGATGTAAAACCATAACTCGGAGGGATGTGTTGAAAATTAATAGGGCCCAGGACAGAACCTTGTGGATCAAATTGATGATATATGCCAAAGGTGATGTATGGAGCTTATAAAACTGCCCGCAGAACATCTTGTTTGGCTCCTCTAATGATTTGCCTTGAATGGTATTTGTTCAACCGATATGTAGTTTAATATTTACGAAATGTATGTGTGGATGTAAAAAAGAAGACCCTTAAGCAACTGCTGAGTAAGCCTGTAAACCTCGGCTCTCGCAGCCAATATTCCCACCAACCCAAGGTCTTCCTCTCTCAAACTTAATAAATAATGGATGTCTTTGCATTCCTATGTTTATCGACTATCACAGTTTGCATTATGGACAAATCCAGTGATAGATGGAGCTGTAAATAAAACCATATTCTTGGGACAGGTTGGCAGGTCAGAGATCTATATGCGGAGCATGAAAGCTAATTTTTTCATGTAAATGTTAATGCAGGCGGCTGACAGACACTCACCAATCACGTCGGTGGAAATGGAAGCCCGGGAAAAGACGGGGGCCACTTTGTGGTCGTAAATCTGCTTCCCGCGCTGTTTTCCTCCATAGGGGTTAATGTATACCAGCAAGTTCTTCGGTCGATTGGCTGTGGAATGAGAGGCAGGCGGAGCATTAAAAGTGAGTTGATGTTGTTTAATGACAGACTTCACAGCCTCTCAAAACTACTTCAATAATTTGATTTGGACAAAATAGACAACCTACAGAAGATCGCCAAAACTGTGCTTAGAACTAATATATTCACAGCACCCCAAAACTTTTATAGGTTACCATTTATTATATGGTGCTACAAGGAATATTCAACTAGACAACTAGGCAAGGATATTTTCAACTTACTCCATGCCTTAACCCGTGACAAGTAATTTGTCTGCCCACACTTCAAGTGACAACAAAATAACAGCTAATCAGAACATCTTTTAGATTAATATAGCTCTGTGGAAGATTAATAGCTCTGTGGAACTGAATTTAGAGCAATGAGATTTAAATGTCAGTAGAGGCTAGAGTATATTTAGTTTTTGCACATACCAGTGTGAAAGTTGGAACCGTATATGGAGTGTTGAGGAAGCCACTTTGAAACTGTAGCTTCCCAAGCTACAAGCTACTCATAACTTAAAGTAGTTAAACTACAGTAAAGCTACTTTTATTCAAAAGTAGTTAGCTACACTACAAGCTACTAATAAAAACTAGCTAATTACAATAAAGATCATTTTTTTTTAAATATTATTTTTTACATATATAATAATCAGAGGATATTTAATTCTGCAATCAGAAGTTCCAAGTTACATATTTATTAAGGGGGGCATTCCTTTATGAAAATTAACCATTGTTTTACTGTACAGTAACCATAGTTTAACCATGTTAATAGTAGTAGTAGTAGTAGTATGTTTTGTTTAATGCCATGTCAGCATTCAAAGCTATTTTCATGGCAAGAATTCAATTACAAAAATACAAATATCATATAAATACAATAAAAACAAAACAAATATAGACAGCAAGTCATGTTATACAATATTTTTTTTAAGATTAACATATGATAAAAAATCAAAAACCTTTTCAGGCACAATCTCATTAAATAAGTCCTTTAACGAAGTAACTTCATAAAAGAGCATTCTACTTGCGTTAAGACCAGGGCAATCTAGTAAAATATGTTTGACAGATAAGGGAATATTACAAAACATACATAGGGTTGGGTCTTCACCTTTAAGCAAAAAAGCATGGGTCAGATTTGTGTGACCTATACGGCATCTAGTGTAGACCACTTGATCAAGTCTAGTTTTAAAATTGATAAAAAGTCTGTTTGAAATTTCCGGATGAATTACATACAATTTATTGTTCTTGCACATATTCCACTCTTCTTGCCACTTATTTAAAATATATCGGTTAATAATCGGTCTGATATCTGAGGGAGGGATTTGACATTCATTAACTTCCTGATTAAGAGCTTCCTTAGCAGCTGCATCAGCTTGTTCATTTCCTGAAAGGCCAACATGTCCTGGAACCCAGCAAAAAATAATGCTGAAGAACTGATTTAGTAGATAATCCACTTTGGTTAAGATGCGGTCCACTAAAGGATGATCAATTTTTAAAGTGTCCATTGCTTGAAGGCAGGATTTAGAGTCAGTAAAAATTATAAAAAATTTTTGCAGAGAATTTTCAATATGCTCCAAAGCTAAAAGTAAAGCACGTGCCTCAGCAGAGAAAATTGGGCACTGTTTTGGAATACGAATTCCATAGCGTTGATTTCCAGTCACCATTGCTGCCGTTACACTGTTTTTCATCTTCGAGCCATCTGTGAATATAGGTACATGGGAAGGGAATTGGTTTCTTATTTCCAAATATTGCTGTCTATATACATTTGGATGGGTCACTCCTTTCTTCTGATGAGCCAAATCCAAATTGATATTAGGCTTCTTTAATTTCCAGGGATATACAGAATTGAATTGTATTTGATTTAGAATGTTCAAATTTATATTCAAGTTCTCCAAATGAGGTTTAATACGAATACCAAAGGATCTGATACTTTTAGGGTTGCTCTCATACAAAGGAGTAAATTGTGGGTTGAAGATTGAAAAATAAGCGGGGTTGGTTTTATTTGCCTTTATTTTGACAGCATATTGGAGTGAGAGCTTCAATCGTCTGTTTTGAAGTGAGGGTTCATTGGCTTCAATGTATAAGCTTTGCACCGGCGAAGTTCTAAATGCTCCCAAGGCAAGTCGTAAGCCCTGATGATGTACTGAGTCCAGCATCTGCTTATATGATTCTCTGGCAGAGTCATATATTATGCTTCCATAGTCCAGCCGGGAACGAATTAGTGTTCTATAGAGTCTCAACAGAACCATGTAATCTGCTCCCCATTTTGTTTTTGCCAGTACTTTCATTATATTCATAGCTTTCAGACACCTGTTTTTTAGTGATTTCAAATGAGGAATGAAAGTCATTTTGTTGTCAAAAAGAAGTCCTAAGAACTTAATTTCTTTAACAACATTAATTGGTTCTCTATTAATGAAGAGTTCTGGATCAAGATGAAGGGATCGCTGGATACAGAAGTGGGTACAGACTGTTTTTGATTTAGAGAATTTGAATCCATTTTCAACTGACCACTGATATATTTTGTGAATACATAACTGCAGTTGTCTTTCAATTGTACTCATGTTCTTCCCTCTATAGCAGATGCAGAGGTCGTCCACATATAGGCTGCAGAATATATTAGATCCAATGATGTTCTCAATGCTGTTTATTTTAATGCTGAAAAGAGTTACAGAAAGAATGCTTCCCTGAGGAACACAATTTCTTGTTTGTGAGTATCCGACAAGGTGTTTCCTACTTGGACTTTAAAATATCTGCTAGCCAAAAAATTGGAAATAAAGATGGGTAATCGTCCTCTAAAACCCATGTGGTAAAGATCTTTCAAGATCCCATACCTCCATGTTGTATCATATGCTTTTTCCAAGTCAAAAAAGACAGCAACAACATGTTCTTTTCTAATGAAGCCATCTCTAATATAAGTTTCCAGTCGGATTAATTGATCCAAAGTGCACTTTCCACGTCTAAAGCCACATTGATAGTCACTTATTTGTTTCTTCGACTCCAGAGTCCAAACGAGCCGATTATTTACCATTCTCTCCATCGTTTTACAGAGGCAACTGGTAAGAGCGATTGGTCGATAGTTATTTGGATCTGAATGGTCTTTTGCTGGTTTAGGTATAGGAATTACGGTTGCTTCTTTCCAGGAGGGTGGTATTTGTCCAGAAGACCAGACAGAGCTGAAATTATCTAAAAGAAGAGATAATATGCTTTGGGGTAAGTGCTTTAAGAATTGATAGTGAATTTGGTCTGGCCCAACAGCAGTGTCATGGGAACATTTTAAAGAGTGTATTAATTCATCCATCTTGAAAGGTTGATTATATATTTCTTTGTTATCTGAACAGAAGTTCAATTTTTCTCTTTCCTGCTGTATTCGAATTAACTGGAACTCAGGGAGGCAGTTTTCTATTGACGAATTCTTTTCAAAAGATTCTGCTAATGTATTTGCTATATCCATTTCCTTTGTCTGAAGAATATCTAGTTTTTTAATATGTTGAATATTAAATCCATTTCCAATGCCCTTCATTTTGCGAATCATGTTCCAGATCCTCTTCATGGGAGTATAACATGTTAAACTTGATACAAATTGTCTCCAGCTTTGTTTCTTTGCTTCATTTATAGTTCTGCGAGCTTGAGCTCTACAAATTTTAAAAGATATAAAATTAGCCGTTGAAGGCTGTTTATTAAAAAGTCTTTCCGCCTTTTTCCGTGCCCCGATAGCTTTTTTACACTGCTCGTTAAACCAGGGGTTAGCCTTACAGTGCGATTTAGAGGATGTCTTTGGAATTGTTTCATTTGCAATATCAATTAACTGTTCAGTAAAAGTTTCTATAGAGTTCTGATTGTCTTGAGTTGCTGAAATAAATTTTTCATAACACATAATTTCGAAAGAAGGCCAATTTGCTTTTTTAAGTTGCCATCTTGAAGGTCTTTGTTGGACATCCGATTTGGGAAATGAGGTAATAAGTGGAAAGTGGTCACTTCCACATAAATCATCCCAGACCCGCCATGTACAATCTAAAAAAATTTCAGCACTGCATATATTCAAATCAATTGCAGAATACGTGCCATGACCTGGATGAAGGTAGGTTTTGGTTCCATCATTTAGTAAACACAAGTCATTATTATGTATAAAATCCTCCATTCTCTTTCCTTTAGCATCACATCGATCTTCTCCCCATAAAGGATTATGGCTATTAAAATCACCCATAAGTATAAATGGAGTCGGCAATTGTGCTACAAGTTTTTCCAATTCTTCCAATGTAATAACTTCGCTGGGAGGTATGTAGATAGAGCATAATGTAATGACTCTATGAAAGGTGATACGCACTGCTACTGCCTGTATTTGGGTATCCAGTACAATGTGACTGTGAATAATATCCTTTTTAACCAAGACAGCTGATCCACCAGAAGGTCTTTGTGCATTTGGTCCATATACATTAAACAGTCTAAAATTTTTAACAGTCAGGGGATCATTTGGAGATAAGTGAATACAATATCTTGAATACAATAGGCAAGGGGATTTAAAACAGCGGTTAAACGTTGTAATTCTGCAAAATTAGCTTTTAAACCCCGACAATTCCATTGGATTATAAGATTACTCATCTTCAAGTGGGGAGGATAGGTACAAGTCCTTTATTCTTGCACTTAGGGGAAAGACTACGACTTCGACTAGTCATAGGTTCTGACATTTCGACATCTTTTGGGATGTCATGTTTTGAAGTTCTGTTTTTATCTTGGTTTGGTAGTCGAGTTACTGTACTTTGAGATTTCTTTTTCTCTCTGGGTTCTCTTTGTTCCAAATTGATATCTTGAGTCGGATTGGTTTGGATACATACATTCTTACTTTTTTGTGGAGATGAGTTCTTATTACTACTAATAACTTGAGGTTTGTCTGTAGAAATCCAAGTCAGTTCCGTCTGAGTACTAATTTCTCGTATATTTGGTTTGACCACAGCAGAGTAGGATCTATTCAGCGTGACGGCAGGGAGACCTTCAACAAGTTTTCGGGCTTCAGGATAGCTCACCTTCTTTGTATGTTTAATTTTTTGTATTTCCTTCTCTTTAATCCAAGCAGGGCATTTCTTTGATGAGGCTGCATGATCACCAAGACAGTTTTTACATTTAGCGGAATTAGTACAGTTTGTTTCATGGTCATCCTTACCACAATTGTGACAAACAGCCTTATTTTTGCATCCAGCAGAACCATGACCAAATTTCTGACATTTAAAACATCTCAACGGGTTCGGTATGTAGATATCTACAGTGACACTTAGGTATCCTATTTGAATTCTCTCTGGCGGGAGAGGTCTGTTAAAAGTCAGAATGTATGTTCCTGTTGGAATTATTTGTCCATCTTTTTTGATACTAATTCTTTTGACATCAATCACACCTAGATGATTCAGTTCTGAGGTAATGTCAGCTTCATCCATGTCTTGCAATTCTCTGGTGCGGATCACTCCTTTGCTGTTATTCAGAGAAGGGTGACAGAATGCTCTCATAGAGACTCCAGCCAGATTTGTTGCTCGTAATAAGTTCTCCGAATTTGCTTTCCGAGCGCACTCCACCAAAATTTGTCCCGATCGCAGCTTTTTAACATCCTTGACTGTTCCTGCTATTCCTGTGATTCCTTTCTGAATAGCAAAAGGAGACAGTTTAGTGAGAGGGCTGTCAATTGATAGAGACTCAAGTAAAATTAATCGTTGCCAATTTCCATCTTTTGAAGAAAAAAGATTAGTGGTTAGTTCAACTTCCAAGTCTTGTTCCAGTATCCGTTTTTTGGTATTTTGTTTATTTGCCATGTTTAGAAAGAATAGATTCATCATCTCTGCTCCTCACCCACCTCGGAGTCCAACAAGGGGATGTACAGTGCCGCGGGAATCCACCGGATGCACACCAAGGATACAGAAATGATATACTTGAGCATATAAATACAAGATTTATACTACTCAATTGACCCTACGCCAGTGCCTTCTGGAAGAGGTGAAAACTAAATAGTTGGTTGTAATTCTGAACCAAGTCCAGGGCAAATCCTGACAAGCCGATTGATTGGAATGGGCCATTCCAACCTCTCGTCTGAATGAAGTAGGAGCCAAAGTGATGTGTTGGCTATTTGGCGGCCGCAGCAGGCCAAAATCCTCAAGCACCAGGATCTCTTCCTCCACTGACACGAGTCGCAACTCACGGCATACAAGTTGCCCCATTTGTCGCCTCTTACGATCAGCAAGGGGGTGCTAGGGACCTATTCTACCCCGGGTCCCCACGGGGGGTTAATAGTAGTAAAACCATGACCAAGCACAAAATTATCCATGGTTACTACAAGCATGGTTGCTACCATAGTAAAACTATGTTTTTGGCCAAAAAAAAACAAAACATGGTTACTACAATATTACTAAAATCATGGTTACATTCATAAGGGTTAAACAAATAGGGTGACAACATTTAATTGAACAAATTCATACTTATTATACACTAATAAAACTAGAAGACATCCTATTTTATTAACTGAATCAAAATATATTGATAAATAGCAGCAATTAACTGAGTATTTTGGTTAGAAAGGAAGGCAACTTCCCCTTAAGGCTGTGAGGAGCTCAAGCGGATCAGTAAATAATTTATGTGAAAGAACACGGAGCTCCCAACACTATTTAAAGGTGCTATACTGTAAGTATTTGTCATAAGGACGTACTCAACAATGAGAGTTGTTCCCTAATAGTTTGGACCCAGAGAAGACACACGGCCCGTTCAGAGCAGTGGAAGGTCACGTCTCTGCACCGCCAGCAGTGCTGCTTCATCCTCTCCACGTAGAACACTACAGAGACACATAGACAAGAACATTACTTCAAGAACTATGTTAAAGGTGACCTGTCTGATCAATATCATTCAGATAATACAGCTATGCCACAGCAGATAATCTGAAGATAAAAGCCACATATTTCCAATGATCAGATAACAGAAAAGCCGATTAGAGTCTGATCGTGCTGGCGTACCTGTGAAAGCATGCTGAAAGGAGTCCACTGGACTTTGAGGAACCTCAACATTCTTGTGTTTTGCGAGAGTATTGTCTTCCTTTTCCTGAATGGCTATGATCTCACATACTGGGACACGGTGAGTACCTGTGGACAGAGCACCAATGGGTCATTAACCTCAAATGACAGGAGTCATTCATTATGTAACGAACAAAAAACAAGAAATTACCCTTTGCTAAGATCCACCCCCCTTGGTTACCGTTGCTTGCTCAGGCTTTACATACAAGCAAAATGTCCCATAACAAAGTCCCATTAATCCGGATATATTTAAAAATGGCGTTTTCAAAAATGCTCTCCATCCACACTGCCGTTTTTACGCATTTTCCAAAAGTTGCCCATCCATACTGAAACTCTTTATGAGACTCTGTATGAAAACTTAAATCCCCTTACTCCATATGCAAAAAATTGCCGGACAGCAATTCCGAGTGTTCATTTTGCCTTTGAATGAATGCAATGTGAAGTCTGTACAAGTTAAAATGTATCTTTAACAGCGCTATAAAAGTTGATAGCTGGCACAACAACATTGCTACAACGCGGGCCGCCATCTTGATTGTTTTTGGTTGAATGGATCACATGAGTCGCATGACAACAAATACATAATAGTTTTCATAATCCATTTTTCCCTGTCCAAACTACAACGTAAAGACAGCGTTTTCAAATTTATCCACTTGAGAAAGCGTTATAAAAAAAACGCAACCTCAGTGTGGTCGGAAGGACAATACGTGGAGAAAAAGATTAAAAAAACGTATTAGTGTGGACATGGCCTGAATTGGGAATTTCCATAAAGTGCAGTTTTATAAAAATGTTGGGATTTGAGCCAAAATGAATGATCAATTCCCAATGCACTCTAGGTCCTCGTGTAGTGACTCACCTCAATCCGGGTGAAAGAGTCAATTGTTTGGATTGATGGTTACAAAAATACTTGAGACTTCTTCAAGACTTCTGATGGTTTTAAGATTTCCTCACTCTAAACATGGTGAAGTTGGCAGCTTCATTTTAGCCAGTTTGCTTTTACCATGAAACACTATGTAAATGTCAGTTTCCATCTCATACACGCTATGGAAAATCTCTCCAAGCAAAACATCAGTGATTTTTTTGCATTCTGACAGTCTGCGCTTGAATAATTTGAGTTTAGCTTGTGTCTCGTTATGCAACACGCGCTTTCCGGAAAACCCCTGAGGGAGGAAGTTAATGAAGGTTGACCTTATTCTAAAGATCAGAGATTTATGTGGATTCAAATAAAGTATTGCTTCAGAAACTTTAGTTAATCCTTTGATATACCAAGGGTAATGATTTCTCTTCATTAAAACTTTATGATGCATTCAAATGAGATATAACACATGTATTTCATTTTAACACAGCCCAATGACACCTTTCATAACATGGAAACAACAACCTGATAAAAGTTTTATGAAACATTTTTATTTGGGTGTTATTGTGCAGCAAAAGCATGAATTCTTCACAAAAGTTAAGCTGAAATGTAAAGACGATGCTACGGAGTTGTAAAGTTCATGAAGGACATGTGAATGGTCAGAATGGTTCAAACTGTCAAAGAATAGCATTTCAGAAAGCTATTCTGATATGTGGGTTACATTTATGCGTTTGGCCGATGCTTTTATCCAAAGCAACTTACAGTGCACTTATTACAGGGACAATCCCCCCGAAGCTGATTGGGAAGGTTAATGTTATTAAAATGAATTGTATTCCAAAATTCAACTACCTGTAGTCACTACCAATAGATGTCCCCCTCACTTATTTCAAGCAATTTGATAACATAGCGAAGTCCTTCATCTGGAATGGTAAACGTCCCAGACTACATTTCAACAAATTACAAAGGCTGGTTGACAAATGTGGGCTAGGCCTACCCAAGATTTTGTTTTATTTTTATGCATTTGGCTCATTGGTCGCTTCCACCTGAGAGAGCCCCTCCCTGGTTTTCTATTGAACAGGAAGTCCTTGCCCCTATTTTGCCACTGCAAATTCTATCTAACCGGAGAAGTTAAGTCACACCTTTTTATCTTACATTTGCACGTGATCTGGACAAGAGTGGCCAGAGTATTTAATTTTTTATTTAAATGTCGAACCACAAATTATGTATCAGCAAGTCCCCTTTCTGCTGGTCAGAGTGGATTGTGAGGGGGGGTTATTACACTTGGTGACCTGTATGAGAGTGTCGAGATTTTTTGAGAATTTGGGTCATCATTTTGGGATTTCCAAATCTCAGTTTTATAGGTATTTGTTTTTGGGAGTAGCACAAACACCCAGATACAGCAGATACTCTGGGAGTGGTGATTACTGCTTTTGGGAAAGGTCATGAAGCATCTGTGTATTACTCCCTGTTAATTCAGAGTCTGGAGGATGGAGCTTTAAATTCTATCAAGAGATTATGGGAGAAAGATTGGAACTTTGAACAATTTAAGATGTTACATAGATTTTAGTTTTGGGGGACTCTTGGGGAAGGAATTAGGAGAGAGAAGTTTAGTTTCATTATGCATGTTTAGGATATATGTTATTTAAATTTTTGCTTGTGTATTATTTTATGTGACACAGGGGTGTTCTTTGGTGATGGGTAGGGATATTAGTGAGTGTTAAAAGTTAAATGTTGATTCAGTGTGTATGTGTTGTGTTTTAGTCTATTGTGTTATTTTCTTTAAATCAATAAAAAATAAAAATAATTCCAAAATCTAGACAGGCCCCATTTCCAGCAGCATCACTCCAACACCTTTTCCTTGAGAAATCATGCTAATTTGGTACTAGAAAATCACATGCCATTATATCAAACACAGTTGAAAGCTGTTTGATTTGTTAAATTAAGCTTAACATTGTCTTTGAGTTTGTATTTGAGTTGCCACAGTATGCAATAGACTGGCATGTCTTAAGGTCAGTATTAGGTCAAAAATGGCAACAAAAAAAAAAAGAAACAGCTTTCTCTAGAAACTCAGTCAATCATTGTTTTGATGATTGAAGGCTATACAATGCTTGATCTTTCCAGGAAACTGAAGATTTCATAACGTGTACACTACAGTCTTCAAAGACAAAGCACAACTGACTCTAACAAGGACAGAAAGAGATGTGGAAGATGTGCAACTAAACAAGAGGATAAGTACATCAGAGTCTCTAGTTTGAGAAATAGACGCCTCACATGTCCTCAGCTGACAGCTTCATTGAATTCTACCCGCTCAACACCAGTTTACAACAGTAAAGAGAAGACTCAGGGGTGCAGCCTTATGGGAAGAATTGCAAAGAAAAAGTCACTTTTGAAACAGAAAAACAAAAAGAAGAGGTTTGAGTGGACAAAGAAACAGACATTGGACAACAGATAATTGGAAAAGAGTGTTAAGGATTTTCTGTGGGATCAGCTAGACTGTAAGGTGTGTGAGAAGTGCCCGACAAGACAGACACATCTATGGCAAGTGCTACAGGAAGTGTGGGGTGAAATGTCACCCGAGTATCTGAACAAACTGACAGCTAGAATGTCAAGGATCTGTAAAGCTGTCATTGCTGCACGTGAAGAATGTATTGAGGAGAATTCTTTGACTCTGAACATTTCTTTCAAATTGTAATAGTAATTTTTCACATTATTAATGTCCTGACTATATATTATGATCAGTTAAATGCAACTTTAGTGAATAAAAATACAAATTTCTTTCCATAAGAGCAAAATCTGTACATTATCCCAAAAATTTCCGAAGTTGAGTAGCCCTTAAAATGTTGATAATCATATTGAAAATACAGTGCTGTGCAAAAGTTTTAGGCACATAAGATGTTTCACAAAATCATTTGTCTTAAGATAGTCATTTATATGTTCAGCTTTAGTGTGTCAATAGGAAATATAAATGTTAGACTCCCAAACATTACTTTTGCAAATAGAAAAGATTAGAATAGAAGAACAGGGTGCTCAGCAAGAGCTGGCATTGCCCCCACAAATCCCCCCACTGAACATTGTGTCAGTCTGGGATTAAATGAAGAGACAGAAGCAAGTGTCCAGGTGTACCTAGGAGAATCGGGGCTGTTTTAAAGGCAAAGGTGGCCACACCAAATATTGATTCAACTTTATGTTTAATGGACTTTGTATGACATTAAGAGATAAATGAAAACTATTTGTCATTATTTTTGAAGAAATCCTCACTATGAACATTCTTCACAAGTGCCAAAAACGTTTGCACAGTACTGTATGATTGATCATCACAGGTTGTCTGTGTCTGATCTAAAACGACACTAATTTCTCTATTTTCAAGCATGTTGAGGAACAAGAACATAAAGGCTGTGTCTCAAAACCTAGTGAGTTGCATATCTAGTAGACATCACTTTTGAGCATTATAGCACATACACAAATTTCGGCATTTTTGGGACAATAATTAAAGATACGTCATGAGTTATCAACATTCGGGATAGAATAGATAACTTTTGAGTGATCTGTGATTTAGGTATTATAGACGTGTACTATTCCAGCAGCATATTTGGGGCATTGCCGACATGTTTAAAACGGCGATTATTTATCGTTTTTTATTTTAATGGACCATTTGTCGTCCATTCGTCTCGCTTTTACGTGCCACATCTGGTGTGAAAAGGCCTTAAATCGGCTGCCGTTTTAGATATCATCGTTGATGCGTTCAAAGTCAGCAGAACTTTCAGGCATCACAGACGCTTTCTGAGTCAGCTGGTCAAAATGCAGCGACCTGCGCACTCAATATAACCAACTGAGTACGATGCCCAAATCTCATGTCCACTCTTTATGGAGCTCACTGTGTTATAGTGTTATTATTTTATGAGAAATTTAACTCACCCGCTTTGAAAGCCCCATATATGGAGCGTACTGTGTATGTTTTGGCCGTTTGTATCTCTTTCCAGGCGAGAATGAAGGAGTTTAACGTGACCTCATACTGTTTGCGCTGAATACACAGCTGAGAAGACAACAGACACTTCTCCATTTCTGCTCTAACAACAAATTAGTTACCTCACTTTCATCTTCACATCGGGCTTATACTATACCGCCCTGACGTTTCAAATCATTATAATAATAATAATAATGTCATAACTACGATGTTGCTTGATGTCACCTATGCAGTTTGGCTACATAGCGGTTTTCTCTTTCCTGGTAAAGTGGGAGGAGCTTGAGAAAATGCGTCACACATAATCCCGCTGTAGGAGGAGTGATGTGAATGAAGTGAAGATATCTTTCACTGATCCTTTTTTTTTAAATGAACGCAAATAATACATAATTTACATATTGTACTTATTAATAAATAAGGGTTACATAAAATGTAAAATTAAGTTTAGGTATTATAGTGAGTACGTGCAATTCTGAATAATGTTGCCGTTTATCTGTCATATTCAGGAAGGGTTTTATAAGAGGTCACAAACGCTGATTCCTTTTTCAATGACTGTTTAGTATGGCTATACATTTTCAAGCTACCATACAATGTCACAGTATGTTTTATATTTCATTTGAATTATTGATAAAAGTATTACAGAAAACAAAGTAATATCACCATAGCATATTTTTCCAGAGGAAAAAAGTTAAAATACTAGAAGAGTGAAAATACAGAACTGACTAAATTATTATATAAAATGTATGTATGTAAAGTCATATTAATGGTAAATAAACTACTTTCGGCACCATATATCGTAAAATAACTTTAAGGATAATGTTTGAGGGAATGTTACCTTAATTATACAGTAGTAGCTTTTCTTAAACTTGTGCAATATGTTGCTAATGAAATTAATTATATTATGCTGATACATATAAATCATATTTTGGTCCTTTTAATAAAAAAAAAAAAAAAAAAAAAAAATTTTAAAAAAAAATTATATATATATATATATATATATATATATATATATATATATATATATATATATATATATATAAAATTTATTTTTTATTATTTATTTATTTATTTTTTATAAGAAGAACTGTTATTATTCTGGAAAGTTTGTCCAGAATTTACACAAACCTGTCAGGTTCTTACAGAATGTAGGCAGATATATCCACATGATTAGCTATTCAACAGCCACTCAGTACTTCCCTTAACCAATCACAGCTGCGCTTTTGTTGGTGGGCGGAACCAACATGGCCGATCTCTGAGTTTGGAAAGAGAAACTGAGGTGTAAATAAACTCTTCGTGCACAAATTACAGGATTTATCACCTTAATCTTTAAATTAATTAATGAGAGATAGCTCGGAAGACAAATTATGTCCAGCGACGGCAACAAAAAACAGTTTTGGAAGAGAAATACAGCTAAGGTTCCTGGAAAGTGAGTGACGTGTTCATGCTAATGGATGTCTCTTGTGTTAGCTGTGTGTGTTTATATGTGTTTAATTGTACAATATACGAATTAAACACAATCTAATTGTAACAGATCTCATCCCATGAGTTATTCATATTCAGGATATGTGTCACTCTAATCGAATATTTTTAAGGCTGTTTTTTTACTCAATTTCTGTAATCTGTCATGTGTGTTAGCTTTACGGTTTCATTAGTTTATATGGGTAATTAATCGAATTATTTATCGCTGATCACAATTGTCTGATCTATATGTGTCAGATCACATTGATATGAACATATCAAAGCACTTTTTGTTAATGATCTAGCTCATAAAGTGATGTCCTAGCCTGTTAGCTGTGTTCCTCTGTGCCTCTTCACTTGACATCCCTTATAAAAAGTACTGTTGGTACCAAGGCACAATGATTGTATCAGATAGTAAATCTATGCTAATTTGGCTTTAAAATGGTACTAAATAATTTCCATATTTGTACACCATGAGAATAATTACATGGTACTCCAAGGCATTGCAAATAATACTTTGGTATTACTATGTTATCATGTCCAGACAACCATGGTCGTACCATAGTGCTTTTCTTGTACTTATTGTTAGTAATACTAACATCAGCATTAAAACATTATAAAAGTGGTATTTCTGGATATACAGATGATTAAATAAAATGTTCTAATGGCTATTAGTTCAATCATATTTGAATTTTTGTTTTGAGGGAATTGTCATTGTTTGCTGACTTGCCAAACCATTTTTCAGATTATATAAATAGTGTTGTGTGAGATAATGAAAGTGTGTGTGTGTGTGTGTGTGTGTGTGTATATATATATATATATATATGTATGTATATGTATATGTGTGTGTGTGTGTGGTTACTGATTGTTGCACCCTTATTTTTCTCAGTATTCAGCATGTTTATGGAGCCCAGCATCCGCCATTTGACCCTCTTCTACATGCCAAGTAAGTCATTTAAATATGAAGGTAAAAACAAATGTCTTTACTTTAAGCTTTTTCCAAATTTTAAGTCTATATTAATTCAGTCACTTCATGCGTCTTGATTGGGTATACACATTCCATTTGTTTCCAGTCAAATCTGATCTAGTATTCCTGTGCTGTATGCAAATTTAAGTTTAAAAAATATAACTTCAGATATATACAAATGTGTTAGTTGACTTCAGTGATGATTCTAATGCCATACAGAAAATTCTGTTGTTGACAGTTTGAGAGAGTTACTGTTGAAGGCTTTTTTTGCCCAGTATGTCAAAAAGTGATTGAGATTACATTTCCTATCAAATCTTGGATTGACAGGAAAGCCTCTATTAGCCTGTTAAATTTAAGCAGGCATTGCTTTCTCATAATTTTTGACTACTCTAAAATTCCCACACTAATGGTTTGATAATTGTATAATTTCAACAATTGTATGTTGGGTGATTCCTGTGAAATCAGTCAAGAAAATATCCTGGTCATACAAACATATATACAGTACTGTGCAAAAGTTTTAGGTACTTGTGAAAAATGTTGCATAGTGAGTATGTCTTCGATAATAATGCCATAAATATGTTTTCATTTATCAATTAATGTCATATACAGTCGAGTAAATAAAAGCTAAATCAATATTTGGTGTTATCACGTTTGCCTTCAAAATGGCACCAATTCCCCTAGATACACATGGAAACAGTTTGTCTTGGCTGTTGGCAGATAGAATGTTCCAAGCTTCTTGGAGAATTAACCGCAGTTCTTCTATCTATTTCGGCTGTCTCAATTGCTTCTGTCTCTTCATTTAATCCCAGACTGACACAATGTTCAGTGGGGTGGGGGCTCTCTGGGGGCAATGCCATCTCTTGCAGGGCTCCCTGTTCTTCTATTCTATTTGCATAAGGAATATTTGGGAGTCTTATATATATATATATATATATATTTCCTATTGACACACTAAAGAAACACTAAAGATATACAAAAAAAGACAAATGTTTTGTGAAAATATTATGTTCCTTAAACCTTTGCAAAGTGTGTGTATATATATATATATATATATATATATATATATATATGTGTATATATATATATATACACATTAAGCTGTATATAGTACTGTGCAAATTTTTATAGATAGATACAGTTGGAGTCAGAAGTTTAAATACACTTATTTTGAAGTCATTAAAAATTATTTTTTAACCACTCCTCAGATTTTATATTAGCAAACTATAGATTTTGCAAGCATCTACTTTGTGCATTGTTATTTTTCCAACAACTGTTTACAGACAGATTATTTCATTTTTAATTGACTATATCACAATTCCAGTGGGTCAGAAGTTTACATACATTAAGTTAACTGTGCCTTTAAGTAGCTTGGAAAATTCCAGAAAAAGATATAAAGCCTTTAGCCAATTAGCTTCTGATAGGCTAATTGAAATCAATTGGAGATGTACCTGTGGATATATTTTAAGGCCTTCAATCTCTGTGCCTCTTTGCTTGACATCATGGGAAAATCAAAAGAAATCAGCCAAGACCTCAGAAAAAATATTGTGGACCTCCACAAGTCTGGTTCATCCTTGGGATCAGTTTCCAAATGCCTTAAGGTACCATGTTCCCCTATACAAACAATAGTATGCAAAACACAATGGGACCATGCAGCAATCATACCGCTCAGGAAGGAGACACATTCTGTCTTCTAGAGATGAACATAGTTTGGTGTGAAAAGTGCAAATCAATCCCAGAACAACAGCGAAGGACCTTGTGAAGATGCTGGAGGAAACAGGTAGACAAGTATCTATATCCACAGTAGAACAAGTCCTATATCGACATGACCTGAAAGGCTGCTCGGCAAGGAAGAAGCCACTGCTACAAAACCACCATAAAAGAAGCCAGACTACAGTTTGCAAGTCCACGTGGGGGCAAAGATCTTGTCCTCTGGTCTGATGAAACAAATATTGGACTGTTTGGCCATAATGACCATCATTATGTTTGGAGGTAAATGGGTGAGGTTTGCAAGTCGAAGAGCACCATCCCAACCATGAAGCATGGGGGTGACAGCATCATTTTGTGGGGGTGCTTTGCTGACGGAGGGTCTGGTGCACTTCACAAAATAGATGGCATCATGAGGAAGAAAAATGATGTGGATATATTGAAGCAACATCTTAAGACATCAGCCAGGAAGTTAAAGCTTGGTTGCTAATGGGACTTCCAAATGGACAATGACCGCAAGCATACCTCCAAAGTTGTGGCAAAATGGCTTAAAGACAACAAAGTCAAGGTATTGGAGTGGCCATCAGAAAGCCCTGACCTCAATCCGATAGAAGATTTGTTGGCAGAACTAAAAAAGCATAAGCGAGCAAGGAGGCCTACAAACCTGACTCAGTTACTCCAGTTCTGTCTGGAGGAATGGGCCAAAATTCCAGGAACTTATTGAGAGAAGCTTGTGGAAGGATACCCAAATTGTTTGACCCAAGTTAAACAATTTAAAGTCAATATTACCAAATACTAACAAAGTGTATGTAAACTTCTGGTCCACTGGGTATGTGATGAACAAAATAAAAGCTGAAATAAATCATTCTCTCTACTATTATTCTGACATTTCACATTCTTAAAATAAAGTAGTGATTCTAACTGACCTAAGACAGGGAATGTTTTCTACCATTAAATATCAGGAATTGTGAAAAAATGAGTTCAAAAGTATTTGACTAAGGCGTATGTAAATTTCTGACTTAAACTGTAGATAGATCTCAAGAAATTGTGGTGCGGGAATGATGAAGTTTTCCGTACAAATTGGCAAAAATCTGGTCATCTCATTTCTGTGTTTATTTTGCACTGTAAACTCGATGAACTATGCATAATAATGTGATATAGGCTAATAATGACACAATCAAGGTATATGAATGATAAACGTACGTTCATTTTAGCTGCTTTTTCATAAAAATAAATAAAGGCCTTCATGGAATTAGCATCTAAAAAAACAAAATCAACGACGGGGGCAAAACAAAACTACTAAACTGCGATTTGCCACATATATCTTTTTGTTCACAAATAAATATTAAAATAACAAATTGTCTGGTTATGTCATATCATTTTTCACCTTGGCTAATTTTCTTTTTTTATTACTATTTTCCTCAGATTTTTCATAGCACAAAAAAGTTTATCTGCCAAAGTGAAGTAAAATGTTCTCTGTAACTTCAGACTTACATAAGCCTGGTGTCTTTCTCTCCAGAAGACAACAATACAAGGCTGTTTTAATATAATTCTGAAGTGAGAAGCTTCTCACTGCGGGCACATGAAATGGGAATAATGCAGGCTTTGCTAGTAAGCAGGATAAAACGCTCTGTATTTTCGGATTAGGACTCCGCAAGTTTCTGGATAGTTTAAACCTCTGTGACAGCGATGTGCTGTTATCATTGTTACCATTAATCTGTTAATAATAATAAAAAATAAATAAAATAAATATATAATATATATAATATATATATATATATATATATATATATATATATATATATATATATATATATATATATATAATATATATACACAGGGTGCCGGTCATATAATTAGAATATCATCAAAAAGTTGATTTATTTCAGAAATTCCATTCAAAAAGTGAAACTTGTATAATGTATACATTCATTCCACACAGACTGATATATTTCAAGTGTTCATTCCTTTTAATTTTGATGATTATAACTGACAACTAATGAAAACCCCAAAATCAGTATCTCAGAAAATTAGAATATTGTGAAAAGGTTCAATATTGAAGACACCTGGTGCCTCTAATCAGCTAATTAACTCAAAACACCTGCAAAGGCCTTTAAATGGTCTCTCAGTCTAGTTCTGTAGGCTACACAATCATGGGGAAGACTGCTGACTTGACAGCTGTCCAAAAGACGACCATTGACATCTTGCACAAGGAGGGCAAGTCACAAAAGGTCATTGCTAAAGAGGCTGGCTGTTCACAGAGCTCTGTGTCCAAGCACATTAATAGAGAGGCGAAGGGAAGAAAAAGATGTGGTAGAAAAAAGTGTACAAGCAATAGGGATAACCGCACTTTTGAGAGGATTGTGAAACAAAACCCATTCAAAAATGTGGGGGAGATTCACAAAGAGTAGATTCACAGCTGGAGTCAGTGCTTCAAGAACCACCACCCACAGACGTATGCAAGACATGGGTTTCAGCTGTCACATTCCTTGTGTCAAGCCACTCTTGAACAAGACACAGCGTCAGAAGCGTCTCGCCTGGGCTAAAGACAAAAAGGACTGGACTGCTGCTGAGTGGTCCAAAGTTATGTTCTCTGATGAAAGTAAATTTTGCATTTCCTTTGGAAATCAAGGTCCCAGAGTTTGGAGGAAGAGAGGAGAGGCACAGAATCCACGTTGCTTGAAGTCCAGTGTAAAGTTTCCACAGTCAGTGATGGTTTGGGGTGCCATGTCATCTGCTGGTGTTGGTCCACTGTGTTTTCTGAGGTCCAAGGTCAACGCAGCCGTCAACCAGGAAGTTTTAGAGCACTTCATGCTTCCTGCTGCTGACCAATTTTATGGAGATGCAGATTTCATTTTCCAACAGGACTTGGCACCTGCACACAGTGCCAAAGCTACCAGTACCTGGTTTAAGGACCATGGTATCCCTGTTCTTAATTGGCCAGCAAACTCGCCTGACCTTAACCCTATAGAAAATCTATGGGGTATTGTGAAGAGGAAGATGCATTACGCCAGACCCAACAATGCAGAAGAGCTGAAGGCCACTATCAGAGCAACCTGGACTCTCATAATACCTGAGCAGTGCCACAGACTGATCGACTCCATGCTATGCCGCATTGCTGCAGTAATTCAGGCAAAAGGAGCCCCAACTAAGTATTGAGTGCTGTACATGCTCATACTTTTCATGTTCATACTTTTCAGTTGGCCAACATTTCTAAAAATCCTTTTTTTGTATTGGTCTTAAGTAATATTCTAATTTTCTGAGATACTGATTTTGGGGTTTTCATTAGTTGTCAGTTATAATCATCAAAATTAAAAGGAATGAACACTTGAAATATATCAGTCTGTGTGGAATGAATGAATATAATATCCAAGTTTCACTTTTTGAATGAAATTACTGAAATAAATCAACTTTTTGATGATATTCTAATTATATGACCAGCGCCTGTATATATATATATTCACACACACACTGGCCAAATGTTTGGAATAATGTACAGATTTTGCTATTATGGAAAGAAAATGGTACTTTTATTTATCAAAGTTGCATTTAACTGATCATAATATATAGTCAGGACATTAATAATATGAAAAATTACTATTACAATTTGAAAGAAATGTTCAGAGTCAAAGAATTCTCCTCAATACATTCTTCACGTGCAGCATTGACAGCTTTACAGATCCTTGACATTCTAGCTGTCAGTTTGTTCAGATACTCGGGTGATATTTCACCCCACACTTCCTGTAGCACTTGCCATAGATGTGTCTGTCTTGTCGGGCACTTCTCACACACCTTACAGTCTAGCTGATCCCACAGAAAATCCTTAACACTCTTTTCCAATTATCTGGTGTAAGTGCCTGCCAGTGTGCCATATGACACTGTAAAATTCACCAGCCAAACAGACAATTTACACTTAGTGTGTGTTAACTTCTGACCCTGCTCCCAGCTCTCGTTCTGGTTACTACAATGAATCAGTAACTCTTGCTCTTAAAAATGGCATGTGAACAGTACCGCCCCTCCCTATAAGCAGACTACACAGTCTGTGTAGGGCACCAACTCCCTAGGGGGGCACCATCTTACCAGAAAGTCCACCAGTTGCCCTTACTCGCACATTATATGTTATTAAAGGACCCGAAAGCAGTTGCAGAACACAGATGATCGCTTCCCGCTCATATCATGCGAACCCCCCCACCCCTCCCGTCCACCCGGAACTCTGTGTAGGGCATCAATTTGGCCAGCAGCGGCCCTGCATGTGAAACCGCATGCCTTGCCTTTTTTCACCTCAAAACAACAGTCACTGACTCAATGTTGCTTTTCCCATAAAATAAGCCTGCTTAAGAGATGCACTAAATGTGTAGAAAACATTGAGCATTGTGTGCAGTTCCTGGCTAAAATAGAGCCCGCCCTGTAATGAAACTGATAAATATAAACCGAATTTCCTCATTGTTGTGGAAGTCAAATGCATGTAACTTTTGTAAGGTAATGTAAAAATCTAGTTCTGTTGTCCAGCTTTGTCATTTATCCATTGTGATACAAATCAAAGTTTGAATTTTTTCAGCTTGATGAAAGCAGGAAACAGACCTCCCCCCACCGGTACACCAGGAAAGCCAAAGAAAGCCACCACCTTCCAAGAGTTTGAGAGCATCACAAGTGATGCCTGGGATGTTGCTGACGATGATGATGAACTTCTTGCAATGGCAGCCCAGAACCTCAACATTGAGGTCGTCATGGAGACGGCCAATAAGGTGATAGAGAACCACAGCAAGCTGCAGGAGCAGAGACAGCAGCAGATGGACAAGATCACTGAGCCTGATGAGAAAGATGGAGAGGAAGCGCTAGAGGAAGAGGTGGAAGAGCTAGAGGAAGAGAGAGAGGAAGCGGCAGAGATGACAACAGATCTGATGTTTACTTCAGATTTTCTACGGCACAGTGACAACAGACTGGTGAAGTCGCACAGCGAGGCAACTGTCGGCTCCCCTAAAGGTCAGTAGCCAGAGCATCTTATCTCTTGTTTTAACAGTATGTACTTTTTAAAATACTAATGCCACGTCCACACTAATACATTTTCGTTTGAAAACACATCTTTTTCTCTACATTTTGGCCTTCCGTCCAAACTGAGACTGCATTTTTGACAGCAAAAATGTAGCTTTTCGAAAACACTCTCCCAAGTGGATACATTTTATAACACTGTCTTTGCGTTGTAGTGTGGACAGGGGAAACGGTTTTGTTTTGTTGTTTTTGTTATGTTTTGGTACCTAACGGTATTAATATTCCTTTCATGTTAATAATATATAATATGTTTTGTTGCGTTTTTTTGTTGTTGTTATTGTGCATTACATTTAACTATGTTTTGTTATATTTCATAACAAATATGTTTTCTGCTATACATTAAAAATATTAGGGCTGTGTTGGTAAAATATTGATATGACGATACATGCAGCTGCGTCCCTCTCTCTCTCTCTCTCTCTCTCTCTCCCCACTGCTGCTCCGTGTTAACCTTTCCCTTTTTTTTTAAATGTTTTGTTAATTAAGCACGATCGGCGTTATTTTTTTTGTTTCCCTCCCCTTGTCCCCTCACTCATCCAGGTAGATGGGGATGACCTGCCGGCAGACGGTTAGGCATGCCTCTCCCTGGGGGGGGGGCACTTTGAAAGTTTAAGTGTAGCCCATCACATCGGTCACTCTACGCAAGCTGGCTGTTTTAATCACTTGAGCAGTAGTAGACCATAACATTTAAATTGGATGAGACAAAACAAACATAAAAAATATATGTGAATTTGAACTGAGTAAGACATGACTCACACAATATCCAAATACTGCAAAGCTAAAGTACTGCATAACTCGATGAACCTCCATCTATCATTAAATATGTCAAGATAAAGCTGGTGATATCCACTTCTTTTACTCTAGTGGATGAAATTAACCAAAAGGTGGGACTTTTTGATCAGTTACAGGTAAATTAGCTCATCTTCCCACTGACCTTTACATTTCGGACCCATTTCGCACATGTATTTAGCGCTGTCCAGTTGTGATCATATCTTCTGAGATAGTTGTTCCGAACAGGGCAAGATTTGATGTCATTGCTTAGAAACAAGTTTTGTTTTTGTAGTTTTGTTCTTTATGTAAACACTGCAAATGATCTCAAACCAAATCAGGAGGTGTTCTGAGTTTAAATCACTTTAAATCCAGCAGTGTTTATTTTACTGTATATGGATTGTTTATAGCCGACATTCTCTGTATATATTAAGGGTGCTCCTATCAGGATTTTTGGGACCGATCGCTGGAAGCAGTATTGGCCGATACGATCACCGTTCACCATTCTATTTGAAGCCTTCTATTTATCATGTAGCATTATTTATTTATTAGCCTAACTATTCTTAACAACAATGTTGTAAAGGGATTAATGGAAATGAGGAGGCGAGAACCGGAGAGGCGTGCCTAACCGTCTGCCTGCAGGTCATCCCCATCTACCTGGATGAGGGAAGGGATAAGGGGAGGGAAACAAAAAAAATTAACAAAACATTTCAAAAAGAGAGGGAAAGGCCAACGCAGAGCAGCTGTGGGAGAGAGAGAGGAGAGAGAGAGAGTGTGATTAAAAACACTCACTCACAGGTTCTCTGATACTTCTTATTATTAACTCTTCCAAATGCTTATTTTTCCAGCACATTTAGCCAAATTTGAAGGAAATGCCAGCTTGCATACACAAAAGAATAGCACAACAACACTGTTCTCATTTCACCAATAGCTCCTTTTATCAATCATTTAGGCCAAGCTAGTTGCAATATGAATTGGGGTGCCATACTATATTTGTCAAAAATATAGATTTTTTTTCTGAATTTAAATGTTTTCAATACTCATTTGCCTTATTTCTCGCCTGCTCTTTAATTTGCTCTGACAGCAACACAGCTGGACACACACACACACACACACACACACACACACACACACACACACACACAGGAATATGAAGAATGTGTGAATTAAGTTTTCTCATCTCGGATCGAGCACTGTAGCGATGGTATACAGTCACTCTGATTCAATGTCACAGAATCTGTTCTGGACCACTTCCAACAATGTGACTTTCGAAGTTTTTACACCATGGTCAGTCTCTGCTGTTTTCTCAAAAAGATGAATTAAAGCTCTGATGGATGGTATAACATCTGCAGCTGATGCGGTTGATGAGCTGATCTGTTGCGTGAGCTCTTCAAATGAGGCGAGTAGAGAAATCATATTTTCCACCAATTTCCACTGGCTGCCGGTGAACATGGAAGGCAAGTCGTAGTCAGCTCCATAGGCACACAGGGTACATTTCTGTTCCAGCAGACTCTGTAGCATATATACAGTACTGTTCCACCTGGTAGGTACATCTTGCTGTAGCCTCTTGATAGGCTGGCCAAGTTGTTTCTGAATAATTTGAAGTCGAGAGTAGGCCAGCAGGGAGTGTTTGAAATGACAGACGATGCGTCTTCCAGAGGCTATTATATCAGCGATGCTGCGTTGTGACAAAGCCCCCTCGGTCATGGCGAGCTGGAGGGTATGAGCCATGCACGGCTGACTGGGTTGGTCTGCATCCCTCATGGCCATTACCATGTTCTAGGCATTATCCCTTTGAATAACATGCACTTTTTTCCTTCGGGATTCCCCATGATTCCCCGCGGTGTGTGACCCTGAAAACTCTTGAGAATGATGAACAACTTTTTGGAGTTTGGAGTTTTGATTAATAAACTGCACAGTTAGGCTTGACATGGGACATACACTTGAACTCCAAATGTCACTTGTGAAACTGATTTATGTGATGTGTAAACACTGTTTTTTATACTGCAGCAGGCATACATCAGGGAAATATTTACGCCCTGGCAGAGTGTAGCGTGAATGAGTCGCCGGAAACCTTCATCTTCCACAATAGACAGCGGCTGTGATCAAGACATATGAATTCCATTATTTTGGTTGATTTTTCTTTTTGTTTCTTGCTGTCATTGCTGTAGGGTTGAAGTTGATGGAATATCTCTGATACCGACAGCTGAGTGAGTGGCGCCTGAGCTGCTAAACAGTCCCGCTCTCTCTCTGCCTTAGTGCTAGCTAGCTTAGTGCATATACCTTTACGTGACTAACCTTCAAATGTCTGATGAGGTTGGTGGTGTTGATGTTTTTGGTGCTTTCCACCTTGTGGGATATCCTTGGCACACAAATGAGCAAATTGCTAATTGATTGTCTTTTTCAGACACCTGGTAGAACCACTGGATATAGTGAAGCCGTTTTAAAATTAAGACTAAGATTCAACTTTATTGTCATTGTGCAGAGTACACGTACAGAGCCAATGAAATGCAGTTTTTTCGTATATCTCAACTAAGCTGGGGTCAGAGCACACGGTCAGCCATGAAACAGTGCCCCTGGAGCAGATAGGGTCAAGGGCCATGCTCAAGGGCCCAACAGTGGTATCTTGACGGTGCTGGGGCTTGAACCCCCAACCTTTCGGTCAGTAACCCAGAGCCTTAACCGCTGAGCTACCACTGGCCCCTTAGCTGCACGGCCTTTATAGAGACCTCCGATCAAACTATTTAAACCGATTAACAGCCGATAACGATTGGCGGTCGATCGATCGGAGCACCCTTAGTATATATGAATCGGATAAAGGTGGTTGTAAAAATTAAGTGGCTGGTTTCGTACTTTTACTACAATATCGAACGATATGCAAAAAATATTATGATAATTGTTTTTGGACATATCGCCCAGCACTACCTAATTATATTGCATTACATTGCATTGCATATTTCTTATTGCATTGCTTGTGTGCGCATTCTGAGCCTTGTTGAACTGACCAGGAAGAAAACTGCAGCACCTTTATTACAAAAAAAACAAACTCGTGAAATCATAAAATAAAATACATTTTTACAAGTTCAGGTAGAATACTGTCAGTATCCCAGATTTAATCATTTAATTCATTTATTAAAAATATCTTATTCATAAGAACATACATTTATAATCGTTAAGTAGAGTATTTAAAAAATATATTTTTATTTTAGGGCTGTCGATTTAACATGTTAATTCAGTGCGATTAATTTTATGAAAAATAACGCATTAAAAAAATTAATGCAATTAACTGCAATTGGGAATAATAAGGAAGATTCCTGAGAAATGCAAGCTTGTAGTACCACCTGTTTACTCCAGAGAGCAGTAATTGAAATTTCAGCTGTGTGGCAATGCACCGTTTATACAGTGAAGAAAACACGTTACGTTCTTGCGTTCAAACACTTGATGGAGCGCAAATCCGAACTAAGGGATCTCAAGATGTGTTCTAAGTGTTAAACTATATTTAACTTGACGCAGTGGCCTAAAAATGTATGTTTATGATGCAACGATACGCTACCACAAGCATGTCTGACGCAGGTGTACATTGTCGGGTCCTTAAACAAGCCCTCATAATAAATCTCCAACTGATTGATAAATTCACTTGTGTAATGGATTGTTGTGAACTGTGTGCCAATAATTGACTTATGATCAATAATATGGTAGTAAACAATACATTGTGTTCTAAAACCGTAAAAGCAAAATAGAAAAGAAATGGCCAATTTTTTCCATAACAGAATTATTTATTTTTCTTTTCTTATCCTAATGGACCTTATTTTGTTTTAAATGGTGCAAAACGATAGGTTTTGCCGAAACTAACTATAAACAGTTTACTATAGACAACTGTTATACTACATTATGCTCAGGAGAAATTCAGTTCAAAATTAGCATGAATCACGTATTATATCGTGACATTGTTGGCGATAACCAGCACTAAAAATTATATAATGTGTTTTGTTGTGTTCGTTGCATTGCACATTAATTTAATTGCCTTTTTTCATTGTTTAGCTTTGTTTTATTACAGTAGCTATTGTTTTGTGTTTTGAAATGCATTTTGTGTTTGCATAGCACGTTAAAACTTTATAATACGTTTTGTCTGTTTTCTGGTTTTCACGATTATAACGATTTGTTTTCTGGTTTAATGTGTTTCATACACTCAAAGAATTAATTTATTAATTTAACTTATTTTTTTCTTTATTTAGTCATTTACATTTACATTTCTGCATTTGGCAGACGCTTTTATCCAAAGCGACTTACAGTGCACTTACTACAGGGACAATCCCCCCGGAGCAACCTGGAGTTAAGTGCCTTACTCAAGGACACAATGGTGGTGGCTGCGGGGATCACACCAGCAACCTTTTGATTACCAGTTATGTGCTTTAGCCCACTACGACACCACCACTCCATTTAACAGATGCTTATATCCAAAGCGACTTATGAATGAGTAAAATAGCAAGCAATTTGTCATACAAAGGTCAAGAACATCTGCAGTGTTGTACTGCCAGTTTTTCAAGATGGCTTTTAAAGGCACTAAAGCAGAAGAAAGGGATATTGGATTTCATTTTAGGCTTTAAACTTATGAATGAAAAATTATATTTTAAATATCAAAATATTTATTAGAATAATACTTAAAATTCAAATACAAAATATGTCTCTTATTTTTGTGAACTTTAGTCTTGGTCCATTTTTAATTTACACATTTGTTTTTGGAACCCAGCCAACCTGAATAGCTATTACTGTTTATTATATTATGCCTTAATGAAATAGTTACCTCAAATGTGTGTCAGTTGCCATTGATCTTTATTCTGTTTATATAGCACATATTTTTCCATAGAACTGTCAATCAAATGGCATTTCTGAGGCGTAGCATGTCAAACAAAAGCCTTTCCAGCTGTTCATGTCACTGTTTGATGTATGTAGAGAACATTTAAACTTTGCTGTCCTTAAGTTCATATGAGGACCCAATGATCCCTGTACCTGCACTGACAGACAACTCTGCCTGTCTTTTGTTTTGCCGGCCTCAGTGGCAATGAATGAGTGTGATAATGCACTTCATGTTGACATGTTCCACCTCTAACTCTAATAACACCTTGTGTTGACAATGTCAGCAGCAGTCACGCACCGTCTAATTTCTGAAGGGATTACAAGAACACAATTTAATATTAAAGACGCTATGATGCGTTTTGTCAGAATGATCTTGCAAAGTCACCCAAAGACTAATTACGCTTCTTGCAAGCATATAATCACATTTTACAGTGTTGTTTGGACAGCACAGTTATTAGGAATGGGTGGAAAATTGATTTATCTATGGATTGTGATTCTTTCTTAATTCTGCACAGTTGCCCAAAACAAAATGATATTTGCCATTTAAAGTTAATTATTCAGAATCGTTTTTTAGAGAACACCACATTATAGAGAAGTATGAAGTGATGACGTCCGTTCTTGTATGTCCAAGATAACACAACGCAGACTTAATAACGTTTTATAATCGCATTGAGTCTCCCTGGATCAATATCAAATCGAATCATGAGGTGCCTAAAAATTCCCACAACAATTATGCCACTCGGAACAGAGGTTCATCTTCCTGAGCTCTATAATTGATTTCTGTTGACATAGAAGTGTTTCATTTTAACTAGCTAGACGTCTCGGGGTAACAACCTTCTCTGACTTGCTGACAAACAGATGCTCTCATGTCAGGATCAGACTCAGCCTCTGTAATCATGTGTAATGGGGTGAGGAGTTTAAGAAAGCACCCAGTATTGTTTATATGCTCATTAAAGTTGTGTTTTTTTCTGTTCGTGCATGTACGTGGGCCAGAGGTGGGCGGCGAGCACGCAGGACTCCACAGACAGCAGTCGCTCCCACACAGACCCGTCATTCCACTGGTGGCCCGTATGGCGGATCAGAACACATCTGGAACGCCAGCCATGACCGGGAGAGAGGCGTCACGACTAGACAAGTTCAAACAGGTTCTGGCTGGCCCGAATACTGATCTGGGTAAGATGCTGAACTATGATTCTGTTGCTTAATTTCTAAAGTATCAAGCAGTCATTTGTCCATCTATAATACATATAGCAATTCAACTAATAAAAATCCATGACATTGTTGTTGCACGTATCTTATCACGTGACTTATTGAGTGCGTTTCCGCGGAGACCTATCGTGTGTGGAGGCTTCACGCTAATCTCTGCAGCATCTACGCACAACTCCCCACGCACCCCAATGAGAGCGAGAACTACACATTATAGTGACAATGAGGAGGTTACTCCATGTGACTCTAACCTCCCTAGCAACTGGGCCAATTTGGTTTCTTGGGGGACCTGGCTGGAGTCACTCTGCACACACTGGATTCAAACTCACGGCTCCAGGGGTGATAGTCAGCGTCAATACTCGCTGAGCTACCGAGGCCCCCGCAGAAATATATTGTTTGAACATGAGCTTATCATTGGCCTACACTCCACAACAATCCATTTTGCAATTTAATTCGTCAATATGTTTTTGTTTTAAGTGTTTTTCCAATTATGCATCTAATGTACATATGCGTCAGACAGAATGCATCTTTGTTCTCATAACACTGAATCAGGGACACATCATGCGCTTAAACTAGACAGATCCAAGAAGTCAGGATGGTGTTGATGTTGACGGGCTTGGTTGACAGGTTGTTGGAGTGTTGGTTCTGATTTTGGTTGAATGGCTCTCCTGGCATCCCTGCCTCAGTTTGGTTCTGTTGCTGTCATTTGATATTCAAAGTGATGAGGTCTGCTGTGGCACAAAGAAATATGAATTAAATCTGTAATTAAGCTGGATTCTCTACAATGATTTCACATTCCTCCATAAGGACAAAAGTCTTCAACTGTCAGTGAAAGACAATCCGTTGAAATAATTGAAAGAACACAGTGTTCTTTCATGTTGATGTGTTTTCACTCTCTTTCTCTTTTTTGCTAGTGGGTGATAGGTGGTATTGTGAGTTAGTCAGTTTAATAATAACTTGGCCTTTTTAACAATTTACATAAAATAAAAAGGATATTATTAATATTCACATGCATAATATTTAAAATGTCATTTTATTATCAATATTTCTTCAATAAACATCATAACTAATTTAGCAGCAAGGTCCCCTCTTTCAGAAATTCATCTGTACATTTTCTGTGCATTTTATCAACTTTTTATTTAATTTGTTTTTAAATGTATCCCCTTTTCTCCCCAATTTGGAATGCCCAATTCCCTTTACTTAGTAGGTCCTCATGGTGGTGCGGTTACTCACCTCAATCCGGGTGGTGGAGGACAAGTCCCAGTTGACTCCGCTTCTGAGACCGTCAATAATAAGCGCATTTTGTCACATGACTCATTGTGCATGAGACCGCAGAGGCTCGCAGCATGTGGAGGCTCATGCTATTCTCCACGTTTCATGCACAGCTTACCACACGCCCCATTGAGAGAACCACTAATCACGACCATGAGGAGGTTACCCCATGTGACTCTACCCTCCCTAGCAACCGGGCCAATTTAGTTGCTGAGAAGACCTGGATTGAGTCACTCCGCACTAGGGCTGTGTATCGAGTTCGATACATTTTAGGCACCGACCGAATTGCCTTGAGTATCGGAAAATGTCTTGTCGTTCGATACCTAAGGGGTTAATCTCGTCAGCGTCTGTGATAAGCATGTAGCATGCTAGATGTGCACAAAGCTAAAAGTGCTGGTGATTGGCTGTGTTTAGGCATCAAGGAAAATGTTTGAGTTCCAGGGCTGAGAAAGAATGTTATTAGTAATATTGCTAACACTGTTCTACATTACAGAGAAATACTAAACCGTAATAATGAGCCTTTAAAATATCATATTTATAAGCGCACACACGAAGTGAGCCGCAGTGACACCGGTATAAGCGGTAATTACTCTGAATGTGTCGGAACAAACAGCAAGAGACTGTCTGAACATTTTGTTAATTTAGAGAGAGAAATGCACATTCGGGTTGAGCAAACAGACGATGATCTCGGGGATCAATGATGGTCAGAGTCATTGCCAATAGCTGATGCCTTTGATGATATCAAGATAATATTTGGCTTGTTTTCCCATTAATGTATTAATTACTATTATTATTATTATTATTA
This sequence comes from Moxostoma hubbsi, assembly GCA_032164185.1. Classification (NCBI taxonomy): domain Eukaryota; kingdom Metazoa; phylum Chordata; class Actinopteri; order Cypriniformes; family Catostomidae; genus Moxostoma; species Moxostoma hubbsi. The sequence goes on from JAVLUX010000041.1 coordinate 3,213,938, forward strand.
TCAAAGCACCGGAACTAACTGTTATAGTATGATAAATAATTGCTATGTTTATTCAATCATTGTACCATAGATGTTCTGAAAAGCCAAACGTTTAGTCATATATGACGCACAAGCTTAAGAACAAAATGTCATCATTACCCTTCAAAAGCTCTTTTTTATGAAACTTTCTCTCAGTGGCTGTATTAATTAGTACTTGCTCACAGACGGATGTGTTTTCAAGAAAAATGGTGCATTCAGAGGGTCAAAAGGTCAGCTTTCACCTTTCTAAAAGAAAGAGAGTCTGCCACAATCACAGGAAGCAATAACTCCCTGATGCTGTCTGCTGTTGCCATGGCAATGCATCACCTACCATCTAACCCATCTCTACTTCCAATCTAGTGTTTCTCTGCCCTCTCTGTCTGTCTGAGATGGGTCTCACCGCAGTTAATATACAATATCAAAGCCATGAATACAGTCGGAATCAATTTCACTCCATTCAGGGGCATTTTAAGGGATGTGCAACAGAAAAATACTTCAGTTCCTGAAAGCAATTAAAGAAAGTCATATTGACAATGTTGCTTTGTGTAGAGCATTCCTGGGAAGAGACGTGTTTTTGTGTTTGCCTGCGTATGAATCCAAATTAATAAAAACTATTCAGCCTCATAAAAATCTCCGGAGAAAAGAGGATATGCATTTGTTTTCATAAATGTGTGTCTAGAATATTTTAATGGAGGCAGTATTAGACAGCAAGTTGGTGGTATAGTTTTATGGTGTCATGTTCTTCCAAAACCTAATGACGTTCTTTGTTCCGTGGAACACAAAGGGAGATATTTTGAAGCATCATGTTGCTATTTTTCACACAATGAAAGCAAAAATGTTGTCGAGCTTAAAAATGAATAAATAAACACGGCATAAAAACACAATAAAGTGTTGTATGGACTCATTTTTGTGGTGCTATTTTGTCATTTTAGATTTGTATTCAACGTTTGTGTTTTAAGCGATTTTTCTGTAATGTTTGGTCCTATTCTGAAACCTGTTCTCTTAGAATCACATTATTATACATGCATTTTGCAGTGCCTGCAAT